>BLSH010454306.1:198458-209136 GCA_018402905.1 Glandirana rugosa
CTCTCATCACATACTGTAGAGGAAGAGGTTCCTGCTGATGCTGTGAGGGACAGATTATTGTTATAAAATAATCTCCTACTGCTATAGGGAGAGGTTCCTGCTGGTGCTGTGAGGGACAGATTATTGTTCTAAAATCATCTCCTAGTTCAATAGGGAGAGGTTACTGCTGGTGCTGTGAGGGACAGATTATTGTTCTAAAATCATCTCCTACTGCTATAGGGAGAGGTTCCTGCTAGTGCTGTGAGGGACAGATTATTGTTCTAAAATCATCACATACTGCTATAGGGAGAAGTTCCTGCTGGAGCTGTGAGGGACAGATTATTGTTCTAAAATCATCTCCTAGTTCTATAGGGAGAGGCTCCTGCTGGTGCTGTAAGGGACAGATTATTGTTCTAAAATCATCTCCTAGTTCTATGGGGAGAGGTTCCTGCTGGTGCTGTGAGGGACAGATTATTGTTCTAAAATCATCACATACTGCTAGAGGGAGAGGTTCCTGCTGCTCCTGTGAGGGACGAATGGATGCTTGTTCCATCAGTCACCACGCTGTGTAGCCTTGATCGCATGCGGTTGTTTTTATGGATTCTTGTAAGTAAGAAATTGTCTGCGCAATAAATGTCTACTTTTTAGACGGTGTACACTATGAGTGTTCCTTTATCTTTTGAGCTCACCAAGGATTGATCTCTGTGGGATTGTCACGCTGCTTACCTACTCCAGTGCCCAGCTTTAAAACCACCTATACCAACCATTCACTCTGTTGACCTGCTGACTGCAAAGCAGTAGGTTCATACCTTGGGGTGAGTGGGGACACAAGAGGGGTTCGAGAACCGGGCACCTTTTTGCACCTTTATGAACCAAGCACATTCAAGCATTGTAGGAGCACTGCTGTCACTCTTGTCACTGAAGGCACTTTAGTTTCATATGTATTATTTATGTTATATGGACTTTTATGGACATTATTTTGCATCTAATTGATGTATATGGGGAGGCGCTGAATGTTGTGTTTATATATGGATTAACGGGTTCGCCTAAGATGACAGCCCCCTAGTGATTTATTAGATGATTTACCATATGTTTTTTCACTTTTCAATTTATGTTTTTTCACATTTCAATTTATTTTATGTAGAGTTTTGTATTCAGTACATATTGCACTATTCACTTTATTTATTCCACGGCGCAATTGAGTATTTCGTTTTTCAGGGACAGATTACTGTTCTAAAATCATCTACTAGTTCTATAGGGAGAGGTTCCTGCTGGTGCTGTGAGGGACAGATTATTGCTCTAAAATCACCACATAATGCTAGAGGGAGAGGTTCCTGCTGGTGCGGTGAGGGACAAATTATTGTTCTAAAATCATCTCCTACTGCTATAGGGAGAGGTTCCTGCTGGTGCTGTGAGTGACAGTTTATTGTTCTAAAATCATCACATACTGCTAGAGGGAGAGGTCCCTGCTGGAGCTGTGAAGGACAGATTATTGTTCTCAAATCATCACATACTGCTAGAGGGAGAGGTTCCTGCTCGTGCTTTGAGGGACATATTATTGTTCTAAAATCATCTCCTACTGCCTTTGGAGAGAGGTTCCTGCTGGTACTGTAAGGGACAGATTATTGTTCTAAAATCATCTCTTAGTTCTATAGGGAGAGGTTACTGCTGGTGCTGTGAGGGACAGATTATTGTTCTAAAATCTTCTCATAGTGCTATAGGGAGAGGTTCCTGATGGTGCTGTGAGGGACAGATTATTGTTCTAAAATCATCTGCTAGTTCTATAGGGAGAGGTTCCTGCTCGTGCTTTGAGGGACATATTATTGTTCTAAAATCATCTCCTACTGCCTTTGGAGAGAGGTTCCTGCTGGTACTGTAAGGGACAGATTATTGTTCTAAAATCATCTCTTAGTTCTATAGGGAGAGGTTACTGCTGGTGCTGTGAGGGACAGATTATTGTTCTAAAATCTTCTCATAGTGCTATAGGGAGAGGTTCCTGCTGGTGCTGTGAGGGACAGATTATTGTTCTAAAATCATGACATATTGCTAGAGGGAGAGGTTCCTGCTGGTGCTGTGAGGGCCAGATTATTGTTCTCAAATCATCACATACTGCTAGAGGGAGAGTTTCCTGCTGGTGCTGTAAGGGACAGGTTATTGTTCTAAAATTATTTCCTAGATCTATAAGGAGAGGTTCCTGCTGGTGCTGTGAGGGACAGATTATTGTTCTAAAACCATCTCCTAGTTCTATAGGGAAAGGTTCCTGCTGGCGTTGTAAGGGAGAGATTATTGTTCTAAAATCATCACATACTGCTAGAGGGAGAGGTTCCTGCTGGTGCTGTAAAGGACAGATTATTGTTCTAAAATCATCACATACTACTAGAGGGAAAGGTTCCTGCTGGTGCTGTGAGGGACAGATTATTGTTCTAAAATCATCACATTCTGCTAGAGGGAGAGGTTCCTGCTGGTGCTGTGAAGGACAGATTATTGTTGTAAAATCATCTCCTACTGCTATAGGGAGAGGTTCCTGCTGGAGCTGTAAGGGACAGATTATTGTTCTAAAATTATCTCCTAGTTCTATAGGGAGAGGTTCCTGCTGGTGCTGTGAGGAACAGATTATTGTTCTAAAATCATCTCCTAGTTCTGTAGGGAGAGGTAACAGCTAGTGTTGTAAGGGACAGATTATTGTTCTAAAATCATCTCCTAGTTCTATAGGGAGATGTTCCTGCTGGTGTTGTAAGGGACATATTATTGATCTAAAATCATCTCCTAGTTCTATAGTGAGAGGTTCCTGCTGGTGCTGCGAGGGACAGATTATTGTTCTCAAATCATCACATACTGATAGAGGGAGAGGATTCTGCTGGTGCTGTGAGAAACAGATTATTGTTCTAAAATCATCACATACTGCTAGAGGGAGAGGTTCCTGCTGGTGCTGTGAGGGACAGATTATTGCTCTAAAATCATCACATACTGCTAGAGGGAGAGGCCCCTGCTGGTGCTGTGAGGGACAGATTATTGTTCTCAAATCATCACATACTGCTAGAGTGAGAGGTTCCTGTTGATGCTGTGAGGGGCAGATTATTGTTCCAAAATCATCTCCTACTGCTATAGGGAGAGGTTCCTGCTGGTGCTGTAAGGGACAGATTATTGTTCCAAAATAATCTCTATGTTCTATAGGGAGAGGTTCCTGCTGGTGCTGTGAGGGACAGATTATTGTTCTAAAATCATCTCATAGTGCTATAGGGAGAGGTTCCTGCTGGTGCTGTGAGGGACAGATTATTGCTCTAAAATCATCACCTACTTCTCTAGGGAAAGGTTCCAGCTGGTGCTTTGAGGGGCAGATTATTGTTCTAAAATCATCTACTACTGCTATAGGGAGAGGTTCCTGCTGTTGCTGTGAGGTACAGATTATTGTTCTAAAATCATCTCTTAGTTCTATAGGGAGAGGTTGCTGCTGGTGCTGTAAGGGACAGATTATTGTTATAAAATCATCACATACTGCTAGAGGTAGAAGTTCCTGCTGGTGCTGTTAGGGACAGATTATTGTTCTAAAATCATCACATACTGCTAGAGGGATAGGTTCCTGCTGGTGCTGTGAGGGACAGATTATTGTTCTAAAAGCATCACATACTGCTAGATTGAGTGGTTCCTGCTGGTGCTGTGAGGGACAGATTATTTTTCTAAAGTCATCACATACTGCTAGAGGGAGAGGTTCCTGCTGGTGCGGTGAGGGACAGATTATTGTTCTAAAATAATCTCCTAGTGCTATAGGGAGAGTTTCCTTCTGGTGCTGTGAGTGACAGATTATTGTTCTAAAATCATCACATACTGCTAGAGGGAGAGGTTCCTGCTGGTGCTGTGAGGGACAGATTATTGTTCTAAAATCATCTCTTACTGCTATAGGGAGAGGTTCCTGCTGGTGCTGTGAGGGACAGATTATTGTTCTAAAATCATCTCCTAGCTTTATAGGGAGAGGTTCCTGATGGTGCTGTGAAGGACAGATTATTGTTCTAAAATAATCTCCTACTGCTATAGGGAGAGGTTCCTGCTGGTGTTGTAAGGGACAGATTTTTGTTCTAAAATCATCTCCAAATTCTATAGGGAGAGGTTCCAGCTAGTGCTGTAAGGGGCAGATTATTGTTCTAAAATCATCACATGCTGCTAAAGGGAGAGGTTCCTGCTGGTGCTGTGAGGGACAGATTATTGTTCTAAAATTATCACATACTGCTAGAGGGAGACGTTCCTGCAGGTGCTGTGAGGGACAGATTATTGTTCTAAAATCATCTCCTACTGCAATAGGGAGAGGTTCCTGCTGGCGCTGTGACAGATTATTGTTCTAAAATCATCTCCAAGTTCTATAGGGAGTGGTTCCTGCTGGTGCTCTGAGGGACAGATTATTGTTCTAAAATCATCACATACTGCTAGAGGGAGAGGTTCCTGCCGGTGCTTTGAGGGACAGATTATTGTTCTCAAATCATCACATACTGCTAGAGGGAAAGGTTCCTGCTGGTGCTGTGAGGGACAGATTATTGTTCTAAAATCATCTCCTACTGCTAGAGGGAGAGGTTCCTGTTGGTGCTGAAAGGGACAGGTTATTGTTCTAAAATTATTTCCTAGATTTATAAGGAGAGGTTCCTGCTGGTGCTGTGAGGGACAGATTATTGTTCTAAAACCATCTCCTAGTTCTATAGGGAGAGGTTCCTGCTGGTGCTGTAAGGGAGATTATTGTTCTAAAATCATCACATACTGCTAGAGGGAGAGGTTTTTGCTGGTGCTATGATGGACAGATTATTGTTCTAAAATCATCACATACCGCTAGAGGGAAAGGTTCCTGCTGGTGCTGTGAGTGACAGATTATTGTTCTAAAATCATCAAATACTGCTAAAGGGGGAGGTTCCTGCTGGTGCTGTGAGGGACAGATTATTGTTCTAAAATCATCTCCTACTGCTATAGGGAGAGGTTCCTACTGGCGCTGTAAGGGACAGATTATTGTTCTAAAATTATCTCCTTGTTCTATAGAGAGAGGTTCCTGCTGGTGCTGTGAGGGACAGATTATTGTTCTAAAATCATCTCCTAGTTCTGAAGGGAGAGGTACCTGCTAGTGTTGTAAGGGACAGATTATTGTTCTAAAATCATCTCCTAGTTCTATAGGGAGATGTTCCTGCTGGTGTTGTAAAGGACAGATTATTGTTCTAAAATCATCTCCTAGTTCTCTAGGGAGAGGTTCATGCTGGTGCTGCGAGGGACAGATTATTGTTCTCAAATCATCACATACTGATAGAGGGAGAGGTTTCTGCTGGTGCTGTGAGGGACAGATTATTGTTCTAAAATCATCACATACTGCTGGAGGAAGAGGCCCCCGCTGGTGCTGTGAGGGACAGATAATTGTTCTAAAATCATCTCCTACTGCTATAGGGAGAGGTTCCTGCTGGTGCTGTAAGGGACAGATTATTGTTCCAAAATAATCTCTATGTTCTATAGGGAGAGATTCCTGCTGGTGATGTGAGTGACAGATTATTGTTCTAAAATCATCTCCTACTCCTATAGGGAGAGGTTCCTGCTGGCGCTGTAAGTGACAGATTATTGTTCTAAAATCATCTCCTAGTTCTATAGGGAGAGGTTCCTGCTGGTGCTCTGAGGGACAGATTATTGTTCTAAAATCATCACATACTGCTAGTGGGAGAGGTTCCTGCTGGTGCTTTGAGGGACAAATTATTGTTCTCAAATCATCACATACTGCTAGAGGGAGAGGTTCCTGCTGGTGCTGTGAGGGACATATTATTGTTCTAAAATCATCTCCTACTGCCTTTGGAGAGAGGTTCCTGCTGGTGCTGTAAGGGACAGATTATTGTTCTAAAATCATCTCATAGTGCTATAGGGAGAGGCTCCTGCTGGTGCTGTGAGGGACATATTATTGTTCTAAAATCATCTCCTAGTTCTATAGGGAGAGGTTCCTGCTGGTGCTGCGAGAGACAGATTATTGTTCTAAAATCATCACCTACTGGTAGAAGGATAGGTTCCTGCTGGTGCTGTGAGGGACAGATTATTGTTCTAAAACCATCACATACTGCTAGAGGTGGAGGCCCAAGCTGGAGCTGTGAGGGACAGATTATTGTTCTCAAATCATTACATACTGTTAGAGGGAGAGGTTCCTGTTGGTGCTGTGAGGGACAGATTATTGTACTAAAATCATCTCCTACTGCTATAGGGAGAGCTTCCTGCAGGTGCTGTAAGGGACAGATTATTGTTCCAAAATATTCACTATGTTCTATAGGGAGAGGTTCCTGCTGGTGCTGTGAGGGACAGATTATTGTTCTAAAATCATCTCATAGTGCTATAGGGAGTGGTTCCTGCTGGTGCTGTGAGGGACAGATTATTGCTCTAAAATCATCACCTACTTCTATAGGGAGAGGTTCCTGCTGGTGCTGTGATGGACAGATTATTGTTCTAAAATCATCTACTACTGCTATAGGGAGAGGTTCCTGCTGTTGCTGTGAGGGACAGATTATTGTTCTAAAATCATCTCCTAGTGCTATAGGGAGAGGTTGCTACTGGTGCTGTGAGGGACAGATTTTTGTTCTAAAATCATCTCCTAGTTCTATAGGGAGAGGTTCCTGCTTGTACTGTGAGGGACAGATTATTGTTCTAAAATCATTTCATAGTGCTATAGGGAGAGGTTCCTGCTGGTGCTGTGAGGGACAGATTATTGTTCTAAAACCATCTCCTAGTTCTATAGGGAGAGGTTCCTGCTGGTGCTGTAAGGGAGATTATTGTTCTAAAATCATCACATACTGCTAGAGGGAGAGGTTTTTGCTGGTGCTATGATGGACAGATTATTGTTCTAAAATCATCACATACTGCTAGAGGGAAAGGTTCCTGCTGGTGCTGTGAGGGACAGATTATTGTTCTAAAATCATCACATCCGGATAGAGGGAGAGTTTCCAGCTGTTGATGTGAGGAACAGATTATTGTTCTAAAATCATCTCCTACTGCTATAGGGAGAGGTTCCTACTTGCGCTGTAAGGGACAGATTAGTGTTTTAAAATGATCTCCTAGTTCTATAGAGAGAGGTTCCTGCTGGTGCTGTGAGGGACAGATTATTGTTCTAAAATCATCTCCTAGTTCTGTAGGGAGAGGTACCTGCTAGTGTTGTAAGGGACAGATTATTGTTCTAAAATCATCTCCTAGTTCTATAGGGAGATGTTCCTGCTGGTGTTGTAAAGGACAGATTATTGTTCTAAAATCATCTCCTAGTTCTCTAGGGAGAGGTTCATGCTGGTGCTGTGAGGGACAGATTATTGTTCTCAAATCATCACATACTGATAGAGGGAGAGGTTTCTGCTGGTGCTGTGAGAGACAGATTATTGTTCTAAAATAATCTCATAGTGCTATAGGGAGAGGTTCCTGCTGGTGCTGTGAGGGACAGATTATTGCTCTAAAATCATCACCTACTTCTATCGTAAGAGGTTCCTGCTGGTGCTGTGAGGGACAGATTATTGTTCTAAAATCATCTACTACTGCTATATGGAGAGGTTCCTGCTGGTGCTGTGAGGTACAGATTATTGTTCTCAAATCATCACATACTGATAGAGGGAGAGGTTTCTGCTGGTGCTGTGAGAGATAGATTATTGTTCTAAAATCATCACATACTGCTAGAGGTAGAGGTTCCTGCTGGTGCTGTGAGGGACAGATTATTGTTCTAAAATCATCACATACTGCTATAGGGAGAGGTTCCTGTTGGTGCTGTGAGGGACAGATTATTGCTCTAAAATCATCTCCTAGTTCTATAGGGAGATGTTCCTGCTGGTGTTGTAAGGGACAGATTATTGTTCTAAAATCATCACATACTGCTAGAGGTAGAGGTTCCTGCTGGTGCTGTGAGGGACAGATTATTGTTCTAAAATCATCACATACTGCTAGAGGGAGAGGTTCCTGCTGGTGCTGTGAGAAACAGATTAGTGTTCTCAAATCATCACATACTGCTAGAGGGAGAGGTTCCTGCTGGTGCTGTGAGAAACAGATTAGTGTTCTCAAATCATCACATACTGCTAGAGGGAGAGGTTCCTGCTGGTGCTGTAAGGGACAGATTTTTGTTCTAAAATCATCTCTTAGTTCTATAGGGAGAGGTTACTGAAGTTGCTGTGAGGGACAGATTATTGTTCTAAAATCATCTACTACTGCTATAGGGAGAGGTTCCTGTTGGTGCTGTGAGGGACAGATTATTGTTCTAAAATCAACTCCTAGTTCTATAGGGAGAGGTTCCTGAAGGTGCTGTGAGGGACAGATTATTGTTCTAAAATCATCACATACTGCTAGAGGTAGAGGTTCCTGCTGGTGCTGTGAGGGACAGATTATTGTTCTAAAATCATCACATACTGCTAGAGGGAGAGGCCCCCGCTGGTGCTGTGAGGGATAGATTATTGTTCTCAAATCATTACATACTGCTAGAGGGAGAGGTTCCTGTTGGTGCTGTGAGGGACAGATAATTGTTCTAGAATCATTTTCTTCCGCTATAGGGAGAGGTTCCTGCTGGTGCTGTAAGGGACAGATTATTGTTCCAAAATATTCTCTGTGTTCTATAGGGAGAGGTTCCTGCTGGTGCTGTGAGGGACAGATTATTGTTCTAAAAAAATCTCATAGTGCTATAGGGAGAGGTTCCTGCTGGTGCTGTGAGGGACAGATTATTGCTCTAAAATCATCTACTACTGCTATAGGGAGAGGTTCCTGCTGGTGCTGTGAGGGACAGATTATTGTTATAAAATCATCTACTACTGCTATAGGGAGAAGTTCCTGCTGGTGCTGTGAAGGACAGATTATTGTTCTAAAATCATTACATACTGCTAGAGGGATAGGTTCCTGCTGGTGCTGTGAGGTACAGATTTTTTTTCTAAAATCTTCTCCTAATTCTATAGGGAGAGGTTTCTGCTTGTGCTGTAAGGGACAGACTATTGTTCTCAAATCATCACATACTGCTAGATGGAGAGGTTCCTGCTTGTGCTGTGAGGGAACGATTATTATTCTAAAATCATCTCCTAGTGCTATATTGAGAGGTTCCTGCTGGTGCTGTGAGGGACGGATTAGTGTTCTAAAATTATCACATACTGCTAGAGGGAGAGGTTCCTGCTGGTGCTGTGAGGGACAGATTAGTGTTCTCAAATCATCACATACTGCTAGAGGGAGAGGATCCTGCTGGTGCTGTAAGGGACATATGATTGTTCTAAAATCATCTCCTACTGCCTTTGGAGAGAGGTTCCTGCTGGTGCTGTAAGGGACAGATTTTTGTTCTAAAATCATCTCTTAGTTCTATAGGGAGAGGTTCCTGAAGGTGCTGTGAGGGACAGATTATTGTTCTAAAATCATCTCCTAGTTCTATAGGGAGATGTTCCTGCTGGTGTTGTAAGGGACAGATTATTGTTCTAAAATCATCTCCTAGTTTTATAGGGAGATGTTCCTGCTGGTGTTGTAAGGGACAGATTATTGTTCTAAAATCATCTCCTAGTTCTATAGGGAGAGGTTGATGCTAGTGCTGCGAGGGACAGATTATTGTTCTCAAATCATCACATACTGATAGAGGGAGAGGTTTCTGCTGGTGCTGTGAGAGACAGACTATTGTTCTAAAGTCATCACATACTGCTAGAGGTAGAGGTTCCTGCTGGTGCTGTGAGGGACAGATTATTGTTCTAAAATCATCACATACTGCTAGAGGGAGAGGCCCCCGCTGGTGCTGTGAGGGATAGATTATTGTTCTCAAATCATTACATACTGCTAGAGGGAGAGGTTCCTGTTGGTGCTGTGAGGGACAGATAATTGTTCTAATATCATCTCCTACTGCTGTAGGGAGAGGTTCCTGCTGGTGCTGAAAGGGAAAGATTATTGTTCCAAAATAATCTCTGTGTTCTATAGGGAGAGGTTCCTGCTGGTGCTGTGAGGGACGGATCATTGTTCTAAAATTATCTCATAGTGCTATAGGGAGAGGTTCCTGCTGGTGCTGTGAGGGATAGATTATTGCTCTAAAATCATCACCTACTTCTAGAGGAAGAGGTTCCTGCTGGTGTTGTGAGGGACAGATTATTGTTCTAAAATAATATCATAGTGCTATAGGGAGAGGTTCCTGCTGGTGCTGTGAGGGACAGATTATTGCTCTAAAATCATCTACTACTGCTATTGGGAGAGGTTCCTGCTGGTGCTGTGAGGGGCAGATTATTGTTATAAAATCATCACATACTGCTAGAGGCAGAAGTTCCTGCTGGTAGTGTTGAGCGAACCCGGACTGTAACGTTCGGGTCCGTACCGAACTTTTGGGTGTCCGTGGCACGGACCCGGACCCGGACATTTCAAAAATCGTTCGGGTTCGGTCCGGGGTTCTGCTATTTTACTCCACGTGTTGAGAAGCTGCAGGGCAGCCAATCAACAAGCGTTTCACTGGTTTGCCCTTAGAAGCCATCACAGCCATGCCTACTAATGGCATGGCTGTGATTGGCCGGTGCATCATGTGACCCAGCCTCTTTATAAGCTGGAGTCACAGTGCTGCAGTCACATGCTCCTTGGGTTAGTGTAGGGAAAGGTAGCTGACGGCGTGAGGGACAGATTTTAGCCATTTTAAGACCTGATCCTGCATCCTGAGATAGATTGCTTTACTACTGCTGTCTGTGCTGTTGCTCTGAGGACAGATAGCAGAAATTAGAGATTTCACATACCGCTG
>BLSH010454306.1:231731-254487 GCA_018402905.1 Glandirana rugosa
AATGTCGTGATCGTCCTTGACGAGGGATATCTCGATACTCTACTAAAATTTTGTTGTTATACAGGGAGTGCCGTGGTCGTCCTTGGAGAGGGAGATCGTCATACACTACTAAACTCTTGTTATTAGACAGGGAGTGTCGTGGTCGTTCTTGGAGAGGGATATCTTGATCCTTTAATATAATCTTTATATTAGACAGAGGTGAGGGACATATTGTTGTTTTAAAATCATCTCATAGCTCTATAGGGAGCAGTTCCTGCTAGTGCTGTAAGGGACAGATTATATTTCTAATATAATTTCCTAGTTCTATAGGGAGAGGTTCCTGCTGGTGCTGTGAGGGACAGATTATTGTTCTACAATCATCTCCTAATGCTATAGGGAGAGGTTCCTGCTGGTTCTGTGAAGGACAGATTATTGTTTTCAAATTATCACATACTGCTAGAGGGAGAGGTTCCTGCTGCTACTGTGAGGGACAGATTATTGTTCTAAATTCATATAATGCGGATGTAAGGAGAGGTTCCTGATATTGGTGTGAGGGGTGCATTTCTTGCACAAAAATAAAAAGCATGTCTACGATGTTGTTTTCCAAAAAAAAAAGATTTTATTATTCTTTTTTTTTTGTATTAATAAATAGTGCTACATAGTATATTTGCGGCCAGAATGAGCAGAGCTTCAAATAAGGGACCTGGTCTTGGTCTTGGTGCTGCTGATGCTGCTGGTGTTGGTGGTGTTTGTGAAGTTCCTGCTGCAAGGAAAGGACGTGGTCGATTTGTGCCAGCTACAAGCACAAGTGGAACACCTTCTCCGGGTTCGAGTAACCGACAGAACCTTCAACGTTATATGGTAGGCCCGAATGCTGCTCAACGAATGGTGAGGCCAGAACAAGTACAGGCGATAGTAGATTGGGTGGCTGGCTAAAAATGCCTCCGGTTCCTTGACATTGTCTCACACCCGGTCCCTTGATGAAAGCTCAGAGTTGGCACCTGAACCCCATGGCCATCTCTTTTTCACCTCAGCCCCTTGTAAATCAGCCAAGCAGCTTATGATTTTTGATGACTCTCCTGGTGTGCTTTCCATGGGCCATCCACATAGCCCTGCCCCAGACGTAGAAGACATTGAGTGCACCGGTGCCCAACCACTTCTGTTGCAGGATGAGGACATGGAAACACCAGCACAGCACGTCTCTGATAATGACGAAACACAGGTGCCAACTGCTGCAGCTTTCCACAGTGTGCAGACTGACAAGGAGGGCAGTGGTGAAGGGTTCGTGGAAGATGATGTGGAGGAGGATGATGAGGTCCTAGACCCCACATGGAATGAGGGTAATGCAACTGACGTGTTCAGTTTGGAGGAAGAGGTGGTGGTCTCACAGAGGCACCAGCACAGCAAAAGAGGAAGCAGGTTGCAAAAGCGGAGCGAGCGTCCCCTAGTCAGTACGTCTGCTACTACCCACCGCACCTAAGGACCTAGCACACCAAAGGCAGCTCAAAGGCATTCCCCGCGTGGCAGTTCTTCAGACAATGTGCTGACTACAAGACACGAGTAGTTTGCAAGCTGTGCAATGATAGCCTGAGCCGGGGCATAAATGTTCTAAACCTGAGCACAACCTGCATGACCAGGCATCTAAATTCAAAGCACTTGCTGCAGTAAAATAAGTACCTCAAAATCCAAGAAAGGTCTCGGCCTCCTCCTGCTTCCTCTTCTGCTGCTGCCTCGGCCTCTTCCTCCACCTCTACAGTGCCAGTGTCACCTGCCACCCAGCAAACAGAGCATGTGACAACAACGCCACCATGTCCGCCACCGTCCCCAAGCATTTCCACACGGTCCCATGGAAGCTTACAGCTCTCCATCTCCCAAACAGAGAAAGAGGAAGTACCACCCTACCCACCTGCGATCCCTGGCCCTGAATGCCAGCATTTAAAAATTCCTGGCCTTTGAAATGCTGTCATTCCGTCTGGTGGACACGGACAGTTTTAAAAACCTGATGGCGGTGGCTGTCCCACAGTTAATGGTTCCCAGTCGCCACTACTTTTCCAGGCGAGCCATCCCTTCCCTGCACAAACAAGTCGGGGACGAGATCAAGTGTGCACTGCACAATGCCATCTATGGCAAGGTCCACATAACCACTGATACGTGGACCAGTAAGCACAGGCAGGGACGCTATATCTCGCTAACTGCACACTGGGCAAATGTAGTGGCGGGTGGGCCTGAGGCAGCTAGCTGTTTGGCACACGTCCTTCTGCCACCGAGGATTGCAGGGCATTTCTCTTTGCCTCCTGTTGCCTCCTCCTCCTACTGCGCTTCCTCCTCCTCCTCCTCTACCACCTCCTCATCCGCTCAGCATAACACTTTCACCACCAACTTCAGCACATCCAGGGGGAAACAACAGCAGGCTGTTTTAAAACTCACATGTTTGGGGGTTAAACCCCACACTGTGCAGCAGCTGTGGATGGACATTGAACATCAGACCAATGAGTGGTTGTTGCCACTGAGCCTCAAGCCCGGCCTGGTGGTGTGCGATAATGAGAGAAATCTCGTAGCATCTCTGGGCCTAGCAGTTTGACGCACAACCCTTGCCTGGCGCATGTGCTGAAGAAATTTCTAAGAAACTACCCGGATATGTCAGGGCTGCTGCAGAAAGTGTGGGCTGTCTGTGCGTGCTTTCGGCGTTCTCACCCTGCTGCTGCTCGCCTGTCTGCGCTGCAGCGGAATTTCGGTCTTCCCGCTCACCGCCTCCTATGTGATATGCCCACAAGGTGGAACTCCACCTTGCACATGCTGGAGAGACTGTGCGAGCAGCACCAGGCAATAGTGGAGTTTCAGCTGCAGCACGTATGGGTCAGTCGCTCTGACAGCACTAACAGCACCACTTCACCACCGATGAGTGGGCCACCATGCGAGACCTGTGTACCACATTGCGGTATTTCGAGTACTCCACCAACATGCCCAGTGCCGATGACGCTGTTCTCATCGTTACTATCCTACTTCTATGTCTCCTTGAAAAAACACTTCGGGCGATGATGGAAAAGGATGTGGCACAGGAGGAAGAGGAGGAGGAAGAGGGGTCATTTCCACGGTTATCAGGTCAGTCATTCACAAGTGGCTCGGAGGGGTGGGTTCCTGCACCAGCATAGGCCAGGTAAAAAAATGTTAAGCCAGGGCACAGTTCTGGAGGATGAGGAGGGCGAGGAAGATGATGAAGAGGAGGAGGAGGAGGAGCAACCATGTTCACAACAGGGTGGCACCCTACACAGCTCGTGGGTATCACTGGAGCATGGCTGGGGGGATACGGCGGACACAGATGATACACCTCCCACAGAGGACAGTTTGTCTTTGCCTCTGGGCAGCCTGGCACACATGAACGACTACATGCTGCAGTGCCTGCTCAACGACAGCCGAGTTGCCCACATTTTAACTTGTGCTGATTACTGGGTGGCCACCCTGCTGGATCCCCGTTACTAGGACAACGTGCCATCCTTAATTCCCTCACTGGAGCGTGGTCGGAAGATGTGCACCTATAAGCACATGCTGGTAGACGCGCTGCTGAGGGCATTTCCAAATGACACAGGGGGCTCTGTGGAAGCACAAGGTGAAGGCGGAGGAGGAGGAAGAGGTCACCAACGCAGCTGTGGCAACGCCAGCACCTCAGAAGGCAGGGTTAGCATGGCCAAAATGTGGAAAAGCTTTGTCAGCAGCACGCCACAACAAACAGCACCACCAGCTGATAGGCAACGTCTTAGCAGGAGGCAGCATTTCAGCAACATGGTACTGACTTATGGGTCTGCCCCATTCAACTTCTGGGTCTCCAAATTGGGCACATGGCCTGAGCTTGCCCTTTATGCCTTGGAGGTGCTGGCCTGCCCTGCAGCCAGTGTATTGTCTGAACGTGTGTTTAGCACAGCAGGGGGCGTTATCACAGACAAGCACAGCCGCCTGTGCACAGCCAACGTGGACAAGCTAACGTTTATTAAAATGAACCAGGCATGGATCACATAAAACTTGTCTGTACCTTGTGCAGAATAGACATTTAGACCGGCCTCACACAGCCATTGGTATACTTGTATTTTTTTAAATAGAATGCTGGCTCCTCAGGAGGCCAAAGCCTGTGACATGGCATTATGGCAGGACTTCACGATTAACAACTTTCGAGCATTAAAAGATCTCATGCAGCTTTGGGAAGAAAGTAACCCTGAGACAGAGACCAAAGATGAATTGGCCCCCTCTGGGATGGACACATCCTCCTTGGGTGCTGTGAGGGGTTTCCCCCCCCATTCCCCAATATAAAGCAAAATCACAATGTTTCCCCCCTTTACAACGCAATCTGCATATTTGGGCATTCGTACAAAAAGTACTGTATGATATTAAAAGGGCCACTAATATATCCCATGTGGATACCAATCTACATGGGGGCCAATGGCGGGCCCTCCAAAGTCTAAAAAGCAATGACCAGTTAGTTATCAAATCTTCTGACAAGGCGGGAAACATTGTGATACAAAGCAGAAAACAATATGTTCGGATGTGTCTAAGTATACTGAAGAACACAGACTGGTATAGGAAGATAGGTGCTGAGAGGGTTGAGTGTTTCTATCAGGAATTCAGGGACCTTTTAGGGAGTGCCTATCGGAGAGGTGTCATGAACAAAAACACCTTTGAGTTTTTGAATGTCACTGATCCGGGCATTCTGACCTTTTACGCACTTCCTAAGATGCATAAAAGCCGCGAGGACCCACCGGGGAGGCCTATTGTCTCCGGCATCGGATGTATATCTGAAAAGGCGAGCTTCATGGTAGATGAATGTTTAAGACCTTTGGTCCTAGCACTTCCCTCCTATATCAAAGACACAGGAGATCTCCTTAAAGTCTTGGAGGATGTCACTGTCCCTGAGGGTGCCTGGTTAGTTACCATCGATGTAGAAGCACTCTACTCATCCATTTCCCATGCTAAAGGTCTTGGGCTAATGGCTGATTTTCTCAAAATTAAGGAAAATAATTTAGCCAAATTCAATTTGTTTATTCTTGATTTACTGCAATACATTTTGTCCCGCAATATATTTCTCTTCAATAGTTCCCACTACTTCCAGGTGCAGGGTGTCGTGATGGGCACACGCTGTGCCCCATCGTACGCAAACCTGTACCTGGGGGGGTGGGAACGATCAATTTTCTTCACTGAGGACTGCTCTCTTTACCTGTGCCACATTCTCTCTTGGCACAGGTATATTGATGATATACTCATGATTTGGACAGGTACATATGTCCTATTACAGGAATTCATGACTTGGTTGAATACAAATGAGTTCAATTTAAAATTTACCATGCAATGTGACTTGACCATGGTCACCTTTTTAGATGTCCAAATCATTAAGGACCAGGAAGGCTTCTGCGGCAAACACTATCTTGCACGCCAAAAGTTCCCATCCCAAACCCCTTAAAAATAGTATTCCTTATGGGCAATATCTACGACTAAAATGAAATTGTAGCGACCATAACACCTTTCTCATACAGGCTGATCTATTACGACAGCGACTTTTGAGAAGAGGATACAGCAAAAAAAATGCCTTAAAAAAGCATTCAATAAGACAAAGGAAAGCTCTCGGGAATCTCTTCTTTTTCCTCTCCAAAAAATAATGAACAGTCACCCACACGGATTGTTACCCTGTATTCGGCTAACTCAGACCAGATGAAATACATCCTTGAGCAACATTGGCGCCTTCTTTTGGAGGATCCTGTGGTTAGTAAATACGTGGCAGCCAAAGCCACAGTCACGTTTAGACGGGCCCAGAACCTTCGGGACCACTTCACACACAGTCACTTGGCCTGTCCCAGGGAAACTATACCCTGGGCCCGGCCAAGCAGGGGCACTAAAAAATGCGGCAGATTTAATTTTTGCAGATGGGTATGGCAGTCTAGGAGTGTACCTCTCCCAGATGGCACTCTCTGGACCCCTCAGTGCCTTATAGACTGCAAGACTGTGGGTGTTGTCTACTACATGGAATGCCTGTGTAAGACATTCTATGTAGGTAAGACAAAACGTCCTTTCTTTCACAGAATTCGAGATTATGTGTATGAAATTTCGAATGGTAAGTTGGAGTCCACCATAAGTCGCCATATTGGCCACTACCATAACTATGACCTAGGGTTTATGAGATTATTCGCCCTTGAACATGTACAAGCTCCCCCACGGGGAGATAACGTAGACAAACATCTCCTACAACTTGAAACAAAGTGGTTATTTCAGTTAGAGGCCACCAAAGCATCTGGCCTCAACGAAAATATTTGTTTTAAACCTTTCCTCTAGACTTTTCATATGTCTATGTAAGTAGGTGAATTGACAGGATACTCAGTCTATAATCCATTTCAAACTAAACACCATTTATCCAACAAACACTCCATTTGAGTAGACGGTCTTCTCGGTCATTAAAGGAGAGGGATAAAAGGAATGTTCCAGTTATTAGGGCTCTTACTGGCCCTACTGGGTTCTGGCAGTTGAATGAGATAATAGTGCACAACATATTTGCAGTATGCATAGGCAGTTGTTGGTTGCTATCACATGATTAGGTTTTGGAATTTATCCTTGAGATTCCTGACCCACATGGGTGGACACCCATTGGGATTTTTCTGGTGCTCACGGTTTTTCCACATGAACATACTATGTATCACTTTAATATTTCCGTTTTAATACTGTCTATACATGAGGAAAGAGGAAGAGGAAAAGAAAAGAAAAGAAAAAAAAATGTTTTTAATTTTTTTCAAAAATTTTTTTTTTGTATATACTTTTTCAGCTTTTTTGATTTCCCTTTGTTTAGTTTTCGTTTCCATTTTTTGTTTCTGATTCATTGGTGGCAACTGTGGCGGGACGGGGGGCTTAATGTGGGAGGGATCTCCACCGGGGTCCCCGCTTCATTTTTTCCATTTCTTTCCCCCCCTCCCCCTCTTTCTTTTCTTGGGGAGATCGGGGGGGGGGGGCTCCTGTGCCTGGGGACTACGGACGAGCCCCTTCCATGCCCCACCTTATCCCGCCACTTTAGAGCTTACGTGTTGTCTGACCCTCCCAGGTGTGTAATCGGGTCGACGTACTGCTCTATAACAAGGCCCAGACTTCCGGTTCCGGCGCCGTATGGAGAAGAGCTAGGAGACTCAGCTCCGCTCCCCTGCCAGCAATCCGGCATCTAAAAGCAGCGATTCCCGGTGGATCACCCCATCCAAGCCCCCCTCACAGCCCGGAGACCCGCATGGACCGCTTTGTGGAGCAGCCCGGACACCGACCGCTCGCACCGCAGCCTAACACAGGGGGGGAGGAGACACACGCTGCAGCCAATATGGCCGCCGCAGCACAGCCACAAGCACCGGTAATGTCCTATGCAGCAAAACTAACAACGCCTGCCTCATCCTTACTCAAGGACACTCCTACTACCCAGGCTCAACAACAACCTGTGAACCCCCCTGGAGCGGAGCCTTCCTCCCCAGGGGATATAGCGCAAGTAGTGGCCCTGCTTATGAGGCCCATGATCACAGAGGCCGTTGACTCAGTAATACAGAAAGGCATCGATCGACTCAGCCATACAGAAAGGAGCTATAGGCACAAGCTACCAGGCTTGATCAAACAAAGGACAGACTGTCCAATGTCGAGGACGACACAACTGCCCTGATCGCCTCAGTTGCAAAACTGACAGCAACACAGAAAGAATTACAAGACAAAGTAATTGATTTAGAGAACAGGGCCAGGAGGAACAATCTCCGCATCATAGGCCTCCCTGAGTCCTACTCACCCCACACCCTCCCTAAGCTATGTGCAGTGGCCATACCGGATCTGCTGGGGCTCCGTTCCCCTTGTACGGTGGAAAGAGCACACAGAATAGGACAGCTATCAGAAACGCGCTCAAAGCCCAGAGCGGTTATTGTGAAATACTTAAATTATGTGGACAAGCAGGCCATCTTACAAAACTTCAGGAGATCCCGGACTCTAACCTTCGAAGGCCACAACCTCTTAATCTTCGCAGACTATTCCATAGAAGTTATGCAGAAGAGGAAGGCGTTCTCCCCAGTATGTTCTACCCTCCATGACTACAACATCAAATTCAGCCTGGCCTACCCTGCTACTTTATATTTCCAGTCACCCCAGGGAGAGAAACTTCGTTTACATCCCCTCTGGAAGCTGAGCAATACATAACTAACTCAATGCAACCAGACATGGATCAAACTCCTCCAGGAAATCGTCTATCATCTCAAACAAGCCTGGAAGCCCAATGAAGCCCCCTACAAGAGGGTTCGCTTTGGCCCATCAGAGCTCCCACCAGTACAGGCTTAACCGGGACGGCCCCAAGGACTTGGCAATGTTCCAAAAACACTACACTATGAACATTCACTAGTTCTACTCATCTCGCCCTAGCCCACTCGGACACCCCGAAACTTACCAAACCCATGGCGGAACGAATAACAAACTGTAAGTGCCTCATAAGGGTCATCCTTAGGGAGACCCTTACCTGAACAAGTTTTCCTGCAAGATTACAGTGTGCGGTATGCTACGAAGCTGTGATAAAGTTGTTACTGGTTGTTATTTCTCTGTTTATTTTGATGTTATGATTATCTTGTGAACCCCCCGGGGTTATTTCCTTGTGGGTGGCCCCCTCTCACGTGAACTGGTCCCATCCTCCGGTACCTAGTGGGGCGGGGCACACCCCCGAGAACCGGGGAGGCACTGGGGGTCGCCCTAAGGTTTAGTTCAGCACCCGGCTGGTAAAAGAGTAAACTCCTCCCTACTTACCTACATACACTACTTCTCTCACCCCTCTTCCACTTCCCCAACTCCTCCTTCCCTCCCTCCCTCCTCTCCCCTTACATCCCAACAGCTCCCCCCCTCCCCCCAACATCCACCCCCACCACACTGGACAATCGCCCTCACCCCATAAGAGGATGGCAGGGACGGGCACCAAAAAATGGAATATGCTCCCCTACACACGGAAAAAAGTGAGGTCCATACAACCTATTTTAAATGGTACTCTCTTCCGATGCACTTGTTATTTGAATCTGTGTTATTCATGCTCTAAAAACTCCTGTTTTGCTCTGTGTCCACTCCTTAGCCTCGGGGGAAACTCTCTCTGGAGGCCCGTATCCGGGCTTTCCTTCAACACCGCTTTTTCTAACAACATAGAATGGATCCCCCCGGGCTCAGGAGTAACTTAACAATAGTGTCCTGGAACGTCAAGGGGTTACGATCACCGCAGAAACGCATACAGATACTAAGGCACCTGAAAAAACTTAAAGCAGATGTGGCTCTACTACAGGAGACACATCTAGGGGAAGAGGACCTTCCAAGACTCTGCAAAATGTGGGTGGGGGATGTAGTCGGCTCCCCGGCTCAGGGGAAAAAAGCTGGGGTAGCTATTCTTCTCAGTAAGAAACTTCCCTACACTATCCGAAATTCAACCTCAGACTTGATAGGTCGCAGAATTACCCTTAACCTAACCATAGGAGGGAGGGATCTTGCCATTTCAAACGTCTATGCAGAAAACTCCGCTACCCAGAGCTTCTACCACAACTTAACCACTTGGGCCCTACAAGTCCCAGAATCTCTCCACCTCCTTGGAGGAGATTTTAATTCATCCATGCACCCCATAGAAGATTGAACCTTTAAATAACCCTTCCCTCCCGCTACACCTGACGCACAACAAACACCACTGGCTGAAATGATAGCCCTACTCAATCTAACAGACACCTGGCGGATGTTACACCCAACTGATAAAGAATACACCTTTTACTCCCACCCGCATAAAATATTCTCCCGCATCGATTGCCTATTCGCCTCCACTGCCCTCCTACCCATGATAAATTCAGCCTCAATTGAGGACATGGCGATCTCTGATCATGCCCCGGTGATGGTAAAAATCTCAAACCTCCTCTACAAGGCACCAGGGATGCCTTGGAGATTCCCTTCCTATCTATCCCAAAATGAGAAACTAAAAAACACCCTGCAACAAGCTTGGTCTGAATATCAAATGAACAATAAGGAATCCTTGCAATCACCTAACCTCTACTGGGAAGCTGGCAAGGCTGTCCTCAGGGGTCACATAATCTCCTGCAAAAGGATAGTAACACACTTAGAGAAGCGCACAGACAACTATATCAATCGCGCACACCTGAGAACATCCAAGCCTGGCAGCATGCCAAACAAGCATTTGACCAGTGGTCAGCCAACCAAGAAGCAACCCATCAATTCCACACCAAAGTATTTTTCCATAAATATGGTAACAAAGCAGGCAGGCTGCTGGCTCGGATGGTCTCGGGAAGATTCTCCCCAACACATATCTCTTCTTTAAAAGACCCAACAAGAAATACCACATCAGACCCAACCCAGATAGAGAAAATTCTCACAACCTTCTATGAAACCCTTTACACAAAGGATCATACAGACACCATAACAGCAGAGGAAATCTTATCAGACGCCAACCTTCCCAAAATCAGTGCATCTCAATTAGAGTCACTAAATGCCCCCATCACCCTCTCAGAGGTCTTAACAACAATTAAGGCACTAGCTGGAGGTAAAGCTCCAGGTCCAGATGGCCTATCACCAGAATTCTACAAACTAACATCAGATTTCATCCCAGAGACTCTACACCACGTATATACCCACAACTGGGGAGGGGGACCCTACCTTCCTACAGGGCAACAAGCATACATTAAACTATTGCCCAAACCTAACAAAGACCCATTATCCCCGGGATCCTACAGACCAATCTCACTTATAAATGTTGACGCAAAAATCTTGTCAAAAATCATTGCATCACGCCTGGCATCTATACTTCCCTCCATAATCCATCCAGCACAGTCAGGCTTCATCCAAGGTAGATCGGCTACCCTTAACATTAGAAAAGTACTCCTCGTCCTAGATCAAGCCAAAAGAAACCAAGATAAAGACGCCGCTATAATATCCCTAGACGCCGAAAAGGCATTTGATAATATCAGCTTTAGAGTTGAGCGAACCCGGACTGTAAAGTTCGGGTTTGTACCGAACTTTGGGGTGTCCGGGACCCGGACCCGAACCCGGACTTTTCAAAAAAAGTCCGGGTTCGGGTCCGGGGTTCTGGTGATTTTAATGAAAGTTCTGAAAATTGCTGTAAAAAAGTCCAGGAAGGTCCTAGAGGTCTGCAAAAGGAAGGAAAATGGGGGTAAGGGTGGGACAAGTGCCCTAAAAAGAAATGGGGACAGGGAATTAACTTTAAATATTTAAAAAAAAATAAAGACATAAAAAAAGCAAAAATGGAGGTGAATGTGGATCATCTTCAAACTGGGTCTGAAAAGTATTAATTAACGGTAGAAGCCATATAACTGTTCTAAAATCATCTTCAAACTGTGTCAAAAAAGTATAAATAAGCCGGGAGAACCCATATCACTGTTCTGCAAACATCTGTAAAGTCTGTGTGTCACTTTAAATATAACCGGGAATAACTGAACATCTGTTCTGCAAACATCTGTAAAGTCTGTGTGTCACTTTAAATATAACCAGGAATAACTGAACATCTGTTCTGCAAACATCTGTAAAGTCTGTGTGTCACTTTAACAAAAACCGGGAATAACTGAACATCTGTTCTGCAAACATCTGGAAAGTCTGTGTGTCACTTTAACAAAAAACGGGAATAACTGAACATCTGTTCTGCAAACATCTGGAAAGTCTGTGTGTCACTTTAACAAAAACTGGGAATAACTGAACATCTGTTCTGCAAACATCTGGAATGTGTGTGTGAAACTACATCATAGAGAAGAACAGGTATATGGTTTAGCTCTGCTATAGTTTCAAACACAGTTTGCAGATGTTTGCAGAACAGTGATATGATATCACTGTTCTGCAAACATCTGAAATGTGTGTGTGAAACTACAGCTTAGAGAAGAACAGGTATATGGTTTCGCTCTGCTATAGTTTCAAACACAGTTAGCAGATGTATATGGTTTCGCTCTGCTATAGTTTCAAACACAGTTTGCAGATGTTTGCAGAACAGTGATATGATATCACTGTTCTGCAAACATCTGGAATGTGTGTGTGAAACTACAGCATAGAGAAGAACAGGTATATGGTTTCGCTCTGCTATAGTTTCACACACACATTCCAGATGTTTGCAGAACAGTGATATCATATTTCAATGGGGTTCGGGGTCCGGGACAAAGTTCGGGTTCTGTCCGGACCCGAACCCGGACTTTGTCCCGAAGTTCGGCCAAACCAGCAGAACCCGGACTTCTATAAGTTCGCTCAACTCTAATCAGCTTTGATTGGCTCTTTAAGGTACTGCAATCCATAGGGTTCACAGGCCCTTTCCTAAAATTTATACAGGTAATGTACGCCAAACCAACAGCCAGACTGGTTACGCCGAGCTTCACATCCCCGGAGTTTTCCTTAGGCAAAGGGACTTGACAGGGATGCCCCCTTTCACCACTACTTTTCAATCTAGCAATAGAACTCCTCTCACGTATACTCAACTCCCCTAAAGGAATCAGCGGGATTAACGTTGTAGACAGGGTCTGTCGCTCGGCCCTTTTCGCTGACGACATTATCCTGTTCTCATCAGACCCACCTAAGGACTTCACCTCCCTACAACAAATCCTCCACAAATTCAGGGAATGCTCAGGCATGAAAATCAATTTTAACAAGAGCGAAGTACTTCCACTTAATTCATGCAGTGCGGAGTCTTGGAGATCCTCTTCCCCTTTTTTGATAGCTCAAGGACAAATCAAATACTTGGGCATACACATAGGCAAAGACCCTTCCTCCCTATACTCTTTAAACTATCCCCCACTCATAACAAGGATCATAAAGGACCTGCAAGCTTGGCGGTCCCTCCCTCTTTCACTCTTCGGGAGATGCCACCTGATCAAAATGATTCCTTTTGCGAGATTACTATACCCCCTCCAGACACTACCTCTCCTTCTCAAACACACGGACATACAAAAATTACAGACAGAATTTTCCATGTTTATCTGGAGAGGAAAGAGACCCAGAATAGCCCTACAAAAACTCTGCCTCCCGAAGAGTGAGGGAGGGACGGGCCTGCCCAATCTAAGAGCATACAACCTAGCCTGCCTGATGAGGAACGGTCTCGACTGGATAGCAGGAAAATCCACATACTCAAACCTTAACCTGGAGGAAGCATTAGCCCATCCATACAAGCTACCTGCTATTTTGCACGCAAAGATAGCCTCTCTACCAACACACATTAAACATAACCTCGTCCTGAGAGACACTATCCTGGCATGGAGGGAAATGAGGAAACTACTACACCTCCCTACATCGACTTCACCCTTCCTCCCGATACTAGGAAACCCAATGTTTCCCCCCTCTCTAGATTCACCTGTGTTTAAAAACTGAGCCACCAAGGGCTTAACACATGCCACACAATTCTACAATCTAAACAGCAACTCCCTCAAAACCTTCTCCGATCTCAAAATGGAATTCTCCCTACCTCCATCACATGGATTTCAATACTTGCAGTCTAAATCATATCTACAATCCTGCCAAGGCAAACATCTTACCCCGTATAAAAAATCTTTCCTGGACACATTAGTAGCAGAGGGCAACTATTCCATTTCAAAAATCTACGGCCAAATGGCCACATCTCGGACATCCGAGGACCCAGCACACCATTTTCGCCCCTGGAGCTCAGTTCTGGGAGACGCCCAAACACCGGAACAAATTCACTCGGGCTATCAAAAAATATGCTCCCTAATTACAACAGAAACCTGGAGAGAAACCCAATTTAAACTAGCCCACAGGGCCTATCTTCCAATGGTCTTCACCCCAGGATCACCCCACCAAGGTATTTGCCCTTGGTGCACCACCAACAGGCCATCTCTTTACCATAGACTCTGGCAGTGTCCACATATCTCCTCATTTTGGGAGAAGGTTCTTACATACAGCAAGAAAATCAGCGGACAGGACGTCCCAAAAGATCCCGTCATCTGCCTCTTCAGTGGTAACCTCATAACACCACGCCCACACACTCAAAATAAGGCCATCCCCAACTGGGTACATCTATGCCTACTAGCCGCTAGAAGGTCTATAATGCAAGCCTGGATCCAACCAACACCACCAAAGCTAAACCAAGTTAAACAATCTGTCCTCTCTCTCCTGTACTTAGAGAAACAAGACACTATAAACATGAAATTTACCCAAACAAAGAAATTTTTCTCAAGATGGAGGAAATTCATAGAACACTCCTTTAATCCTACAGAAATAAGAAATGTCATGGATCCATTCAAATACTCGGACTGGTACCTCAAGGCTGACCTCTCTAACTCCTTAGGCAAACTTAAGATTTGAAATCCCCCACCAACATGGAAGCCATCAAGATGCACCTCTTTCCTGAACCCCCCTGGTTCTCCCCTTCGACGTTCCCCAATGAGACTAAATTACTCTCTGATATTTCTTTTGATGGAACTAAGACCCCCCCTAAAATTCTTTCCCATTCTGAGACATTCTCTCAATGCTAAATAACAGAGGACACAGAAAAGCAAAACACGAGATATTTAGTATTATTATCAGTATTATATATATAACCCATCACTGTTATATTCCTTCATATAGTATATGATCTGTATACATTGACATCGGTTGTGCCTTAATATCTTAACTCAGAATCGCTATACATTCTCTGTATATCATCGAATTCTCTAAAGCTATATGTTTTCTTTGTAACTTGATCCCCTTTGGGGGTGTTTTGTATACCTGAAAAAAAAACTAATAAAAAATTATTAAAAAAAAAAACAAGGCCTGATGCTCTGTGCCTGTGGGGCATTAGCGACCTTTCGTCCACAGGAGGCGTTGTGTAAATTTGCAGTGCCTTCTGTTAAGCGCCCAAGAATGGTGACAGACTTCCGGAGCGCCGGTAGACTGTTTTGGCGCCAAACAATCGGCTATATATACAGCGGCATATAGCGAAGTGTTGTAGACAGAATGAAGTGTGTGGAAGTCTTCTGCGCTACCACTCTATTTGTGTGAAGATCCGTATCTCTTATGTACAGCTATTGACAGTTAGTCAGTGCTAGACTAGTGTAATGGTAAGTGACCACCGAACAAAGGAAGAAAAAAAGGCTAGCTGCTGCAGTATTAGTTTATAAACACCATAATAAACAAGGAATGAACTGAGTAGAATACTGCGCAGTCAGCTCAGAAAAGGATGTAGGTCATTGTGGCTAGAGACCTTGTTGCAATAGGGACAACATTGAGTCACAGTGCTGTGTCCAATAAAATAGCTCTGAATAATGGTAAATAGATCATATCTTAAAAACTCAATATATAAATAAATGACATCTAGTGCAACATAAGCTAAATAATAAAAATATAAAAAATGCAAAGTGCCAGAGTGCTAATAAGGTGCATAATGAATATTGATGTGTAATGAAGGTGCCTTTCAAGGGGGACAGTGAATACTATTCAAGGTGCAATACGTGATGCAAAATGGAAACTGTTGAACAATACTAGGTGATCAATAATAAATAGATATCATAAAAATTAACGTGCATACAAATTCATATAAAAGTTCATATTGGTCGCATAAAATCGCAGATGCTGGTGGTATAGTGCTATATCAAATGCACTGTGCAACACAATAGTAGGTGATCAAAAATATATAGATATCATAAACGTTATCTTGCATACAAATTCGTATAAAAGTTCATATTAGTCGCATAAAATCGCAGATGATGGTGGTATGGTGCTATCTTACATGCACTGTGCAACACACAAACGCAGTGCTGGATAAGTATCGTAGTTGTGGTGTAAGCTATTGGTGCCAGTGATCGGGGAGTCGGTCTGGTAGCTCCACTTTGTGCCTCCAGATATACTCCTGTGCCCGTGTGCACAGCTAAGTGCTCTCAGAGCGCTCACCTCAAATAGGTGTAAAATACACCTTTTACTGCCAATGCTGCAGTAGCTGATCCTATGGGACAACCGACCTCCAAACACCTCAAACGTATCCTGCCTCGTCACTAAGTGGAACGGTCAATGCGGCCAGTATTTCAAGAATCGATCCTCACTCATACATGGGGGTATAAGAAATAAGCTCCCATAGTGTAGTAATTATGAACAATCAATTTATTAAGAAAGAAAAATCACTGCTTACATAAGAACAAAGTTGTAGACGCTCCACCGCTGTGACACAGTGAGCCGAACGCTCGTTGCTCTGGCTCTTAGACTGAGACAACTCTACATGCTTGTAAGTTTTTTTAGACCACTCAAGATCTCAAGTGTCTTTCTCTATACTGTTTATTTACATTGTGCTGGGTTTCAGTTTGGACATGGACCTGGGGGCTTTGCATTTTACCCATGGAATACCTGGTGGCTCTTGTATTTATTAGCCGTGTTTTTTCCATAGGCTTTTCCTGGCCCATTAACGCCGGCCTGGCCATGAGACGTTTTATTTGTATTCACACACCATTGGACCTGGTTTGGGCTGCACAATTATCGTCCTGTGTCCTATGGTATGTGTCTGATTTATTTTTCTTGTCTCTTGATACTTTTATGGATATACCAGCACATGTATTCATATACCTAGGCTCGGTCTAAAACCGACTTTTCCTTTTTTCTTCCTTTTTTCTTGTTTTTTCCCTGTCTGTTTGATACCCAGGTGCTGCATCTGTTTGGTGCGTTGTTCCCCTGACACGGCACATCATATGTAGACATACTGTTCTTTGTTTGGGAAGCCTCTGTTGACCCTGCCAGAACCCCTGGAACTATCCAAATAGAGACCCTACTCCATTATTGGTCCAAATACGATACTGACTTATGCAGTTCCGTTTATAATAAGGCATTTACTCATTGGTTTGTCCGAGGCTGACCATGCTATCACTTGGAGTGTCTTTCCTCTGATTTTACACTTTAAGGTAATTCATCTCAATTATGAAACGTATATGCAGTGTGCTTTGATCCTATGATCTGAATATGTTTTTTCAATGTTGTATTACTTTGACCTATTGATCAGATTGTTAATTTTTTTAAGGCATGTCCCGTTATTGAGACAATGCCTATATCATATGTTGTTGTATTTTTCTGTATTTTTCTTTATTTTATCGGACTGTATTTCTGCTCATTTAGGATACATATACCTGTAATGTGGTTTTGTCCATTCTCCCCTGAAGAAGCCATCATAGGTGAAACGCATCAGTAGGACGTATCCTGCTTTGCTTCCCAGTCATTTCTGGCTACACCCCATCAATTCTGACAGGAAGCATTTTTGACCCTTTGGGTTATATTTATCATGTCTGGTTTACTCTGTTTACACATAGTTTATTGTGTTTTTCTCACTCAAATGTGGATTATTACATGTTCTATTTTATACCAATAAATTTTGTATATTCTATTCTTCTCATGTTAGTCTGATCATTCAGAGAGGGTTTTGACTGAGTACCTTCAAAGTCCCATTTAGTTATTGTGGTTTACTACCCCAGTATTCTTTTTTCCATGTTCAAATAGGGATGTGGTACCGATCCTAGGCGGTGGTCGACAATTGTTTGTCTCTCTGTATTTTTTTAATATGTCTCAATATTTTGGGGGCTACCCCAATTAGAAAAAAAAACAAACAAATAACAGTGTTGGCTACCTCCTCCTCCTCCACCTCCACCACCATCACTTCCACCTACACTGCCACTGTCACGGCCTAGTCAACCTCTAGGCTCCTACTCCACATCCACCTCCTCCTCCCATTTTTATTTTTTATGTGATTTTAAGCTATTTCCCTATCCACATTTGTTTGTAGGGCACTTGTCCTACTCTTACCCCCATTGTGCTTCCTTTTGCAGCCCTCTAGCCCTTTCCAGGACTTTTTTACAGCCATTTTTGTGCCCAAAAGTTCGGGTCACCATTGACTTCAATGGGGTTCGGGGTCCGGAGTCAAGTTCAGTACCGAACCCGAACTTTTCCGCGAAGTTCGGACGAACCCGAACATCTAGGTGTCCGCTCAACTCTACTCATATACCTGTATAATTAAGCGACAAAATGTGATAAACATATATTTTTCTTTTACAGCTACCAGCATCTGTTAAGGAATAGAAAGGAACAGCGACACAATTTAACCACTACTGGAGTTTCTCCAACTGTGGTGGTGCCATTGACATGGCTGGTAAAAAAAAAACACTAGTCCATCCAATTAGACCCGTGGTGTGTGTAAGTGTGCATGTGTTTTTGTCAATAGTACATTGTATAACCCTGTATGTTTTGATTGTTAAGGTGCCCATCTAATAGTTTTTTGAAACTATCAATGCTCCCTGCTGATACCACTGCTTGTGGAAGAGTATTTCACAACCTTACCGCTCTGACTGTAAAGAACCCTCTACGAAGTTTGAGGTTAAACTGATTCTCTTCCAATTTCAGTGAATGGCCACATGTCTTTTTAAATTCCCTTTCACAGAAACATTTTTTTCCCTATGCTAGAGTTACCAGTATGGTATTTGTACATCAATATCATATCCCCTCCCAAGCATCTCCTCTCCAGAGAGGGTAAGTTCAATGATTGTAGTTGTTCCTCATATCTGAGATCCTCCAGTCCATTTATTAGCTTTGTTGCCCTTCTCTGGAATCCCTCCAGTTTCAACGCATCCTTCTTGAGGACTGGTGACCAGAAATGGACTGCATACTCAAGATACAGCTGGACCAGAGTCTTCTAGAGTGGGAGAATTATCGTTTTATCTCTGGAGTGCATCCCCTTTTTTAATGCATGCCAATATACTGTTGGCTTTGCTTGAAGCAGCTTGGCATTGCATGCCATTCCTGAGCCTGTCATCTACTAGGACCCCCAGGTCCTTTTCCATTTTAGATTCACTCAGAGGTTCTCCCCCTAGCGAGTAACTTGTGCTCGTATTTTTAGCACCCAAATGCATTACTTTACATTTTTCAACATTAACCACTTCCCGCCCAGCCTATAGACAAATGACAGCTGGGCAGTTGTTCCGTTATCCTGACTGGACGTCCATTGACATATTTCAGGATAACCCTTGATCACGCGCACACGGGAGTGCGCACCGCGGTGATCGGTGGTGCGATGTGTCAGTCTGACCCACCGCATTACCAATCTCAGTAAAGAGCTTCCTTTAGAAGCTCTTTACCATGTGATCAGCTGTGACCAATCACGGCTGGTCACAGTGTAAACAGGAAGAGCCGTTTATCGGCTTTTCCTCTACTCGCGTCTGCACACGTGAGTAGAGGAGAACCAATCAGCGGCTCTTCTGACGAGGGGTCTGCACTGAATGTTTATCAGTGCAGCCCCCCCAGGATCATCCCCCAGAACTACCAGGGAGCCCTCCAGGACCACCAAGGAATGCCCACCCAGGGACCACCAAGGAGACGACCAGGGAGCCGATCCTAGAACACCAGAGAGCCCATCTTAGACCACCAGGTAGGGGGCACATTGCCCAACATGGATGACACTCAGTGCCAATTTCAGATGCCATCCAGGACCACCAGAGAATGGCAACCTGACAGTGCAATCTGTCATTACCACCCACCAGTTCCCACCAGTGCCACCTACCAGTGCCCACCAGTGCCACCTATCAGTGGCACCTATCAGAACCCATCAGTACCACCTATCTGTGCCCAGTGCCACCTATCAGTGCTGCTTATCAGTGCTGCATATCAATGCCACCTATCAGTGCCCATCAGTGCTGCTTATCACTGCTGCCTATCAGTGCTGCATATAAGTGCCTCATCATCAGTTCCTGTCAGTGCCACTTCATCAGTGCAGCCTCATCAGTGCCAATTAGTACTGCCTCGTCAGTGCCCATCAGTGTTTCCTCATCAGTGCCCATGAGTGATGGAGAAAATGTACTTATTTACAAAGTTTTGTGACAGAAACAGAGAAAAACTTTTTTTTTTCAACATTCAAGTTTTTTTATTTGTAGGGCAAAAAATAAAAAATGCAGAGGTGATCAAATACCACCAAAAGAAAGCTCTATTTGTGGGAACAAAATGATAAAAATTTTGTTTGGGTACAACATTGCACGACCGTGCAATTGTCATTCAAAATGCGACAGCACTGAAAGCTGAAAATTGGTCTGGGCAGGAAGGGGGGTAAGTGCCTGGTATTGAAATGACCAAACCTCATTTGTAATGTAGTTGCCCATCCCATTATTTTATTTAGGTCATTTTGTAAGGTTTCCACATCTTGTGCTGAAGTTATTGCCCTGTTCAAATGCAAATATTGAGATTGAGTTGTTTGTCCCATCCTCTATCTATATTGTTTATGAACGCTATTTATCACCACCCTTTGGACCCACCCCTGTAGCGAGTTTTCAATCCAGGTACTCGCCCTATGGTCCATGTCGACAGACCCCAGTTTATAAAGTAAACGTTTGTGGGGAACTGTATCAAATGCCTTTGCAAAATCCAGATACACCACATCCACAGGCCTATCTCTATCTAGATGGCAGCTCACTTCTTCATAGAACTTTAATAGATTGTCTTGCAAGAATGATTCTTCATAAATCTATGCTGATTATCACTAATGGTACAGTTTTCGTTACTAAAATCTTGGATTTAGCTCTTATCATCCCCTCCATTAGCACAGTTACTAGCGATGTTAGGCTGAATGGCGTGTAGTTTCCAGGGATATATCTTGGCCCTTTTTTAAATATTGGTATCACATTGGCTTTTCTCCAATTAGCCGGTACCATTCCAGACAGTAAACTTTTTCAAGTCTATTTCTAACTGTCTTCTGTTAGCCACCAACAGGAGGAAGAAGGTTCTGATTCCTCTATATAGATTTTTAGTGAGACCTCACTTAGAATACTGTGTCCAGTTATGGAGACCTCAAAAAGATATTGATAAGCTAGAACGAGTTCAGAGACGGGTAACAAAAATGGTGAAAGGTGAAAGGTCTGGGGGATAAAGCATATCAAGAGCGACTTCAGGAACTTAATATGTACAGTCTGGAGGGAAGAAGGGGAAGAGGAGACATGATTGAAACCTTTAAATACATCAAGGGGGTGAATAAGGTTCAGGAGGGCAGTCTTTTCAATATGAAACCAAAATCAAGAACACGGGGACATGACCTCAAGCTAACTTGAGGGAAGTTCAAAACAAATCTTAGAAAGTATTATTTTACCGAAAGGGTGGTTGATGATTGAAATAAACTACCAACAGAGGTTGTGAGACAGTCAACGGTAAATGGCTTCAAGCATGCTTGGGATAAACATAAATCTATAATCAGACAACGAGGTTAATGGGAAAAAAAAAAAAAAAAAACAAACAAAAAAATAGGGCAGACTCGATGGACTACACAGTATTTTTCTGCCATCACTTATCTATGTTTCTACATTCACAATATCAGACTGTGGCCCTGATTTACTATACCTCCCAAATCTACTCCAGCAGTGCCTTAAAATAACTCCAAATTAAAGGCAATTACAACTTCAACTCTCACAAACTCGAGTAAAATAGCACACATGCAAGCTCTATTTGCCTGTGAAGATGCCTCTCAGGTTACGTGTTGATGTTGGCTGGGGTTGAACTTGCGGTTGTATGCAAGTTCATTGCCCTAAAAAAAAAAAAAAAAAATTACCACCCCTCTCTCTAATTGTAACAGCCTTAGCCCCAGGGAGGGGGCATGTCTAAATAGAATAAAAAATGTTTCTACATTTTTTTTTCAGGAATAGTGGTTTTAATAATGGTTAAAGTGAAAAAAAATATTTCTTTAACCACTTCAGCCCCGGAAGGAATTCACGGATTAGGACCTGAGCACTTTTTGCGATTTGGCACTGCATTGCTTTAACTGACAATTGCGTGGTCGTGCGACGTTGTACCCAAACAAAATTTGCGTCCTTTTTTACCCACAAATAGAGCTTTCTTTTGGTGATATTTGATCTCCTCTGCATCATTTGTGATCGCCGCTCTAAATAAAAAAAGAGCGACAATTTTTCAAAATAACCAGTTTTCTTAGTTTTTGCTAAAATACAAATCCAATTGTAAAAAAATAAAAATCATTTTATTTACTTGTTTTTGGCCAATTTATATTCTTCCTCCTATCTTTGTAAAATAAAAAATTGCAATCAGCGTTTATTGTTTTGTTTGCGCAAAAGTTGCTGTGTTTAGGGATGATGCAAATTAATTTCTGGAGTTGTATTTTTTTACATTTTTTACTAGTAATGGCAGCAATCTGTGATTTTTAGTGGCACTGCAATATTGCGGCAGACATGTCGGATCATTTAGACATTTTTTTTTGGACCATTGGCATTTATACAGCGATCAGTGGTCTAAAAATGCACTGCTAACTGTAGAAATGTCATTGGCAGTGAAGGGGTTAACCTGGTGAGCTTTAACTGTGTTCCCTATGGGGAGTTCTAACTGTATGGGGGCTGGGCTGCCAGGGGGAGGGAAGTGATCACGGCTTCCATATACAGGAAGCCTGTGATCACCGCCCTTTTCTTGCCTCCATGCACATACATTTGTACCTAGAGGCAAGCCTGTCTCCCCCTTCCCGCCACTAGTGTCCGAAGGACATATACCTTCGGCACTAGTGAAGGGAGGGGGACCGTCGGGTCGGGGGTATGTCAATCTTGAGGGGTATCCCTTGTGTCAATTTCGAGTGGTCCAATTGGGGAAGTGACGGTTACTGTAAAGATGTCAATCGTCACGTAAAAATCTGGTGACTAGCGACATATTTACGGTTACCAGGTTTTTTTTTACAGATTTACTAGGCTGTACAGACGGCGTTATAACGTCACGGTGATTTTTAGTGTCTAACGACGGTAATGATCATTTTTTACATTTTTTTATGTTGAGGTCTTTAATT
>BLSH010454306.1:254497-290790 GCA_018402905.1 Glandirana rugosa
CTTAAAAAAAAAGTGAAATTGGTAATAATTTTGGTGACGAGGACTTTTTGTTTTTTAATCTTTGAAAAAAAAAAGATAAGTCTGTACACGGGACCCCGATTCCGACAATGTTAATCTCTCTCCCCACCATTACAAAAAAAAAACATACCGTTACTTGAACGTATGTTTGCGTTCAAGTTGGGTCGGTTGTAGTTGTGCATTGGACTCTCCGTAGAAGTGTCCGTTTATCTCCGGCGTACACACGCCCTGATTTACTATACCTCCCAAATCTACTCCAGCAGTGCCTTAAAATAACTCCAAATTAAAGGCACTTACAACTTCAACTCTCACAGACTCGAGTAAAATAGCACACATGCGGCCTCTATTTGCCTGTGAAGATGCCTCTCAGGTTACGTGTTGATGTTGGCTGGGTTGAACTTGCGTTTGTATGCAAGTTCATTGCCATACAAAAAAAAAACATTACCACCCCTCTCTCTAATTGTAACAGCCTTAGCCCCAGGGCACATGTCTGAATAGAAAAAAAAAAGTTTCTAATTTTTTGTTTTTCAGGAGCAGTGGTTTTAATAATGGTTAAAGTGAAAAAAAAATTCCTTTAACCACTTCAGCCCCGGAAGGAATTCACGCTTTAGGACCTGAGCACTTTTTGCGATTTGGCACTGCGTTGCTTTAACTGACAATTGCGCGGTAGTGCGACGTTGTACCCAACCAAAATTTGCATCCTTTTTTACCCACAAATAGAGCTTTCTTTTGGTGATATTTGATCTCCTCTGCGTCATTTGTGATCACCGCTCTAAATAAAAAAAAGCGACAATTTTTCAAAATAACCAGTTTTTATTCATTTTTGCTAAAATACAAATCCAATTGTAAAAAAATAAAAATCTGTTTATTTACTTGTGTTTGGCCAATTTATATTCTTCCTCCTATCTTTGTTAAATAAAAAATTGCAATCGGCATTTATTGTTTTGTTTGCGCAAAAGTTGCTGTGTTTAGGGATGACGCAAATTAATTTCTGGAGTTGTATTTTTTACATTTTTACTAGTAATGGCAGCGATCTGCGATTTTTAGCGGCACTGCAATATTGAGGCAGACATGTCGTACCATTTAGACATTTTTTTTTGGACCATTGGCATTTATACAGCGATCAGTGGTCTAAAAATGCACTGCTTACTGTAGAAATGGCATTGGCAGTGAAGGGGTTAACCTGGAGAGCGTTAACTGTGTTCCCTATGCGGAGTTCTAACTGTAAGGGGGCTGGGCTGCCAGGGGGAGGGAAGTGATCACGGCTTCCATATACAGGAAGCCTGTGATCACCGCCCTTCCCCCTCTGTCCGAACGGAGATCCATGTTTACATACACGTACCTCCGTTCTTTCACTGCAGAGGGGCCATCACGGGTAGCCAGTGGTGATTGAGTTCGCCCTACCGCTTCCTGACCCCCCCAGAACACAGTAAGCGTGCGAGAGTGCCTCCGGCAGCACGCAGGCGCTCACAATGGTAGTCATCGCAGCTGCCATCGGGTGAGGGCGTTTTGTGATAACGAACCACTTTGCCGCCGACACGCTGCAGCGGGCGGGCGGCAAGTGCTTAAATATCGTGCTTGGGGGGTCCCCCTAGTATGGATCTCTGTGATGTTTAGAACAGTGGCACCGCAAAATGACATTTGTAAAGGAAAAATTGTCATTTAAAATCGGCTGTGGCTGGAATGTATTGCTGGTTCCCTGCAATATAGATAAAGATCACTGAAAAAGCATTGCGTTGGGGGTCACCCAAATCCATACCAGGCCCTTCGAGTCTGGTATGGATTTTAAGGGGAACCCCACGCCAAATTGTTAAAAAATGGTGTTGGTGTCCCCCCAAAATCCAAACCAAACCCTTATCCGAGCATGCAGCCCTGGCATGGCAGGGGGGTGGGGATGGGTGAGTGCGCCCCTCTGAATCTTACCAGGTCACATGTCCTCAACATGGGGAGGGTGCTTTGGGGTCTGGTCTTGTTTTTGGGTGGACCCCTGTGCCTGCTTTTTGTTGACTTTGCTGTGGGGTTGCCATTTAAATCCATACTATACCTGAGGGGCCTGGTTTGGATTTTGGGGTGCCCTTATGCATTTTGTCAAATTAAATTGAGCATGGGGTTCTCCTTTAAATACTTACCAGACCCAAAGGGCCTATTATGCGCCTGGGGGTGTGACCCTACTCCGTTTTGGGGGTTTGAATTAGGCATGGCGTTCCCCTTAAAATCAAGGACACACCTGCAGCACCCCATAATATTGAATATGTATGTACCATTGCATACATTTACAAACTTCATAGTATGGAAGCCCCAAAAAGGTTGGTAATCAGCGTCTGCATCGTTTTCAACATCCAATGCAAATTTGAAGCAGGTGGCACCTGGGAATCAAACCCATAGAACCAACTGTGAAAGGAAGATGTGCTAACCACTACACTACCCAGCTGAGAGGAATTAAACATACAAAATCCAAGTAATAATGTTTGCCTGATTTAAATTGGAGCCAATAAAGGTTTGGCATTTCAATTCTAATAACAACCATACTCATACTGATGTGGCATTACCTATTAGCGGTTTGTCTATTTTCTGCATATGCTGCTGAGTAGAATGCAAGCTTTCAGTAGGTGATACCATCTGGGTCATTTTAAGTCATTTGAACACAATTATATTGAGAAAATACCTTTACTACTGTTTGCTGGTGTCACTATTTGATCTTATAGGCATGGTGTTCCCCTTAAAATCAAGAACACACCTGCAGCACCCCATAATATTGAATATGTATGTACCATTGCATACATTTACAAACTTCATAGTATGGAAGCCCCAAAAAGGTTGGTAATCAGCATAATTTTCAACATACAATGTAAATTTGAAGCAGGTGACACCTGGGAATCAAAACCATGGAACCAACTGTAGAAGGTTGATGAGCTAACCACTACACTGCCCAGCTGAGCAGAATTAAACATACAAAATCCAAGTAATAATATTTGCCTGGTCTTCATCTTACAGTGTTTGCTAAATGTACATCTAAAAACAAAGACATTTAGCAATCTGATTGCATAATGCATTCGCAGCTTACGTCTAGGAATTTGAACAAAGAGGTCACATACATGGTTATTTGAAAACATTTTTATTTATTCAAGCCACTCATGGAGCGATGTAGCCAGCCACGGCTTTTTGCACCATGTACAAATTTGGGAAACATGCAGGACTCTGATATCTGGTACAGGTTCTTGCCCAAACAAGAAGCAATTATGCACCCCCACCAGCTGCATACAGGAAAGGCATGGCCAGGTTGCTGGGCAGCTTCCAAGCCACATCTGATGTGCCAGGCTATTTATGCAGGTCATAGATGCCAGTTCTTGCCTTGTATCACAAACGATCCACTTTCCACAAATGAAGATGAGTGCGGGATATAAAGGTGCCTTTCTACCACCTTGAACCGAAAGCAGTACCACTCCTGTAAAATGTGAACAATGGATAATTGACATTTCATCATGACAATCAATTCTCAGTGCAGCCTAGCTTGAGTTTATGTTGCAGTTTCTTTCCAGATCAGGACTGATGTTAGCAATGATTGCCCTAGAATATTCTTTACAAAGGCAGAAGTGTTTGTACCTTCATGGCTTCTATGTATGAATGTAACAAATATTCTCTAGCCAGCAGCCCCCATAGCCACTCAAATACTTACCTGAGCTCCATCACTATGCACTAATGGGCACAAGAGCCTTGGCTGTATGTGCACTCATTCTTCAGATTAGCAGAGGCAGCAGTAACTGCTATTGGCTAACAATGTATGGGGTGGAGGGCAGAGCTAGGAGTGTCTATGTTGCCAGCCATGCACAGAGGTGGCTCATCAGCAAGGCTTGGGTGCCCTCCAAAACAAGCTGTGTGCTCTGTGTGCACTTGACTGGGGTAGGGCCCAGGAACTCCAGCATCATCACCCATGAAAAGAAAGATCATGCCTGCTCTGTTGCTAACCACTGCATTGAGCTGGTAAGTTCAAGATTTGACTTTTTTAAGCAAATAAGATAAGATTTCAAAACACACCTGTGACGCCAGACAGTCATCCCAAAAAGCTTCCCAGGGTACATGCCATGGCTGCCAGACGGATCTCCTGAAAATACAAAAACACATTTAGACACTTAGCTGAGGTTCTTGTTCCTTTAACATATATACAGGTGGCACAGACAAAAGCAAACACCTGCCAGGTGTTCCACTCCCTCTCCATTCTCTTCAAATTTGGCACACATTTCAGAAAAGAGGTTAGGGTTAGTGGGCAAGCAAACAGTATTTGTCATGTTGACTACACACTAGATAAAGGGTCAACCCCAACTGGCATATGTTTGTTAGCATCTAGGTTCCTGTGAGAACTAGCCTGCAAAGTTGTTATTTTTACACATTCTCAATCTCTAGCTGTGTTCTAAAACGTACCTGTAAAGTAGCCAGCAATCAATCGATTCTGGGTACCAATCCCGCCAGTTGTGTTTTGGTCCCTAGGGACTGGCAGCTGATGGGCCTCTGGCTCCCTTTCCTCCTCCAGCTCCCATGAATCACCCCTTGCAAGGCACATGTTGTGCAAAATGCAAAAGGCAAGGATGATCCTGGAAGGCCCTGGGGGTACCTGATTGGAGCCATTAGCCATGTCAGCTGTGGATAGCCAGCATCCCCTGGAAAATAAACAAAAAAGCAAACATTAGTCCTTCCCATCCCTTTTTGTGACCATAGATGCCTGGCTACAAAATGGGAGACAAGGAAGAATGTATTAGGCCAACCTGGTTTTTCAGCTGTAAAAATGTTCAAACGATCAAAAACAGCCAAAAACAACCAAAAATGCTATAGAACGCAGATCCCCAACGTTTTTGGATGTTTTAGACCAATTGAGTAAAAAAAAAAAAAAAACGCTGGCCCTTTAACCACTTACCAACCGGAAGGTTTTCCAGCTTTAGGACCAGAGCACTTTTTGCGATTCGGCGCTGCGTCGCTTTAACTGACAATTGCTCGGTCGTGCGATGTTGCACCCAAACAAATTTGCGTCCTTTTTTTCCCACAAATAGAGCTTTCTTTTGGTGGTATTTGATCAACACTGCGTCATTTCTGATAACCGCTATAAACAAAAGAAGAGCGACCATTTTGCAAAAAAACCCAAATTTCTTACTTTTTGCTAAAATTCAAATCCAAAAAAAAATATAAAAAAACATTTTTTTTCACAGTTTTTGGCCGATTTATATAATTCCTCATATTTGTGATAAAAAAAATCGCAATCGGCGCTTATTGATTGGTTTGCGCGAAAGTGGCCGCGTTTACGGATGATGAGAATTCATTTCTGGGGTTTTTATTTTTTTTTATTTTTTACTAGTAATGGCGGTGATCTGCGATTTTTAGCGGTACTGCGATATTGCAACGGGCATGTCGGACATTTTTGACACTTTTTTTGGGACCAATGACATTTATTCAGCGATCAGAAATTTAAATGTCCACTGATTACTGTATAAATGTCATTGGCAGTGAAGGGGTTAACCTGGGGGGGAGAGCTAGGGGTTAACTGTGTTCCCTGGGTGTGTTCTTACTGTGGGGGGGGTTGGGCTAACATGGGCATGAGAGATCTAACTGATCCCAGTGACAGGGATCAGTAGATCTTCCATGCCCCTACTAACAGAGCGGGGAACCGCCGTGTTTACATCGGCGGTTCCCAGTTCTTTCCCTGTAGCCACTCATCGCGGCTCGCCGGTGGACATCGGGTCCGCCCGAGCCGCGGGCACACTCCCCAGGAGTGCGGCGGGTGCGCGCGCGTGCCCCCTGGTGGCTGATTGCAGATCGCCGCTTATTTATGGCGATTCGCGCTCAGCATCCCGACTGCCCCCGTGAAAACACGGTGCGCGGTCGGGAAGTGGTTAAAAAAGCACAAATAATGCAAAAAAAGGGCAAAAAAAAAGTCGGTAATATAACACCGGTAAAAGGTGCAAAAATTACAGATAGACCTCTTTCACATTGAGGCATTTTACAGGCGCTATTTAGCAAAAAAAAAAAGTGCATGTAAAGAGCCTCAAAAGTCACTCCCCATCCACCCCAAGCCTGAGTGTTTTCACACTGTTGCGGTCCGCTTGCAGGACGTTACAAAAAGTCCTGCAAGCAACATCTTTGGAGCGGTGCGGTGATCGGTAATATACCACTCCTCCACCGCCCCTGCCCATTGAAAACCATGGGCAGCGCTTTCAAAGCGGCTGCCCACCACCTTGGAAGCGTAGAGAGCGGGCACTTTTAACCCCATTTTAATCCCTTGAGGGGGGTTCAAAGTGCCCCACTCCCACAGCCTTAGCGCCACTCTAACAGCAGTAAATCCCCGCTGTGACTAGCGGGGATTTACAGCTAATGCCCCACTGCCCCCAGTGTGAAAGTGCCCATAAGCTACAGACATTTTTTGGATGTTTTTTTAAAAGTCCTATGTGCATGAAGCAGCACAGACATTTATTTTGTACCATATCTTGCACCATGTTTAGCCTAAACCTACATTGACTCATTCCTACATCAAATGACTCCTTGTTCATGTTGGAATACCATTGTAATGACTAGTGTGTTCAGCTTCTGTGGAGGGGGCAAACCTTTCCAGCTTGCTGCACATTAATGTTATTAGCTAGAGACAACCTCTCTAATGTTCGTGGGATGAGCTGCCAGGCTGGGTGCACACAAGTGGATCAAGATGTCAGCTTGTGTCCAACCAAGGTGCATATACATTGCATACAAATCTATTTCTCTGTGTTAAGCCTCTAATTTTGCCAAACATGTATGTCTGTATGTAACTTTACATTTGAGTTTTAGATAAAAAAAATATACTGTACCAATAAGCCACCCGGGTGGCATTTGGCCACATTCAAATTTCCTGAAGAGTCCAGACTGCTTCAAGATGTAGGCATAATGGCAGGACCCTGGGAAAGCTGCTTGGACACTCATAATCCGCTGCCTGGCGTCACAGACAACTTGGACATTGAGGGTGTGGTACTGTTTTCAGTTCCGATAATCAAATTCACGGATCCTGGGGGCCCTGATTGCCACATGTGTACAATCAATGGCCCCCAGGATTTGTGGCATTTGAGCTCGGTGGTAGAAAGTCACCTTCACATCATTACACTCATCTTCATTTTGTGGCCAGTGTATAAATTGTGGTACAAGGTCAAGAATGGCATTTATGACCTGCATAAACACCCTGGACACTGTGGGTTGGCTTATGCCCATAATACTTGCAGAAGTGGCTAGGAAAGCTGCCTCGTCCCAAGATATATAAGGTCACCAATAGCCTGACCATGTCTGGCACAGCATGACTGCGTTGTCATTGGTGCGATTTTTTCCTGTATGAGGTGGTAGAGGTGCATAATTGCTGGTCTCCTTAAGCGAAACCTGCTCCAGATATCAGAGTCCCACATATTTTCCAAAAATGCCCGTGGGGCAAAAAGCCGTGGCTGGCAAAGATGAAACAGAGGTGCCGCAATATCCTGGCCTGCTTCTTGATGGACTGCCTCACAAAAGGCACCCACAAAAGCTGCCACTGCCAGCATAACATGTTCTTCTCCCTCTGCCATTGCTCTGTGCCAATGATATTAATACCACTGTCATTTATATATGCTAATGCGCACAAGTATGCATATAAGCGCATTTGCGCACAAATATGCGCATTGGCATGCAAATATATACTTGTGATGTGCACATATATGGCTGTGTGTATTGATGTGCATATATATGGCTGTGTGTGCATTGATGCGCATATATATGGCTGTGTGTGCATTGATGCATATATATATATATATATATATGGCTGTGTGCGCATTCATATATGGCTGTGTATGCACATATATAGCTGTATGTGTACAGACATATGAATTTTTTTTTTAGGTTTCCAGGACCCTAATTTTTAGTCAAAACCGATTGGAGCAACACTTGTCTTACATCCTCCCAGCACCGGAACTTCCAGGTGATCACAAAGAGTTCTGGGTCGGTGAGGGCCGGTTCACACTGCTCCAACCTTGGAGATAGCATATGATTCGCACTGCAGTGTGACTCGTATGCAAGCTCTGTGCAATACAAATTCAGCCATAGAGATTGCTTTGCAAATTCAGACATACAATTGGAGCAAACACACACAGCCCTTTTTTTTTTTTACACAGGGTGAGAATTGGAGCATAGGGCTGTTTACATCATGCAATAAGACTTCTGTGTGAGTTTGCACTATGATATGTGAACTGATTTGGGGCTGTGATTACCTTTGTACAGTCACTCCCCACAGTTCACATAGAGCAGTGTGAACTGCAACCAGGAGACAAGCGATGCAGGAACACACAGTGGATTCACAGCGTTCTTGCATTGCTGCAGTGTGAACCGGCCCTAAGGTAGTTTGCTAAGACATGGTGTCCCTGTGATTACAGCAGGTGAACAAATGCAGAGGACAGTTTCACACATACAACACTGCATATCCACCAGCTGAATTCATTACCTGCAAATTTCTCCAGCTGTTAAATCTAAAGACTCCACCTAAACACCTGGATAATTGACTTGCTGGTGTGCTAAAGATTAGGTTTTGAGGTACACAATTACAGCTTAGAATTTACAGAATTCTAAAGATATTTCACTCCCAACATAAAAAGTAATAGAAACAACAAACAAGGAAGTCAATAATTGACATTTATTTAGCAAGCATAAAAACACAATTATATACACACATTCAGTTCCTACCGTTTAAATATTAAAACTAAAAATGGTGAATGACACAAATGAAAACCCTTAGGTTGGAACAGCCCTGCTCATAGGAGCTTACAATCTAAAATAGTTAGAAACCTTACAGTGGACACCAACACACATCACATTTTGAACAGCAAAATTGAGAAAACTTAGTCATTATAACAAAGCTTCACAACGTAATACTAAGAACATATTCTAACACCCACCGCCACACCAAATTCTATGCACATACATTGGTTAGTCTGTTCAGTTATAAGCTGCATTTCCATGTACATGATTAAGCAATGAGATCAAACAATCAGCAGATACTCCCAAACTAGGAATGCATAGTAAGGCATAAACAATACACACAACAATTGACAGAATCACCACAGAAACCCACTTTTGATGGTCAAAATGCACAATAATTTCAGCAAACAGCTCTAGTGAGGCATTACTCATTATGCACAAGCTCATTATGCTCAAAACCACCACATGAAAAAGAAACAGGCCTCTTCTCAGACCCAACCAAACAGAGCCCAGCTACTGCAGGCCTTTATACAGAGCTTGTATCATTAGCATTGACACTCCCAATGGAAGTACCCGCCCACCAGTGTCATTCAATCTGTCTCTTCATAAATGATTCAAATGCTTACACCTGATGAGCAGTAACACCACATGCAAAATGTTATGGTTTACACTGCACAGGTCCATGTGGTTTGAAAACTGTTGGTTTGTTTATGTGCATGCCAATGGACTAAAGCCTCGTACACACGGGACGACGATCATACGTACGATCGTCGCAAATCATATGTTGGCTGTTGTATCTAGCATACTGACTGCACTACACGATTGTACGACCACAGAAGAACGTTCAGGTGCATGTAATTAGCATCCGGCCATTCCTGACTTTGGAGCATGCGTGTTTTGCACAATACAACTTTGCTGTACCAACTGCTCTGTACACGCGATACAACGGTCGTATGACCGCTTGTTGGTACGACCACATTTTCTACTCTGCTCATACAACTCCCCTTGTATGACCGTCGTATGTTCAGCTGTTCAAATTGCGCATACGAACGATCAATTACATATACGACTGTCGTAAGTACGACCTGTTGTATACAACCGTTGAACCGTGTATACGGGGCTTTAGAGCCCATACACATTATTAGACTTTGTGCATATTTTTGTGTTCTTATATAACTAAACCATGTAGTGTAAGGACCTGCCTGATTGCATACACATTTAAACTCTTAAGGTTTGCCCTCATATTAAAGGGTCTGGGTCAATTTGAATCCAAAGATCTGTCGCAAATCTAATAGTGTTATAGGGTCTTAGTCCATAGCCATGCTCAGCATACCAAGCAATATGCCTTTGTAAGGTCAGGCACTGATGTTGGACGAGAAGGCCTGGCTTGCAGTTTCCACTCTAATTGATCCCCAAGGTGTCCTGTTGTATTGGAGTCAGGAGTCCACGCCAGTCAAGTTCCACCACCCCAAACTCCTTCACCCATGTCTTTATGCACTGGTCCAAATAAATAGGTAGAGGGGGGAATTCTGATGTGATTTATGATTTCAGCAGTTGTTTTTGGCCTCCTAGTTCCAGTGAAGGGAACTGATCAGCATACCAACACATTTGGACAGTTTCCTGATCTAACGTTTGTAGGACCAGTTTGGGGATGGCCTGTTCCTATTTCAACATGACTGCACACCAGTTCACAAAGCAAGGTTCATGAACACAATAAAAACACATTTTTGCTGAATTAGAGCATAGACTGCAAGCTAGGCCTTCTCATCCAGCATCAGTTCCTGACCTCACAAATGCTCTTCTGGAAGAATAGTGAAACATTCCCATAGACACCCTCCTAAACCTTGTGGACAGCCTTCCCAGAAGAGTTGTGGCTGTTGTAGCTGCAAAGGGGGTGCCAAATCCTATTTTCACACAATGGACTAAGACTGGGCTGCCATTAATGTTCATGTGTGTGTAAAGGCAGTCGTCCCACTACTTTGGCCTAGATAGTGTATCTGGGAAGATTTGCAATGGTGGTGTAACCCTCCTACCCAAAAATACAACATTTTGACCGAAAGAGAAGTTAGGCCAGTATTCCCAAGTTATTTTTAACAATATAGGGAAATGAGAGTATTTCTCGACATTAAATAGCATGTTCACAATTGTAACGCAGAAACTCAGTGCTGCCAGGGTGAAAAACTTAGGTGAACAACATAAGTAGAAATTACAACAGGATGTGGCTTGAGTGGGATTCAAACCCAAGCAACAAACCATGCTAATCAGCTGAGCTACCTTCGGAGCCACTGCAAAGCTGCATAGTCTGCTTATCTACACAGATATCCTGCATTTATGTGGACATATAGGTGATGGAATGATAGGTGTTAGGATTTCTGCTTTTGTTCTTCGATTAGAATTTGGCAAGAAAAGGACACTGATTTGACATTTGCATAAGCAATGGTAATGTTTGTTGTGTGAACATCATAAGTCGAAAATACAACAGGACGTGGCTTGCGTGGGATTCAAACTCAAAAAAACAAACAATGCTAATCAGCCAAGCTACCTTTCGAGCCACTGCAAAGCTGCATATCCTGCTTATCTACACACATCCTGCATTTCTGTGGACATATAGGTGATGGAATGACAGGTGTTAGGATTTCTACTTCAGGTTATCTATTTCAATTTTTCATCATTGAATTAAATTAATAAATTACACTAATTTGACATTTGCATAAGCAATGGTATTGTTTGTGTTTGAACAACATGACGAGTTCTGATGTATTCTTATGTATTTCTTCAGTGCTATTTGAAGTTTTTCTAAAAAAAAATAAAAAAATAAAAAAAAAAAAATTCCATAAGCAATGGTATTGTTTGTGGTTTGTAAAGACATCTGTGTGAGTTTAGGGAAATATTTTTGTGACATGGACAGCAGCAAAGTGAAATTGACCAAGAAAAAAAAAATATTAACAAAACATGAAGATATTTCACATTGTAGCATTCTTAAAAACAAAATAGATTTTCAAATGTGCAACATTGTTGCCAGGAGAATTTCTTTAAGCCAAAGATACATTTATTTTCAACATGAAATGGATTTATTTGATAAAGTAACAATTGTACCATTAGAATGAATGGCAGAAACTTGCACTTGCAAAATAACTCTCATCTTCACTCCCAAAAAGTGTGTGTAAAATAACTCACATTTTGGTATTTACTAACTACTCAAGGAATTACTCCATGAGAGTTATTTTGAGAGTTGTTTTGTGCCTGAGCATGCTCAGTTGTGCTCAGCTGTGCTCTGTGCCTAAGAGTAAGGAGATGGGGTACTTATCTCTTCTCAGACTTTTTAAGATATTTTAGTGTAGAAATCACTTTTTCACACAGTTTAAAAGCAGATTACCTTTAAACAATATACTGCATATTTTAGCACAATTTAGGGGACGGATCATGCTCCAAACATTATTTCTATTCGAACAACTCAAGGTCTGGGCTGGAGTAAGGAGTTGGCCGTTTTCTATGATCTGGCCACTATAGTAAATTCAAGTTTGGCCGTCATTTAATGCCAGCCGGCATAGTGAATTCCATATGTGCGCTATTTACCGCTATTTGCGCATATCTGCCGTTAAATAGCGCACAGTTGCGCAAATGTGCGCACAGTTGCGTTCTACACGTTCTACACAATGCATCTTGGTATAGACCAATTAATTCCACAGTGATCCAGAGTGTGGAATTTCGTAACTTATGTATTGGGGCATTCCGGGAGACCAATAGTCTCGGGAATGGGCTTTTTGATGGAAAATGCCAGCAAATTTTTAGATACATTTCTTATGCCACATGTGATAAGCCTACCATCCTATATATGAGATACAACAAACTTGCTTAAATAAGCACACTGAGGGTGTCCAGGTATCTCCAGATACCCTGCTTGTGGCAATAGATATTGAGGTGCTCTATTCGAGTATCCCCCATGAGCAGTGTGTACGGATGGTTGGCTCCTTTCTCCAGAAGCAAGATCGCAACACATGGCCCCTGAACACATTTATTCTGAAACTGCTACATTTTATCTTGACCAAAAACTACTTTACCTATATGGACCAGATCTATTTACAGACCCAAGGTGTGGAAATGGGCATTGCACTGCCTGTGCACCCTCCTATGCTAACTTGTATCTGGGGGATGGGAAAGATTGGTGTTTGCGAATGAGTTGCTTCAGCCCTTCCTTAGCAATGTCCTCTGCTGGCACAGATTTATAGAAGACCAATTCCTAATATGGACAGGAACAGAGGCATGTCTAACAGAGTTAATTGATCTACTCAATACCACCCATTTCAATCTACGCTTCACATACAGAGCATTCCTTTTCTTGACTTGAAAATTATCATAGGCCCCAATGGTCAGATTGGAACGGATCTATAGCACAAGCCTTCAGCAGGCAACACACTGCTTCATGCCTCCAGCTCACATCTTCGTCCTTTAGTCTGCAGCATTCCGTATGCCCAATATCTTAGGCTATGTCAAAACTGCACTAAGTATGAAGACTTTTATATTCAGGCCTCCACATTAGGACTCTAAAAATGGGAGGAATATCCCAAATGGAAATTATCCCCCTGGACTTTTAAGGCAGACGTATTGAAAAGAGTACATCAAAATAAATGGAAATATGATAAAAAATTATACATTTTATTCATACAAAAATTAGTAAAAATTGAAGTGAACAAGAACATTGGGTCACAAGTTCGTCACTTAAACAATACATATACATAGATAAAATACATAAAAAATGTATCAAACAGTACAAATGACAAGCATATGATTTGGTACCACAGTTAACAGCATATGGGAGAATGGCCTTGATGCATTTGAGATTTGCACACTCAGGTGACCACTGTGGTGGCAGGGTCCTGGGGCAATGTCACAAACGTCCCAACATGTTTCGGTTATTCCTTCATCAGGGGATGATAAGCATCAAGTAAAATTTAGGGGAATGCTGCCTGTAAAAAGTTAAATCATACAGATCGTGGTTATAAACAAAATATAAAGAGTCAATAAAAAACATTACAAGCATGAATAGTTTGGTAGAAATGCGCCCATAAGGGGGGGAGTAAGTATACCACTTACATGAGGACTGGAGGTACCACCAACCAAATCTATGTGCAGCCCGAAAGGATCTGGGAGACAGGTCCAGGACAAACCAATGGAGGTATGTGCCCCGTGGGGGGAGGTGTGAATTGTTGTGCAACCACAAGGGGCCCAAGGTGGCTGTGTCAGCAAGACCCCACTGAAAAGTATGTGTTGACACTGAATGAGGAAAAAAGCATAAAGAATAATATGTATACATGTCTGAGGTATAATGGTGTAGATAGGGGCCAATAGGCCCCATATAATAGCATATAGCATACCTTAAACTGTGCCGAACATGGTCGAGTAAATCCATAACTGGATTCATACCAGGCATTGCCAAGTAGATCAACAGATAGGATGTATAGGAATGTTAAACACATTACATGTGTTTGTTACATATTAAGAATATCCCATTGCATGAAAACAGGTTCAAATGGCAAATGGGCAATAACATGGTTATGGCAGGCTTTAAACATGTGAGGCACAGAAGAGGAAGCTACAAAGAGTAGTTGTCAAAATTTCATAGTACCTGTGTACAAAGGATCGATTCGCAAACGAGCTGCATATAGCGATCGAGGGGTGGTCTAATTATATATGGCGTGAGTGTCCGAGGCAGCTAATCCGAAGGGACGTGTTCAGGTGCTGACCGTTTGTGTAATGTGAGCAGGAGGCTCGCATACCAAACGCAGAGAGTCCCTCCGGAGCGAACGGCGCGCGGCGCCGCCCCGCCCAGAGGGGCGGGATGACGTCACGCGTCAGACCTCCGCTGGCAGGTGTGTCCAGGCGGACGGGAGTCCGTCGAGACAAAAAGCTAGCTCCAACAAGGAGGAGCCGAAGAGGCCATAGACCACAGCGGCATAGCTCCAGTGGAGCCTACCTGCCGGGTGGTGCACAAGAACCTCCAAACCAAGGAGCACAGGCGACCCCCAGTGGTGGATGATGTTATTGGGCAGAGACACAGATGATGGAAAAAGATGAGGAATGAGTGGTGGTGCAGTACAATAGCAAGTGGTAAATAAGGATAGGGATGGAAAAATTGTACTCAACGAATGACTGGGAACACAGGGGGACAATGAATATAAGAGATAACTAAAATTACAGATGGCATCTGAATAAAAAAAAATATGTGTAATGTATAGTCTAAAGCTTGACAAACAAGCAAATCAACAAGTTTATTATTTTTGGTTTTTTGTTTTTGTTTATTATTTTTGAATTTATTGGGATGATTAAGGATAAAAATAATGAATAAATATAAATGAACCTAGGAATGCAAATATTAATAATTGGGGAATATGGAATGTGTACCAATGAATGGTGTATGTGTATGAATGTGTGTGGGGGGGGGGAAATAAGAACGAAAATGTGGGGAAGGCTTATAAAGTGAGTTTGCATCCCCCCGATGTGAAGCCCGGGAGGAAGGGTTTGAAACGACATGTCTCGTTTAGTCCCAGCGGGGATGTAGCCTGGAGGGTGTGTATCCACCTAAGCTCACGCTGGAGGAGTAGTTTGTTATAATCACCTCCACGCGAGCCGAGGTGGACTCTATCCAGGGCTAAAAAGAGAACCCTAGGAAGAGAGGTGGGATGAACGGTGGCCATATGTCGGCCAATGGGGGTATCAGGATCACGTATGGTTATAGAGAGTGTATGCTGGTATATCCTTTTCCAAAATTCATTTTTGGTCTTCCGACATAGTATCCTCCACATTCACAGGATAGGAGGTATACTATGCCGGGAGTTTTACAATTCACAAAATGTTTAGGACGAAATATTTGGTGATTGGGTAATACAATTCTGCTGCGTCTGTCCATATATTGACAGTAATTACAGCCCCCACAGGAAAAGGTGCCATGACGTATATGCATGGGTCCCCCCTATGGGTTCTGAATTCACTGGAGACCAATCTGTCCCCGACAGGGGCCCTACGGTAGGCCACAGATGGTACATCTGGTACAAACGCAGATAATTGAGAATCCATGGCAAGGAGATGCCAGTATTTGCCAAGAATGCGTTTGATCTGTTTATGTTGTGTGGAGTATGTGGTGACAATACGTGTAGTTTGGTCTGGAATCTTGGTTTTTGAAGTTTTTTTAGGAGTTTTTTTATTATTATTATTATGAAGTAGATCAGTTTGTGAGATACCTCGAACTCTTCTGAAGGCTCGCTTCAGAGAGGCTCCGGAGTACCCACGTTCTAAAACTTGTAACTTTGTAACTCCTTGGCTTCTTTTAGAAAAGAAGGTTCGTCCGAACAATTGCGACGGGGAGATGTTCTTGAGAACTATCTCAATATCAAGACCATCTCTCCCCGTTAGATGGCCCCCATCTGGATGCAGGTAACACACGCACTACTACACTTCGACAGAATGTCCATACTAGCACTCCAGCCCCAGGTACTACTCACTCTACACATGCTAATGCACATTCACTTTTTGCTTCAGCCACTCCCCACACTCAAACCCCCATGCGAGAGACTTTTTTAGACCAACTGCAAACCAAAACACAGTCATCAAACCAAAACCAAATCCACCAAGAAAATGAACACAAATTCACAACACTGTTATGTACCATCTGTGGCCTACCGTAGGGCCCCCTCGGTCGGGGACAGATTGGTCTCCAGTGAATTCAGAACCCATATGGGGGACCCATGCATACGTCATGGCACCTTTTCCTGTGGGGGCTGTAATTACTGTCAATATATATATTACCCCATCACCAAATATTTTGTGATAAACATTTTGTGAATTGTAAAACTCCCGGCATAGTATACCTCCTATCCTGTGAATGTGGAGGATACTATGTCGGGAAGACCAAAAATGAATTTTGGAAAAGGATATACCAGCATACACTCTCTATAACCAAACGTGATCCTGATACCCCCATTGGCCGACATATGGCCACCGTTCATCCCACCTCTCTTCCTAGGGTTCTCTTTTTAGCCCTGGATAGAGTCCACCTCGGCTCACGTGGAGGTGATTATAACAAACTACTCCTCCAGCGTGAGCTTAGGTGGATACACACCCTCCAGGCTACATCCCCGCCGGGACTAAATGAGACATGTAGTTTCAAACCCTTCCTCCCGGGCTTCACATCGGGGGGATGCAAACTCACTTTATAAGCCTTCCCCACATTTCCATTCTTATCCCCCCCCCCACACACATTCATACATATACACCATTCATTGGTACACATTCCATATTCCCCAATTATTAATATTTGCATTCCTAGGTTCATTTATATTTATTCATTATTTTTATCCTTAATCATCCCAATAAATTCAAAAATAATAAACAAAAACAAAAACCCAAAAATAATAAACTTGTTGATTTGCTTGTTTGTCAAGCTTTAGACTATACATTACACATATTTTTTTTTTATTCAGATGTCATCTGTAATTTTAGTTATCTCTTATATTCATTGTCCCCCTGTGTTCCCAGTCATTCGTTGAGTACAATTTTTCCATCCCTATCCTTATTTACCACTTGCTATTGTACTGCACCACCACTCATTCCTCATCTTTTTCCATCATCTGTGTCTCTGCCCAATAACATCATCCACCACTGGGGGTCGCCTGTGCTCCTTGGTTTGGAGGTTCTTGTGCACCACCCGGCAGGTAGGCTCCACTGGAGCTATGCCGCTGTGGTCTATGGCCTCTTCGGCTCCTCCTTGTTGGAGCGAGCTTTTTGTCCCGACGGACTCCCGTCCGCCTGAACACACCTGCCAGCGGAGGTCTGACGCGTGACATCATCCCGCCCCTCTGAGCGGAGCTGCGCCGCGCGCCGTTCGCTCCGGAGGGACTCTCTGCGTTTGGTATGCGAGCCTCCCGCTCGCATTACACAAACGGTCAGCACCTGAACACGTCCCTTCGGATTGGCTGCCTCGGACACTCACGCCATATATAATTAGACCACCCCTCGATCGCTATATGCAGCTCATTTGCAAATCGATCGTTTGGACACAGGTACTATGAAATTTTGACAACTACTCTTTGTAGCTTCCTCTTCTGTGCCTCACATGTTTAAAGCCTGCCATAACCATGTTATTGCCCATTTGCCATTTGAACCTGTTTTCATGCAATGGGATATTCTTAATATGTAACAAACACATGTAATGTGTTTAGCATTCCTATACATCCTATCTGTTGATCTACTTGGCAATGCCTGAAATGAATCCAGCTATGGATTTACTCGACCATGTTCGGCACAGTTTAAGGTATGCTATATGCTATTATATGGGGCCTATTGGCCCCTATCTACACCATTATACCTCAGACATGTATACATATTTTTCTTTATGCTTTTTTCCTCATTCAGTGTCAACACATACTTTTCAGTGGGGTCTTGCTGACACAGCCACCTTGGGCTCCTTGTGGTTGCACAACAATTCCCACCTCCCCCCACGGGGCACATACCTCCATTGGTTTGTCCTGGACCTGTCTCCCAGATCCTTTCGGGCTGCACATAGATTTGGTTGGTGGTACCTCCAGTCCTCATGTAAGTGGTATACTTACTCCCCCCCCTTATGGGCGCATTTCTACCAAACTATTCATGCTTGTACTGTTTTTTATTGACTCCTTATATTTTGTTTATAACCACGATCTGTATGATTTAACTTTTTACAGACAGCATTCCCCTAAATGTTACTTGATGCTTATCATCCCCTGATGAAGGAATAACCGAAACATGTTGGGACGTTTGTGACATTGCCCCAGGACCCTGCCACCACAGTGGTCACCTAAGTGTGCAAATCTCAAATGCATCAAGGCCATTCTCCCATATGCTGTTAATTGTGGTACCAAATCATATGCTTGTCATTTGTACTGTTTGATACATTTTATTATATATTTTGTCTATGTATATGTATTGTTTAAGTGACAAACTTGTGACCCAATGTTCTTGTTCACTTCAATTTTTACTCATTTTTGTATGAATAAAATGTATAATTTTTTATCATATTTCCATTTATTTTGATGTACTCTTTTCAATACGTCTGCCTTAAAAGTCCAGGGGGATAATTTCCATTTGGGATATTCCTCCCATTTTTAGAGTCCTAGTATTAATTGGACGTGGCAGTTACCTTTGTCTATTTATAACCACTCCCCCTCCTTATTTCAGGCCTCCACATTATGTGAAAGCCTTTTGGCTAGAGGCTATACCCGGAATAATCTGAGAAAGAACTTTAACAAGGCCTCTGTACAATCTAGAACGCCACTTTTATTTGCCCCCTCACCCCCATGTTAAACAGACAGAAACTGTTATAGTGGACCTTTGGGCCCCTAAGGCACCTTTTGCTGTGTACATTGCCCCCAATGCCCATGGATATTGGAGGGCACTACTTTTGTACTCCCAAATGGAGAATTTTTCTCTTCCCCGATGTATGCCTATTGTGGCACAAGAGGGGTTATTTATCTGATGATCTGTACATGTAATGCATCTTATGTGGGTAGGACCATTAGGGAGCTTCATCAGAGAATTGGTGACCGTCTATACTACTTCTCTAATGGCAAACTCACCACGGTGGGTCAGCACATAAGCCTACATTACAGGTTTCAACCTGAAGTAGTTAAGTTTATAGTACTGGAGGTGATTCCAGAAGATCTACGGGGGGGGGGGGGGGTGATTGGGACTGCTCAGTCCTTCAACATGAAACCTTGTGGATTGAGCGACTCAGTGCCAACACCCCTCCAGTTATCAACAAAATACTAACATATTAGCCATTTCTATGATACTATCAGGGAATGTGGCTACCTCTAGGCCTTTCCCATCAATTGACAATTATGCCGTTGATGCTCGGCATGCCCCATGTCACTCTCTGGGGCTCCTCTTCTCCCCCTCCCCTTTTCCATCCCCCCCCCCCATTTCCCACTATCCCTTCCCCCGCCCCTCACCTACGTCCATCCTTAGCCTACACTGATGTATTCAATGTCAATGGCATGCAATGTATGGTTTTAATACCTTTTAGTTGCGGAGTAAAATTAACCTGATAGATTGCCAGTATCTATTACACTGGATATATTTTTTTATGACCAGTGCTTTGTATGTTATATACACTGTCATTTGGTAATGTAAACAACTTATATTTGTTGCTATATAGTGGGCTCTGAGAGATTATTATGCTTCCCCTAGCGGCTGGCATGCACCTCTCCAGTTGGTGGAGCATCACGCAACCGCTGTGAATTGTATCTGCCCTCACCTGGATGATGGCCACTTCCCTGGCCGCATCCAAATACTGGTCACACGCATGCGTGTAAGTCGCACATGCGCAATGTGGGGAGTCGGACCAGGCTGCAGCATAGACTGGAGTCTGCCGGTTTATTGACGTGGAAGTAGGGTTGGGGATATTTAAAGTCGCTAAAACTGGCCTCAAGTGTGGCAGCCGCTTCTCGGGGACAGATGAGATTTTGAGGCTATGATGATTGTTCACTATTATTAATTGGAATTCTCCCTCTTCATTTTTCTACCCCCCACATTAACTTTCAACTTCAGAGTATGTTTTAAATGTATGATAACCTTGGTATCACCATTACAATACACTGCCTTTTACTCCCATAAACTTACAATGTTCAATTAATATACACCAATCACTTCTATCTTTTGCTGTAACTATATGATAGTAAACTGCACATATGCACATATTGTAGTTTAGAAACTTATCTGGAAGTATATGTGAATAGACTTGCCTTGTTATGCATATATATATATATATATATATATATATATATATATATATATATATATATATATATATATATACACATATGCATTCTCTTAGGGACTCTGGTCTGGGTGAACCACCTGCTATGTTCGCAATATAAATGATGGCTATTGTGGCGTATATCTGCTATCCAAACCATTGAGAATCTTCAAGTGACTTTTGAACCTAGCCTTTTCGTTTTTAACCCCCGAGATGTCATGCTGGTTGTCCCAACTACAATAGGTGGGTCTCCGGCATTAACTTTTCCCTTCCCTCTTTTCCCATTCCTTTAAGACAATCAGATCACCCCTTTTACCATACACTATTTCTAGAATTTTAGAAATTTGGGCCTTTGCTGTCATCCGTGTCTGCCGTGGGGGGGGGGAGTACCCTCGGTTGCCTCTTGCTGTGCTGCATATTTCCTTTGCCGGCCTATCTGGGTAAGCAATACATAAGACTAAACAAACCCATTGCTTTATGTATTTAATACTCAAGACTGTTTGGATTAATTGTGTTTTTCATTATATATTATATGTTACGGCTTATGATTACTATTTTGATCTCTTAGATGACAATAACAATATGACTATGCCCTGTACTGTGCTATATACTCCGCCCTACATTGTACTGTATACTCTGCAGTACACTGTGCTATATACTGTGCCCTACACTGTGCTATATACTCTGCCCTACACTGTGCTATACACTCCGCAGTACACTGTGCTATATACCCTGCAGTACACTGTGCTATATACTCCGCAGTACACGTTGCTATATACTCTGCCCTACACTGTACTGTATACTCTGCCCTACACTGTGCTATATACTCCACAGTACACTGTGCTATATACTCCACAGTACACTGTGCCAAATACTCCACAGTACACTGTGCTTTATACTCCGCCCTACACTGTAATATATAATCCGCAGTACACTGTGCTATATACTCTGCAGTACACTGTGCTATATACTCTGCCCTACACTGTGCTATATACTCTGCCCTACACTGTGCTATATACTCTGCCCTACACTGTACTATATACTCCACAGTACAGTGTGCTGTATACTCTGCCCTACACTGTGCTATATGCTCCGCAGCACACTGTGCTATATACTCTACCCTACACTGTGCTATATACTCTGCCCTACACTGTGCTATATACTCCACCATACACTGTACTATATACTCTGCCCTACACTGTGCTATACACTCCGCAGTACACTGTGCTATATACCCTGCAGTACACTGTGCTATATACTCCGCAGTACACGTTGCTATATACTCTGCCCTACACTGTACTGTATACTCTGCCCTACACTGTGCTATATACTCCACAGTACACTGTGCTATATACTCCACAGTACACTGTGCCAAATACTCCACAGTACACTGTGCTATATACTCCACAGTATACTGTGCTTTATACTCTGCCCTACACTGTAATATATACTCCGCAGTACACTGTGCTATATACTCTGCCCTACACTGTGCTATATACTTTGCCCTACACTGTGCTATATACTCTGCCTTACACTGTACTATATACTCCACAATACACTGTGCTGTATACTCTGCCCTACACTGTGCTATATGCTCCGCAGTACACTGTGCTATATACTCCACCCTACACTGTGCTATATACACCGCCCTACACGGTGCCATATACTCCACCATACACTGTGCTATATACTCCTCAGTACTCTGTGCTATATACTTCACAGTACACTTTGCTATATACTCTGCCCTACACTGTACTGTATACTCTGCCCTACACTGTGCTATATACCCCACAGTACACTGTGCTATATACTCTGCAGTATGCTGTGCTATATACTCCACAGTACATTGTGCTAAATACTTTACAGTACACTGTGCTAAATGCTCCACAGTACACTGTGCTATATACTCCACAGTACACTGTTCTATATACTCCACAGTACATTGTGCTTTATACTCCACCCTACACTGTAATATATACTCCGCAGTACACTGTGCTATATACTCTGCCCTACACTGTGCTATATACTCTGTCCTTTACTGTACTATATACTCCACAGTACACTGTGCTATATAATCCACAGTACACTGTGTTATATAAAAATTGCAAACAAAGGGGAATAAGATAATCCCCTAAAGTAAGAGGGAAATGGGACTTTAATGGTGTCGGTCAGAACTCCATCTCTGGAAAAAATGTCCTACACATTTATCATCATTAAAAACACATTTTATTGATACATAGTGTAAAAATGCCCACACGAGCTATTGATACCACAACATCATATCGTCAGAATATGTGCCACACAGATATGCCTTCATGGATAAGCACACCATTCCACTGTCAGATCTCCCCCCTCCAGTCAAAAACAAACACATAAAGATTGTCCGATGGAATGGAATAGGGTGGGAGCACAGGATGCAGGTAGTGCTAAGTCCTTCCCAATGTGTTTCACCTTTCTCAAGGCTTCCTCAGGGGAGGCAAAGACACAGATTTTTGAGATATGTGATCCCTCATTGCACTAAAATCGGAGATAGCATTGTCCACACAGAGGAACGGAAAGAGATGCTGAGATCTAAAAAGCAGGTACTCTTCTGCAATGGTTGATTGAGGGCCAGCCAAACCATATAAACAAATAAGCAAATGGTTGTGGTGGCCACGGAACCAGGGAACAAGGATAGGACGGTGTCACAAAATACGTACTTCCTCACTTGGAGACATGTGTTGCAATCTGATGTCCCAGAAAAAAATGAGAAAAGGAGTGACACCCCTTCAAGTTCTATGGTTATTGCGTGTAACGTTCTACAAAGAGAGAGGAGGGCCTAGATGATCCCCACTGAGGCTCTGCTTCAACATGCCGCTGAAGACGGGCAAATGGGAGGAACCTGGGTATAGAGTATACCTTTCACTTCTAATGTGTCCCAAAAGTGAAGCATGAACTGTCCCCAATGGACGTGGGCAGACCACAGATGCTCAATAGGATTTAGGTCTGGAGACATACTTAGCCAGTCCATCACCTTTACCCTCAGTTTCTTTAGCAAGGCAGTGGCTGTCTTGGAGGTGTGTTTGGGGTCATTATCATGTTGGAATACCGCCCAGCGGTCCAGTCTCTGAAGGGAGGGTATCATGCTCTGCTTCAGTATGCCGCAGTACATGTTGGCTTTAATGGTTCCCTCAAAGAACTGTAGCTCCCCAGTGCTGGCAACACTCTTGAAGCCCCAGAACATGACACTCCCACCACCATGCTTTACTGTAGGCAAGACACACTTGTCTTTGTACTCCTCCCCTGTTTGCCGCGACACACGCTTGATACCATCTGAACCAAATATGTTTTTTTTTGTTTTAACAGACCACAGGACATGATTCCAGTAATCCATGCCCTTAGTCTGCTTGTCTTCAGCAAACTGTTTGCAGGCTTTCTTGCGCATCATCTGTAGAAGAGGCTTTCTTCTGGGATGACAGCCATGCAGACCAATTTGATGCAGTGTGCAGCATATGGTCTGAGCACTAACAGGCTAACCCCCCACCCCTTCAATCTCTGCAGCAATACTGGCAACACTCATATGTCGATTTCCCAAAGACAACCTCTGGATATGATGCTGAGCACGTGCACTCAACTTCTTTGTTCGACCATGGCGAGACCTGTTCTGAGTAGAACCTGTCCTGTTAAACTGCTGTATGGTTTTGGCCACTGTGCTGCAGCTCAGTTTCAGGTTCTTGGTAATCTCCTTATAGCCTGGGCCTTCTTTATGTAGTGCAACAATTCTTTTTTTCAGATCCTCATAGAGTTCTTTGCCACAAGGTGCCATGTTGAACTTCCAGTGACCAGTATGAGAAAGTGAGTGTGATAACACGAAATTTAACACACCTGCTCCCCATTCACACCTGAGACCTTGCAACACTAACAAGTCACATGACACCGGGGAGGGAAAATGGCTAAATAGGCTCAATTTGGACATTTTCACTTAGGGGTGTACTCACTTTTGTTGCCAGTGGTTTAGACATTAATGGCTATGTGCTGAGTTATTTTGAGGGGACAGCAAATTTACACTGTTATACAAGCTGTACACTCACTACTTTACATTGTAGAAAAGCGTAATTTCTTCAGTGCTGTCACATGAAAAGATGTAATAAAATATTTACAAACATGTGAGGGGTGTACTCCCTTTTGTGAGATACCGTATATACTCTGCTTTACACTGTGTTATACACACTAAGCTGACTGACTGCACACTACACTGACTACCTGCCTAATCTCCATTCATAAACACTATATACGGCCACTGTGTAAGCAGCCTTATATAGTGTGGGGCGTGGACATGAACCATGATTGGCCAAAGGCACCCTGCCTTTGGCCAATCATGGCTCTCACAGCACATCGTGCTGTGATTGGCCAAAGCATACAGGTAATGTGCATGCTTTGGCCAATCAGCAGCTTTTATCTCACAGTGCATTATGGGGCACTCTACGGTGGGGGAACTTCCCGCGAATGCCCTATATGTTTGTTTGTTCTATGAACAAACAAACACCCGATGTTTGAGTCAAGCTTACATTGGACTTGAACATCGGGACCATTCCTATTTAAAATAGAACAAATGAAAAGCTTCCATAATACTATTGGGATTTTGAGTGATTGCACCCGACAATGATCTAATTTTAAGGATGGAGAGCACACAGTATTTTGGAGTCAGTTTGGTTGCAAGTTTGGACCCAATTTTATCTTTCTGCCACCTGCCACCTCAAGCTTTTTTCTGCAGCAGAGGTAGGGGCTAGTTTCAGAGCCAGTATAGCTGTATCTAACTTAGCTAGTGTAATGTAAGTAGGGTTGCTTTTGTTGGCCTTGCTAGAGGATTTAAATTCCTTTTCAAGCTTATCTATGTTGACCTGACGCTCCCTTTATAATTGAGACACTAGCTGAATGAGTTTGCTGCGGATCACCATCTTGTGTGCCCCCCATAAAAAGACTGGGGATATGTCTACCACATCATTCAGATGAAAGAACTCTTCTAAAGTCCTTTTCTAGCATAGTACACCTAACTGGGTCACTCAGGAGGGTTTAATTAAGTCACCATGGGTGTGGGTCCGACAGGGTAGGGGTCTTGAGCAGTTTTTTTTTTTTTAATATGAATTTATTGAAAATTTTGGATAAATTACAGGGCATTTTCAAAGCATCTTACAAGGTATGTCTACAGCCATACGGCTGATACAACATGTCAACAAATAATAATAATGTACGTGGAGGATATAAGACCTAACGGTAAGTGATAATTATATGTGTAGTTGGAGAACTGGACGGATATCCTATGGTAAGAGAGGCAACAGACATAACTAAGTATAACAATACCAGTAATAATAATAGGGAGGGGGGTGGGGTGATCAGCCTGCGAGACAGAGACAAAGGGAAACGGTATCTTGAGGTATAAAGGGTTCAATGAGATACTACTAGCTCAGCTGGGTTTGTCCAAACATCGCTGAGAGTATCTGAATGTGGAGTAGCTGGAGGTTGAAATAGTTGGAGACTGCATGAAGTCTGTGAAGGTGTTCCACCGTTTATTAAAGCGTCGTTCTGCTGATGGAAGATTGAAGTCAGTTAGGGTCTTCTCCTTGAGTAGCTGGTGAACCAGCTCCTGTTTCACCTGTGATATGGACGGGCTGGAGATGGAGGTCCAGTTTTTTAGGATTACTCTCCTGGCGGTAAAGAGGCATAGCAGGATCCACTCATTGGTTGGGAAAATCGGGGCTGAAGACCAGGTCAAAAGCTGTTTGTCCCAGTATCCGAAAATAAGTAAGAGAGGATCCCTTGGGATTTGAAGTAAGGTAATATTGTGGATGAACTTAAAGATGTTATCCCAAAAGGTTGAGATGTAGGAGCATTACTGAGAGCGGTGAGTCAAGGATGGTCTCGGTTGGTTACAGTAGGGACAACACATAGCAGTATCATTTTGCTTGTCCCAGGAGAACGGTATGTATGCTTGGTGAATTATTTTTAGTTGTGTTTCCCTCCACTGCTCACAGGGTATTAACTGCAGGGTTTTGTTGTAGCCCTGCAGGATTTTATCCAGCAGATTTGGGTCTTGAAAGTCTTTGTTCCAGTTTTTGGCAGAGGAGGAGGAGAAAGGGGGTGTAGTTTTGGCGATCAGGGGTTTGTAGATCTCTGAGATTGTGTAAGAACCTGAGTCCAGGAGGGTGTCAATGAGGGACGGTTGGAATCTCTTAGAGCTGTCTCTGCATAATGTGCGCATGTAGTGAGTACATTGCCAGTAATTGAAAATATGGTTTGGTGACAGGGAGTATTTCCTTGCTAAGACTGGGAAGGATAGCACTTGCCCAGTGGTTAGGTCACAGAGTGATGCGAAATTGATGAGGCCACGGTCCCGCCATATGGTGAAGGATCGGTGGTGGGTTCCAGGGGGGAAATTAGGGTTTCCTTGGATCGGGAGGCGTTTAGAGATAAACGCAGGAATATTCAACAGTTTATGGGCGTCCCTCCAGGCTATGGTCGTGTCCCGGAGTAACGGGTTGTGTTGGAGGTCGGGGGTCAGTGACTTCCAGGGAGAATGAAGAAGGGCACTCAAGGAAAAAGGTCTGATCATTGCATCTTCCAGCATAAAGTTGGCGTATCTTGACGTATTATTCATCCAATCAAGGCCTATGCGTAGCAAGCATGCCAAGTTATACACTGTAATGTTGGGCAGGGAGATGCCTCCCTCACCTCTGGGGAGATGCAGCTTTGTCATAGAAATCCGAGGTCTCTTATATTGCCATATAAATTTAGTAATGTGCTTGTTAAGATTCTGCACGTCTTTGTGTTTAAGCAACAAGGGGATCGTTTGTAGATGATAAAGCAGACGAGCAAAACTAACCATTTTGAACAAATGGCATCTCCCCAGTAGCGATAGAGGCAGGTCAATCCAGTTTTCCAATTCTTGTGAGATTTTGTGGAATAGAGGAGGAAAGTTCAGTGAGTATAAGGAGTAGGGAAGGTTGCCTATTTTTATGCCTAGATAGGTGATGTGAGATTTGGCCAGTGGGAATGGTGATGTGGGTACCCAGGATCTTCGCATGTTGTGACCTATAGGGAGTATTTCGCTTTTGCTGTAATTTATGCGCAGACCAGAATAGCTTTTAAAAACGTTAAAGATTTGAGTGATGATGGGCATGTCTTTTGAGGGGTTTGCCGAGAATATGAGGACGTCATCTGCGAATAACACAGATCGAAGCTCATGTTATCCTATCTGAATTCCATGTAATGGTGCTACAGTGTTAAGATACCTAGACATTGGTTCTATTGAGAGGTTAAATAAGAGCGGAGACAGGGGGCAGCCCTGTCTCGTGCCTTTTAAGAGTTTAAATTCTTCTGATAGTAGACCTGCCACCACCAGCCTGGCCGCGGGAGCAGAATACATAGACTTGACCAGATGGACAAAAGGGCCTGAGAAACCCAGTCGTCCCAGGACCAGAGACAGCCATTCGAAACTGACGTTATCGAAAGCTTTTTCCGTGTCCAGGGTGATGATGGCAAAATCCCCTCCCTTGTGTTTATCTGCGTGATTAAGAACCATTAAAACTTTTCGGATGTTCAAAGAGGCTGTTCTGCCTCTAACAAAACCCGACTGCGCTGGATGAATCAGAGAAGGAAGGATGGAAGCTAGTCTGGTAGCTATAACTTTGGATAGAATTTTTACATCCAAATTCAATAGTGGGGCGATATGAGCTGGGTTCTAGTCGGTCTTTGCCTTTCTTGGAAAGTAATTTTATGAGGGCTTGATTGCCTGAAGGGAGGTAAGGACCCCCCCTCCAAATGCCGGTGTAAAACTGAGAGTTTTATAGAATTCTCCGGTGAACCCGTCGGGTCCAGGGGCTTTTTTATTGGGAGCTAACTGGTTGATGGCAAGTAGGATTTCTGAGCTTGAGGTAGGAGCGTTAAGGGATTCGAGGTCCGAGGGAGAGACCGATGGTAGATGTAATTTATCTAGGAAGCTAGAGTGTTATTCGTTTGATCAGGGGCGTATAAGCTAGTATAAAAGTTTTTCATAACTTGGTTTATATCCTGGGGTGTTGTTTTGAGATTACCATGTGGATCCCTCAGGGCTGTGATGTGCGTAGGGGTGTAGGGTCCTCTGGCTAGTCTGGCCAATAGTTTACCAGATTTGTTTCCGTATTTGTAATATTGGGTTTCTAACTGTGTCTTCATTTCCAGTGACTCCGCCCAAGAGTCGAAATCAGTTTTTACTGCCTTCCATGCTGCACAATTTTGGGGGGAGTCAGTGGTAGACAAATTCCTCTGGGCTATCTTTAGACGTAGGCTGGCTGTTTTGAATTTAAATAGGGAGTGCTTTTTGAAGGTGGTAGCATACAATATTATTTTCCCTCTAATGAAGGCCTTTCTTGCATCCCAAAATAAATTTGGGTTATCTGCATGGGAGGAGTTGGTGGATGTATATTCCGACCATGCAGTGTGCATGTACTGTTGGAAGTCTGCATTATTGTGAAGGTATTGTGGAAAGCGCCATATACGAAAGTTTGGCTGGGAAAGTGATTGGTGGAATGAGAGTGAGATGGGGGCATGGTCAGAGATTCCAATCTCGTGAATTTCTGCTTCCGAGATCATGGGAAACAAAGTGTCTGTGCAAAATAGGTAGTCTATCCTAGTAAAGATTTTGTGGGGAGCAGAGTAAAAAGTGAATTCCTTTTCCAGGGGGTGTAATAGCCGCCAAGGGTCAGTCATGTGGAGAGATTCCATAGTGAGGCTAACAGTATGGGTTCCAGGTCGTGTGGGTTGCGAAGATGTTTTTAGGGGTCGAGATCTGTCGTCTACTACATGATGGATAGAGTTAAAGTCTCCCCCTACCACGGGGGGGATGTGGGGCTCCTTAGTCAAGCTGGAAGTCAGGTTACTAAAAAAGGCTGGCCCGGGGTTATTGGGAGCATAGATATTTGATATCCTAAGATCCTTATTAAAAAGGCGTATGTGAATCGTCAGCAGTCGACCTGGGATGTTTGAGTTTACCGATACGATTTCACAGGGTAGGTTTTTATGGATAAGTATAATAACCCCTGCTTTGCGTCCAATGGCATCCGACCCTATAACTGAGCCCACCCATAACTTTTGTAAGCGGTGAAAGTCAGGTTCCGTTAAGTGGGTCTCCTGGAGGAGAGCGATATCCACTTTCAGTCTCTTAAGATGCCTCAGTACCTTCATATGTTTAATGGGAGACCTGAGGCCTTTCACATTCCAGGAGATGCACTTCTTATAAGAGAGACTGTGGTGGAGATTTGGGCTGGGAATGGTTGTAGTGAGCGGGTGCCATTGTATACACAGTAGAGAGAGACCTAAATTTATAGTAGCAAAGGTTGATGGTCATGGGGGTAAGGCTGTGATTGTGCAGGCAAGTGGATTGGGGGATAGGAGAGAGAAAGGGGTGTAAGAACATAATGTTCAGAACAGTTAAAACAGCGTAATAACAAACTAAAACATCACAGAGCTTCACTTTTTTCCGCATGGGTTCGCAGGCAGTAGTTGCTCCCCACCAGCAGCCTGATAACCAGACGGAGAGAAAAACATGCCCCTTTGTGATCCAGGCTGCCATTTCAGGTGACAGCAGGAAGAGTCAGGCAGTATTCTCAAGGGGGTTATCTCCGGAAGGGCCCATGCTGAAAAAAATCAAAAGATAAACAGGTGCTCGAATGTCGAATGAGCTTAGTAAAATAAGAAATATAACATTGATATTCACATAATCTTATGGGACCTGAGTCAGTATGGAGAGGTCCATTGAGCAAATATATGGCTTACGCAGATCCCTTAGCAGGCTTTGAAGCCAGGAAAAAGGAAAACAAGGAAGATTTAATGCAGAAGGAATACTTATCAACGGGAGTCTTCCGCGCACACAGATCCAGAGGGCTTGAGGCGTTTGGGTGAGTCCTTTCTAGGGCTACTCTGGTCAAGAGGTCTGTTTATGGGGTTTGCCTTGGTAAGTAGAGTGGAGTATCGGTCGCTGGTGATGGATCGCAGATATTTTTCCGCTTCCTGTGGTTCTTGAAATGTGAGTTGCTCTCCGCCGGGGTATTTAAGGCGTAGAATGGCCGGGAAAGCCAGTGTGAATTTCATCTGGCGTTGGTGGAGGGTCGAGCAGACTTGTTGGAACGCTTTCCTTTTCTTTGATGCTTCCAGAGAGTAATCCGCAAAGATTAGGATTTTAATTCCATCGATGATCAATGATCGCGATTGCCTATATCTTTGCATTATATCAGCCTTATTGGCGTAGTTCAGATATTTGGCGATGATGGTCCGGGGAGTAGAGCGGTTTGATTGCATATTACCAATGCGATGGGCTCTTTCCACCATGCAGGGTCTCGGTAGGCCCAATGCCTCTGGTACCCGCTTGGCGCAGAACTCCACGAGGGTATGTGGTTGAAGGGATTTGGGCACCCCTATAAAGCGCAGGTTACATCTTCTAGACCTGTTCTCAAGGTCATCGAGTTTCTGAAGGACATACTGATTTGTTTTAATTTGTGCCTGCTCGGATCTATGGAGTTGATAAACTTCCTCCTCTACAGTAGCAATTCTACCCTCAGCTTCGTTTAGGCGGGCCTTGTGTTCATTCAGCTCCTTCCTAAACAACTGCATCCCTGCGTGTATTGCCTTTTCCACGGTCGCGGTGATCGTGGGTGCTAGGATGGCTGCTACAGCCTGTGCAATCTGATTGTGTGTCTCAGCATCTCCAGGTATTGGGGAGGTAGTGGGTTGGTTGCTCACCTCCATTGCTGGCGTCTCACGAATGTTCGGCGCGTAGGCCGCATCCCCGGTCTCGATATGCGGCGGGACTGGCGTAGCGCGCGGGCCGCCCTTTTCCAAAAACCGGTCCATCCGTCCGGCTGGTGGAGTGCTGTGGGAGCTGTCTGGGCTGGTGGAGAAGCCAAAGGAGGTGCGGGGCCGAACTTATAAGCAGGTGAGTGGCTGTGGAGCGGGAGCTAGCGTGGAGTGCTGCTATTCCATGCGGCGCCGGAACCGTAAGTCCTGAGCAGTTTTAAGATGATTAAGGAATGGTCAGACCAGGTGATATCTCGACTGGTTGCCTGAGATGCAGTATGGACGTCTGAGGTGGGGAGAAAAAATGACCAATTCTAGCATTTGTTTTATGAGATGCTGAATAATGCGTATAGTCCCAAGAGGAGGGGTTCAACTCCCTCCAAATATCTACTAGACCCAGAGCATGAAGAAGCCAGGCTATATGAAGGCTTTGCTCAGGGGGGCTTTTGTTCAGGAGAACCCCTGCCCCCAGTTTATCTAAGAGTTGATTGAATGCAATGTTAGAGTCCCCACCCATTGCTATTCATCCCTCAAAATGGGGAGAGAAGGCATGTAGCATCTCTGAGAAGAACTTGGCCTGACCATTGTTTGTGGCATAATATGATATGAAAGTATAAAGACCGCCATCAATATGTCCCTTGACCAGGATGTATCGACCTTCCCGGTCCTTAATTGTTTGGGTGTGGGGAAAAGGACACTTTTTTTCGAAAAAAGGATAGCTACTCCCCGCTTTTTGACATCTGTGTTTGCTAGGTAGAATGTGGGAAATTTAGGATGGACAAACCTAGGATTAAAATTCCCAGGAAAGTGAGTCTCCTGCAGGACTTCAATTCCCTGGGAATGGTAATGCTGACATGCCTTCCTTCTCTTAATCAGAGAATTGAAGTGTTGTGTTATGAGATGCCACTCTCAGAGTGCCTACTTATAAATGGGATTAGAAATGGAGAAAACACCATCAATTGATGGGCACATACCCAGAAAGCCTGCCAAGGGTCCACGGAGAAACTGGTGTTAAGAGAAACAAATTCCAAGCCCTTCAAAGGTTGCTGAGGCCTCCACATAGATATCTGAAAAAGAAAAGTAATCATGAGAGAATAAAAGAAGGAAGTGATGGAGGGGAGGGGGTGAGAACCCGGAACTGGGATTGTTCTGTGTTCTCAAAACACAGGAACTGTCCCATCTGGTCCTGTAATACAAGAAAAGTACAAATGCGTCCTGAGTAACCAGGGCACTGTCCTGCCGTCAAAGAAATATATGACCTTTGTGTCACAGCAGGGGGTGGAGCACTAATATCGCTCTAGCCTTTAAGCCTCAATCAAAAGGAATGGGCCTTCCCTCACAAAAGCATCAGCCCACTAAAACGTAACAAGGAAAAATATCCAACAAAATATAAGGTGTGAGTTCATAAGGCATTAAGGGTGAGAGATCTGACACCATCAGGGATGCTATAAACTGAGGTAAGATGTCTCCCCGTAAATGCTCACGAAAGGACCCAGAGAAAACAATGCATATTTCCCTTCAAATGCGTGCCTCTAGGTGCACAAAACCAGGGAAGGGAGGGGAGCATTGAAGGAAGTGCATCAGCTTAACTATTAAACAAATTAAATTTAAGTTTGAGCATAGGATTCTGAAACATCTTTAGAAAAGAGGGTGGCCCCAACTTTGTATGAACTTAGTGGGGTCAGTCAGAGAATCAAAACCAGGGAGGATGTTCTTCCAACCATAAGGGACCAAAAGGGGGTCAGATGAAAAACTGGAAGCAAATGGTACCCTCAGGGTGGGTTGTAGTTCTGGTGCCTTCTTTGTTTCTGCTTATTCCAGACAGGGGTCAGGGTACTGATCAGAGGGGGACACTTGGAGGAGCTTTGACGATTAGCTGAAGACAGAGAGGATGACTCTCGGGAGATAATGCCAAGTTGTAGCAGTAGGCGTTTGCCATCTTGAAGGGAATCAAAGCTGAATGTTTTATTCTGAAATTGGAACTGTAGATGGAAGGGAAAAGACCACCAGTATTTCACTGATTTGTTGGATAAAGCCACCAAAAGGGGTTTCAGGGACATCTGACGTTGGATCGTTTTGGGTGACAAATCCACAAAGATTTGCACAGGATTCCCTGAATAAAGAGATTTTCAGAGTCACTGGCTTTCCTCATGATCTCCTCCTTCACTGCATAAAAATGTGGTTTAACCACTATATCCCTTGGCAGACCATCTTGGCGAGGGGGTTGGAGGGCTCAATGTGCTCTGTACAGCTCTAATCTATGGTCTGGTATATCCAGGATGAGGTCTTTAATGAGAGTCTTAACTGACCCTTGGACATCAATTATCGATTCAGGAAGGCCTCTAATGCAGAAATTGTAACGTCTGCTCCTATTCTCGAGATCGTTAATTTTAAAATCAAACTGTATCCAGTTGTTCCTGTAATGTTTGAATACAGGTAGTGTTTTGGTTCGCCCGTGTGACTGATCTACAGTCTGTTCGACTACTTGAATACATAAGCACTAATTCTTTAGATCCAGTTTAATTGTATTTGTGCCACAGTTTGGGCTAACCCATTAGCTAGCATTTCAGAAAATTTTGCAAGGATTTGAGCCATATCTGGGAGATGACCCAGAGGAAAAAGAGATGCCTGCTGCAGTTCATTTAGGCCTGCCAGGCTGTTTATCAGTGGTGTGCATCTCATCTCACCAAAAGATCTTCCTAGCAGCGATTCAGTGGATGCAGGGCAGGCTGCAGGGGGAATGAGATTACTCACTGGTGTAGGTGGGAGTCCAAAAGCATCTTGGGGTGCAGGGAGTGGATCTGCCATGGAGTCTGTGTCCTCTGGGTCACCGCATGGAGGAGTTTGTGGCTGCCATCTTGGGTATTCCTGGGGCCTTCTCGACAAAGCTCAGCTGGCAGGATGCCTCTCTCCTGTACTGCTCATCTGACATGCGAAGCTGGGCTGTGGTATGTCCGCAGTATGGGTGGGTAGTGAGGGCTGGTTTCTGCTCTCTATCACTGGTGTCTTGGCTATCAGTCGGCTGGAGCGGGACAGAGCTCCCAAATCAAGCTGCCATCTTGGGAGCCGCTCCTTTGTGAGTACAAATCGTTTTTATGATTGTAGCTGACACATTATGTAAAATTTAACATGTGTCACTTATTTTCAATTTGTGTTTTCTATTTTTTTTTATTTTAATTTCAGTTCATGTGCTCATTGCTCATTGTTTTTATCTCAACTTCATAGTTAACTATTTAGAATTGTGATGACAAGCACTTTATTGTGGAAAGAATCTGTTATGCATATCTGTAATGTGGGTGCTTAATGCACATGTATGCTGCAGGCCTGACTACAATAAACCTGGTTTGAGCAAAGCTGTACTTAAAGTTTGTGTAGGTAGTCACCTATACTGCAGATTTGCACAGGCGCAGCAAGTCACACATGCATGCACACATATGGTACTGGTCTTATCCTGCAACCAAATATTCCATATGTGGACATGCACATATTGCATTATAGTAAGGGGGACTGTCATCACAAACTTTAAATAGCATCTCAAACTAGGTTTATTCTGGAGACCAACATCTCAAGACTACTGATAATGTTTGCCAAAAAAGCACTGTTTGTAAAACTATGAGAGATAATAAAAAATCAGTGTTTGATGGGTGTATAAAGGTTTGGAAACTGTGGCAATAATGCTTTGCATTTTTGGAGATTAAAAAAAAAACATTGCAAATTGTGCACAAAGAAGTTTGTAAAATATTTTTGCAAATTATGCACAAAATAGTTTGTAAAACTATTTGAAAAGTTTTTCTACAAACATATTTTGTAATAAAGTTTTAATATTGCACTTTAACCTTACTGGTCACTTAAACCCCCTTCCTGCCAAGGCCAATTTTCAGCTTTCAGCAATGTCACTCTTTGAATGACCAAAAATCTAAAAAAAGAAAACAGTTTCCTAGTTTGTTATTTTGAAAACAGGTAATTTTTCTCCTTCGTTGATGTGCACTGATGAGGCGGCACCGATGGGCATTGGTAGGCTGCACTGATAGGCACTGATGGGCACTGGTAGGTGGAACTGGTGGGCACTGATGAGGCAGCACTGCTGTGCACTGATGGGCACTGAGAGGTGGCACTGATGGGTGGCACTGAAGGGCACTGATAGGTGGAACTGAAGGGCACTGATAGGTGGCACTGATAAGTACAACTGCTGGGCATTTATGGGTGGCACTGATGGATCCTGCATCCTGAGATAGATTACTTTACTACTGCTGTCTGTGCTGTTGCTTTGAGGACAGATAGCAGAAATTAGAGATTTCACATACCGCTGCTTTGAGTTGCAGATCGAACTCTGCATAAAACAGCGATCGCTACGATCGTGCTCAACGATCAGATTGTTGGAGGAATTTGAGATTTCAAATACCGCTGCTTTGAGTTGCAGATCAAACTCTGCATAAAACAACGATCGCCACGATCCTGCTCAACGATCAGATTGTTGGGGGAATTTGAGATTTCAAATACTGCTGCTTAGAATTGGAGATTGCAGATTAAACTCTGTCTAACGAAACGATCGTACGTTCGTACACAACGATCAGATTGTGTGATCGTACACAACGATCAGATTGTGGGAGTAATTTGAGATTTCACATACTGCTGCTTTGAGTGATCTGACTGCACTAGGTAGAGGCTTCTGCTTAGAGGGACAGATTCTTGTTCCAAAACCATTGCCTACTCCTATAGGGCCAGCTGTTGCTGTAAGTGAAACATTATTGTTCAAAAATCATCTCCTAGTTCTAAAGGGAGAGTTTCCAGGTGCTGCTTAGAGGGACAGATTCTTGTTCCAAAAACATTGCCTATTCCTATAGGGCCAGCTGTTGCTGTAAGTGACACATTATTTTTCAAAAATCATCTCCATCTCCTAGCTCAAAAGGGAGAGTTTCCAGGTGTTGCTTAGAGGGACAGAATCCTCTACCTCTAC
>BLSH010454306.1:307663-318514 GCA_018402905.1 Glandirana rugosa
TGTATACTACTACTGTTAGATAGTTTTCTTTTTCCATCAGGACACCCGCCGTATATATATATATATAAAGGTTTTAACCCCCGATCGCCTGGCGGTGACCCCAATTAGGTTTTAGCTAGTGTTACGGTCAGCGTAAACACCCGGCAGGGCCAGTTAGTTAGGTACTCTGACACGCATCATACACACACATTAGATAGGTGTTAGATACTATTGTAGTATCTGATCAGATCAATATCTGCGATCTGATCAGATATATATTAGCGTTCCCACTAGATTAGTGTTCTAAAAAAACGCAGCGTTAGCGGGATCAGCCCAGATACCTGCTAACACCTGCATTTAGCCCCTCCGCCCAGCCCAGCCCACCCAAGTGCAGGATCAATAGATCGCTGGCACTTACCAAACACAGAACACATATCTGCAACGTTCGCAATGCCAGATCCCTGAGAAATCTGACAGTAAATTTGGTAGCGTTTGAAACAGGCTCTGACAACCAGGTGCGCTTTTTTGCCTGTGAGTCACGCTAGTGTACGTATCAATTTTAGAAATGTCCAATTGCACGTACACTAGTGAAGAGGCCTACACTATGCTGAGTATGACAGCCGAGAGCGATGGGGAAGCTCCACTGTCAGAATCAGGCTCAGCATATGAACCAGTAGACAGCAGCGGCACCCTGTCAGATAGCTCTGACGACGGAGTGGACCCTGCTACAGTCAGGGGTATCAGATCCCGTTCTGCTGTCGCTGAGGTGCAAGAACCGCAAGCCTCTCGTGTGGAGCAAAAAGCCAGTACTAGCATCACTACTCCTTCTGGTGAACTGGCAAGCACCAGCTGCCTAGTACATCCTGGCTGTAGACGAACCAGCACTGCAGTAACACGTGGTGACATGGCGAGTCCCATAAGTGCAGTTCAAGCTGGTGTGGCTAGCACAAGTAATGTCCCGCAGCCACAAAGAAGACGAACACAGGCCGGCAGAACCCATAGTGCCCTTCCCGCTGAATTTGCTAACCCTGATTGGCAACCCCCCACTGATCCAGCGCTCGTATTTCCTCCATTCATTGGCCAACCCGGAATCATGGTGAATACAGTTGATTTTACGGCCATCGATTTTTATTCGCTGTATTTCACAGAAGATCTCTATAGATCTATAGTGGACCAATGCAATTTATATGCTGGTCAATTCATTGCCGCTAATCCCCATTTGACATTTGCCAGAGACTGGAAATGAATCACGGTTCCAGAATTTAAGACCTTTCTGGGCCTTTCCTTCCTCATGGGCATAACAAAAAAAAAGGAGTTGCGGTCATATTGGTCCACTGACCCAAATCACCATATGCCATGTTCTTTGCTAAATGGCCAGGACATGATACGAGCTAATTTTGCGGTTCATGCACTTCAGTGACAATGAACTCTGTGGCAACCCCCCACTGATTCAGCGCTCATATTTCCCCCATTCACTGGCCAACACGGAATCACGGTGAATACAGTTGATTTTACGGCCATCGATTTTTATTCGCTGTATTTCATGGAAGATCTCTATAGATCTATAGTGGACCAAAGCAATTTATATGCTGGTCAATTCATTGCCATTTCTCATTTTGCGGTTCATGCACTTCAGTGACAATGCACTCTGTGGCAACCCCCCACTGATTCAGCGCCCGTATTTCCCCCATTCACTGGCCAACCCGGAATCATGGTGAATACAGTTGATTTTACGGCCATCTATTTTTATTCGCTGTATTTCATGGAAGATCTCTATAGATCTATAGTGGACCAAAGCAATTTATATGCTGGTCAATTCATTGTCGCTAATCCCCATTTGAAATTTGCCAGAGACTGGAAATGAATCACGGTTCCAGAATTTAAGACCTTTCTGGGCCTTTCCTTCCTCATGGGCATAACAAAAAAAAAGGAGTTGCGGTCATATTGGTCCACTGACCCATTTCACCATATGCCATGTTCTCTGCTAAATGGCCAGGACACGATACGAGCAGATTTTGCGGTTCATGCACTTCAGTGACAATGAACTCTGTGGCAACCCCCACTGATTCAGCGCTCGTATTTCCCCCATTCACTGGCCAACCCGGAATCACAGTGAATACAGTTGATTTTACGGCCATCGATTTTTATTCGCTGTATTTCACGGAAGATCTCTATAGATCTATAGTGGACCAAAGCAATTTATATGCTGGTCAATTCATTGCCGCTAATCCCCATTTGACATTTGCCAGAGACTGAAAATGAATCACGGTTCCAGAATTTAAGACCTTTGTGGTCCTTTCCTTCCTCATGGGCATAACAAAAAAAAAGGAGTTGCGGTCATATTGGTCCATTGACCCAATTCACCATATGCCATGTTCTCTGCTAAATGGCAAGGACACGATACGGGCAGATTTTGCGGTTCATGCACTTCAGTGACAATGAATTCTGTCATCCACGGGGTGACCCTGAATATGACCAGCTCTACAAAATTCGTCCCCTCATAAACCACTTCAACACCAAGTTCGCTGCACTTATTATTCCCAACCAAGTTGTGTGAGTGGACGAGTCACTGGTTAAATTTTCTGGCCGTCTTGCTTTCAAACAGTATGTTCCCAGCAAGCGTGCCAGTAACAGGGTCAAGATGTATAAAGCTCTGTGACAGGGCCACAGGCTATACATGTGGCTTCATGGTTTATGAGGGCAAAGACAGTAATGTAGAGCCGGAAGGATGCCCAGACTACAAAGGGAGCACTGGCAAGATTGTGTGGAGCTTGGTGTCACCCTTATTCGGAAAGGGGTACCTCTTGTAAGTGGACAATTATTACATGAGCGTGCCACTTTTTAGTTACTTGTTTGATCACCAAATTAGCGCATGTGGCACCGTGCAACCTAATCCCTGGGGCTTCCCACAACAGCCTGTAGATTCCCGTCTTAGACAGGGGGAGAGTGCCTGCTAGAAGGGTAATAATTTGCTCACGATGAAGTGAAGGGACAATCGGAATGTTTTCGTTCTGACCTCCCTTCATGCAGATACGACCGTCCAAATTCCTACGGCGACTGGTGTTTTGGAGAAACCCCTCTGTGTCTACGATTATAACCTAAATATGGGAAGGGTGGACCTTAATGACCAGTTATTGGCGCTGCACCTAATTACCCGTAAGGCTAGACACTGGTACAAAAAAGTGTCTATATACCTTTTTCAATTGGCTTTGCTGAACGCTAATGTCTTATACAGAGCGTCAGGATGGATGGGATCCTTCCTCAAATTCATGGAAGAGATCGTCACAGCCCTTCTGTTTCCAGATGGTGCTGCACCCCCAGTTCACATTGTGATTCCAGTTAGCTGGCTGCATGGGAGACACTTTCCAGGAGTCCTTTGTAGTACCCCAAGCCACAGAACACCCCAAAAGAGATGTCGTGTCTGCAGACGATGCGGATACAGGCATGACACCCGCACTTATTGTCCCACCTGTCCTGACCAGCCTGGTCTCTGCATCGGAGACTGTTTTGAACGCTACCACACATTAGTAAATTATTAGTATAAGGTACAGCAGACACAGTGATAGGCACACTTACATAGGTTCTCCAAAGATGCCAGAGCATATTGAGGGACTCAAATCCTGGAACCAGTTACAGTTTTTAGTTACAAAAAAAAGGCGTACCAAAAAAAAAAAAAAATGTTTAAAAAAAAAAAAAAATGTTAAAAAAAACAAAGAAAAATATAAAATAAAAAAGCCAAAAACAGTTGTACGTTTCTTTTTCTCTCTCTCTCTCTCTTGTTTTCTCTCTAATCTCTCTCTATTGTTCTCTCTCTATTGTTAATATTTTTTATGCATACCTGTAATGTTTTGTTACTGTTTTTATAGTGTTTTCTTTGCAGGTATGTAACTTTTTTTTATGTTACTGCTTACCTGTAATGTTTTACTGTTAATGTGTTTTATATTTTTTTCTTCTTATCAGGTATGTATTTATTTTATGTTACTGTGTTTTATTAATTTTCAGAAAAAAGTGCAGCGCTTAGAGCAAAAAGTCCTCTGAATAGAAGGAACCCAGTGTTATACAGCAAGTGAGGACATCAGGGATAGAAATCCCCATGTAGCAGAAGATGTGGTTCATTCTCCTACTGGGCAACTCCAACAGGGATCCTCCACTTCAGATATACCGGCAATGCCATTACTCCCCTTCAGAGCCAATCCAATAGGGATCCTCAACTCCAACTCACGATGGCATGTAAATAAATAGAGCCAAATCTAGTGCTCACTGTTTAACACAATGTTTATTCAAAATAAAAGGAAGGTACTCATTTGGCTCTATTTATTTACATGCCATCGTGAGTTGGAGTTGAGGATCCCTATTGGATTGGCTCTGAAGGGGAGTAGTGGCATTGTCGGTATATCTGAAGTGGAGGATCCCTGTTGCCCAGAAGGAGAGTGAACCACATCTTCTGCTACATGGGGATTTCTATCCCTGATGTCTTGGTTACCTTAACATGCGCTATTTGGCTCCTGTAATAAGAGCCTGATAGGGAAGGTGAGCTGCTAGTGTGGAAGGTGGAGGAAGTGTGTCACCAGAGCACTTATGGTCGATTGTTTTACACTCACTTGCTGTATCACACTGAGTTCCTTCTATTCAGAGGACTTTTTGCTCTAAGCGCTGCACTTTTTTCTGAATATGGACATTTTGGAGGGTTGTGATAAATTACCTTTTAGTGATCAGCTGCTAATGTGTTTGAAAGGACTGCGCTGTTTGAATTTTTATTTGTTACAGTGGTTTAATTTATTTTACTCTCTAGCTGCAGCCATGGATGTGTTTCAATATTTGGAAAAAAGGGTCATCAATATTGGGGATGTTTTCTCCAAAAAAATCCTTGACGACACATCGGGTGACTTATTCCAATTGTTCAGGAAATTGGGTCATCTATTCGAAAAAAAGATCAAGGCGTGGTGGGATATTACCACCTTTGAACAATACATAGCTGCAAAGTTAACCCCAAGAAGGCTGAGGTGGGATGTTCCCGCTAACGATGGGTTGTTTGACGATGACTCGGTAAAGGAATGGGGTGATTTCTTCAGTAGAAAAGGGGTTGAATTAATGGAGCTCCTACTGAAAAGGAAGCAGCGAAGGATGAAGGTTATTGAGTCCCAGATTCGAGAGATGCAAAGTAATCTCGAACCCTATAAAGAAACAGATAAATTTCTTAGACTCTCAAATGAACTTAAAGTTAAATTAGCCAAATGGGACTCAGAAACTCAGACTAAAAAGAGGAAGAAGTTCATTAGGGATTTTAATGATTATAATGGGGTAACATTTTTAAATGGCAAACTAAGATCCCAATAGATACCCAAATGGGCGAGATGGATGTAGCCCAGGATATTGAGGATTATACACCTACTCCAGGGGTTGATAATACCTCTAAATTTCACTATCCTGAGCAAACTGACCAGAGGCCACAACCCCCACCCGTTGCAAGGAATCTCAATCAGTGGACCATGGTCCCTAGAGGTAGAGGAAAGGGGAGAGGTGGAAGGAGGAAACCCCGGCATCAGTCACATCCGGTGAATAGAGGGGATACCCCGCAGGGAAATAATAGATTCCCTTATTACCAGTCTCAATTTAGAGCCAATCCTCCCTTGAATCATGCTTACCATCACCAGGGAACTCCCTGGGGTAGAGGTCATTCTGGGAACTTTAGAGGAGGTAATATTAGGGGAAGAGGGAATGCATATGCTTTACCGATCTCTAATAAATTTACTCCTCTCCAGGTGCAGACCCATAGGGGACAGGGGAGTTTTCAAGAACCCCAGAGTGGCCCTGGGGAGGGAGGATTCAAAAAACCGAGGAGGGATGGTGGCACCCCCCCCCATGTGGACCCTCAAAAGGAAGAGCTGTCCCGGAAACGAAAAGGAAAAGAGGAAAGAGAGGGGGCAAACGGGTACAAAAGGCCAAGACCCCAATAGGGGAAGGGATTTTTAATCTAAGTGGTGTGGAACTCACCAAAGATGAGGTGCGCACCTTAGATAGAGGTCTGAAGTTTGCCCCGATCCAGAATCTTAATAAATTCCAAACCTATGTAAGCATACACAAATACATCCGTACACTTAATTTAAAGAAATATTTTGCAATTAATCCTATTGGTCGGACAGTTGGAGTAGGTGATACTATACACCATTCCAATTTGCGTAATAAATCTACGTTTAATCCGACCAACAGGGATAATAAATATTTGGAGGTGTTTAAAAATACATCTGATCTAGAAGCATTGAGAATTAGAAAGGTCAGTAATCCTCCATTTTTGAGTAAAGGAATCAGGGATCTGGAGAATAGGAAGGACATAGTGATCAGGCCAGCCGATAAGGGAGGTGGTCTGGTTGTTCTCAGTAAAAGTTACTATCGATCAGAAATGGACCATCTCCTGAGTTATAGGAATGCTTACCAGCTCCTTAATAAGGATCCCATGTTACCCTACAAAAATTAACTGCATAGGTTGGTGGAAGAGGGAAAGACAAACGGGGTACTTACAAAGAAGGAGGCGTTATATCTGGACCCATTTTTTTGTAGGATGCCGATCATTTACTTTCTGTCCAAGTTGCATAAGGACGCCGTCAACCCGTCTGGCAGACCAATAGTCAATGGTATTGATTCAGTGTCTGCCAGGCTGGGTCAATACATTGATGGCTTCCTGCAACCCATTGTTGCCAACACTAAGGCATTCCTAAAGGATACGAAGCACATTATACAGATCATAGAGGGGTTGGATTGTAACTCACCAGTCTTCCTAGTGACAGCGGACTTAAGTTCCCTTTATACAATCATTGATCATGAGGCAGCCATTTCTTCGGTGCAGTGGGCCCTAGCTTCTTCCAACATTCCTCTGCGGGTGAAGGATTTTTTGATAGAGAGTCTACAGTTTTGCCTAACTAAGAACTATTTCTGGTACTGTGGGCAATTTTATTTGCAGACAAGAGGTGTAGCAATGGGAGCCCGCTTCGCTCCCAGTGTGATGAATATTTTCATGGCCCACTGGAAGGAAGAAGCGGTGTTCGCCAATAGGCCGTCTGAGCTAATTTGCTACAGACGGTTTATTGATGATATCATTGTTATTTGGGAAGGGGATTTCTCAGGCCTGGAGAGGTTCATGCGTACTCTCGACTCAAACTCCAGGAACATATCTCTTTCCTGGAGTGTCAGTCAGGAACATATTACTTTCCTTGACTTGGAGATTTTTGTGGAAGATGGTCGTTTCGGTATGATAAATCATTGCAAACCTACTGATCGTAATGCATATATACCCCTGGGGAGTTGTCATCACCAGAAATGGTTGGACAACATCCCCAGGGGTCAGTTTATTAGATTGAGGCGCAATTGTTCTAAAGAAGTGGATTTTAAAAAACAAGCTAGCGCCTTATCGGTGAAATTTCAGCAGAAAGGTTACAACAAGGTCCTATTGGATCAAGAAATGAGTAGGGTTGGTGCAATGGATAGGACCAAGCTTGTGGCTGATACGGAATCAACAACGAAAACTGAGGGTCAGCAGTTTAAAGTGATTCTTGATTACAATATACAGTATAAAAACGTAGAGAGAATTATACAACGTAACTGGCCTATTCTGAAATTGGATAAAATACTCGGACCTTTACTCCTGGATAGACCACAGTTTGTATATAGGAGGGCCCCTACTTTGAGGGACAGGATAGCCTGGGGGGTGGTAGATCCCCCCAGACAGGTGGAAAATCGTATCTTCTCCTTTCTGAGAGGATTTTATGCCTGTGGACGCTGTAAAGCATGTAGGAGTTGCAGATTTAATAATAAAAAACGTAAATCTTTTACAGCTACTGCTACGGGCAGGGAATATGAGATTAGACAACTTATCACGTGCCAAACTATTGGAGTAGTTTATATGCTCGAATGTAGTTGTGGTCGCCAATATATTGGACGTACCTCCCGCCCCCTACATGTGTGTTTAAGAGAACACGTTAATAATATCCGTAAGGGATTCAAGGATCACAACGTATCATTACATTTTCGTAGACATCACAATAGGGACCCTAGTTCATTAAAATTCTGGAGGGTCGAACATGTGTCTAAACATTGGAGAGGGGGCAACTATATTAGGCAACTAAGCAGGAGAGAATCCTTCTGGATTCATCAGACTTCTGTCTTAGCACCTAAGGGTTTAAACATTGAGTTTGATCTCAATTGTTTTATTTCAGATCGCTGAACTGTTAAACATGTCACTAATTGGGATATATTTGATCAAATATGGGCATATGTTTTTATGTTCCTATTTTTATTGTTGTTGCTATTTTTATTTTCATTTTATTATGTTTTTGTATGCTTGGGTTTGATGCATTGTTGTATATTAGAATTGGAGACGGCGCCGGCTGCTGTATGATTTTGAGTAGGATTATTAATTAATTAATTAAGTATCCGAAATTTTTTGGAAAACTGTTTTTCCCCCCTTTAATTACCTTTTTTGGGATTATTTGGGTATGTATATGTTTTAAATGTAATGGTATTTCCATTTCCGGCTTTAAGGAGGCAGGTTCAGCCCACTACATTAGTGTGTTGGGCTCTGGAGTACCATCTAGCTGCTATGGTGACAGAGGTCAGCACTGATGTATATATAGGCGGATGTGAACGTCACTTCCCTATCCGCTGAAGAAGTTCCGGTCGGAGGAACGATATGCCTTCGGAATGGGAAGTGACGTCATCCGCAGCCGCCGCTGTCTCCATGCGTGGATGTCTGTTTTGATGTCCTGTCAGCAGATTTATATACACGGTTTTACACTCGGCACTTGGTCATAAGTGCCTTTTATGTGAGTACCTTCCTTTTATTTTGAATAAACATTGTGTTAAACAGTGAACACTAGATTTGGCTCTATTTATTTACATGCCATCGTGAGTTGGAGTTGAGGATCCCTATTGGATTGGCTCTGAAGGGGAGTAGTGGCATTGTCGGTATATCTGAAGTGGAGGATCCCTGTTGGAGTTGCCCAGAAGGAGAGTGAACCACATCTTCTGCTACATGGGGATTTCTATACCTGATGTCTTGGTTACCTTAACATGCGCTATTTGGCTCCTGTAATAAGAGCCTGATAGGGAAGGTGAGCTGCTAGTGTGGAAGGTGGAGGAAGTGTGTCACCAGAGCACTTATGGTCGATCGTTTTACACTCACTTGCTGTATCACACTGGGTTCCTTCTATTCAGAGGACTTTTTGCTCTAAGCGCTGCACTTTTTTCTGAATATGGACATTTTGGAGGGTTGTGATAAATTACCTTTTAGTGTTCAGCTGCTAATGTGATTGAAATGACTGCTCTGTTTGAATTTTTATTTGTTACAGTGTGTTTTATTAATTGTTTATTCCTTTTCAGGTATGCCATTCAGCTGCAGCACTGATTTATTCATGGTGACAGCAAAAGCGTTTGCTCCCACCATTCATAAAGCAGCGACTCCAGCGCTGTTGGAGGTGATTTCACCACCGCAGTTAAGAAAAGAGCAAATATACTGGAGCATATGGGCAGTGGGTGGAAATTGGGGAGGATTGTCCCATGCTCCGGTATATTTTTTTAAAAAGGGGCTATGCCCACCATTAAAAGTGGGTGGATGAAGGGAGGTTTTCTAATGGTGGGCATACCCACTGATTGATTCTTTTGTTTTCATTTAACCCATAGGCCACATGAAAAAAAGAACATTAGAATATATGCCCAACAAGGACCAGCGACATATTAGTATGTTGCTGGTCTTCTCAGGCTCTCCTGTTCCAACTGGGGAACGCGAGAATGCAGCTGGTGGTTCTACCAGCTGACCATAGAGCTAATCAAAGACTAGAATGGCTCCAATCACCTCTATTGCCTAAGAAACCGGAGGCTACGAGCATTTTGTGACTTTGGTTTTGCTGGATATAAACAGCACCACTGGGAATTTGGGTAAGCATCTTATCACACCGATTTTGGTGTGGTCAGATGCTTTAAGGGCTGGGGAAAGATCTAGAGTCTAGTAGACCCCAAATTAAAAAAAAAAAATATGTGACAATACCTATTTTTATCATAGGGGATATTTAAAATCCCTGTGATAAAAATAAAAATGATAAAAAAGATGAAAGGGACAGTGTAAAAATAAAATAAAAAACAAAATGAATAATTTAAAAAAAAATGCACCCCTGCCTCCCCTCCCTCCCCTCCCCCCCCGTGCAAGCGCGCAAAGGTGGATACAAGCATTGTCTCGTGTCGTATGTAAACAACAATTTCACCATGCATGTGAGGTATCACTGCGAACGTCAGATCGAGGGAAGTAATTGTAACAGTAGACCTCCTCTGCAGATCTCAAGTGGTAACCTGTAAAGGCTTTTAAAGGCTTTTAAAAATGTATATAGTATGTTTTTGTGCATTAAAAAATTGTATTTAAAAAATTGCTGCGCAAATATTTGTGAAAAAAAATTATAACACCCACTATTTTAATCTGCAGGGCCTCTACTTTAACCACAACAGTACCTGGCACGAAAACCCCCTTCCTGTCCAGGCCATTTTTCAGCTTTCAGCGCTATCACACTTTGAATGACAATTACTCAGTCATGCAACAACTATCGCGACTTTCGACTTTTTACCGGACCTGTCCTTCCCCCAAAAGCACGGTCCATGACAACACCAATTTCATCTCCGGGACGTCTAATTTTATCACCCACAATATTAAAAAAAAGTGTTTATAAACGCGTCGTTAAAAAATTTATGTTAAAAAATTACGTGTTTTTGTATGATATATGTAAAAATTTTCGGAAATTTTCGGAAATGTCCAATGGTGAACTCTAGACGTCTCCTCCAGATGACAATGTTAATGAAGGGAGCTAGACTGCAAGCGTCACTATGGAGTGTACG
>BLSH010454306.1:344887-355054 GCA_018402905.1 Glandirana rugosa
GTAAATCAAGTGTGATCAATTTTCAGTGATTGGCACCATAGCTTGTAGACTCTATAACTTTCACAAAGACCAAATAATATACACTAATTTGTTTTTTTTTTTACCAAAGATAGGTAGCAGTATAAATTTTGGCCAAAATTTATGAAGAAAAATTACTAATTTGCAAAATTTTATAACAGAAACAAAGAAAAATTCATTTTTTTACAAAATTTTCGGTCTTTTTTTAATTATAGCGCAAAAAATAAAAAACCCAGAGATGATTAAATACCACCAAAAGAAAGCTCTATTTGTGTGAAAAAAAGGACGCACATTTCATATGGGTACAATGTTGCATGACTGAGTAATTGTCATTCAAAGTGTGAGAGCGCTGAAAGCTGAAAATTGGTCTGGTTGTTAAGGGGGTTTAAGTGCCCAGTTGTCAAGTGGTTAAGAGAAAATCGCATACTTTGATCCATCTTTTTTTGACAAGGTGTCATATTGCAGTATTGTGTTGTATATATTAGTAATAGTAGGTCAAGTTTAGGAGCCATTGGTAACTTTTCAACCATTCAGACGTGCTTGATTCTTTCTATTAAATGTGAGTTGCCTACTGTATTCGTTTTTTAATAAATTTTTATAAGGTGTGGACCCAGGGGCGCCTTCTCTCTTGTATTTATGAGGTCACTTGGAATCGGCTTCCTTGCTAGGAGTGCTGCCCGGAGTGTAGATATTGTACTTACCACCGTCTACAGGACTATATGGATGATACAGGACTCAGAGCTTGGCCCTGCACCTACCACTTGTTCATGTTTCACTAATTACACTACCGGTCAGAAGGAGCAGCTGCCTGAGACTGAGTTAGTTACATGCAGCAGTCTGCAGAGCATGCAGATGCGGAGGGAAACTAGCAGCCGGGCGCCCTTAGGCATCAGTGCGACCTAGGCAGATGCCTAGTTTGCTTAGTCATAGCACCGGCCCTGGAACTACAGATAATCAATGGAGAAAGCCTGATGTGTGACCGAGAATGACAATAATTTTGTGTATAGCAAAAATATAATAACACATCTGATAACCTTGTAAGCTACAATCATCACACAATTTTAATTAAACCAAATGATAACACAAATAAAACAAGAAGAGAAGAGAATATGTAAAGTAAGAGAAGAAAAATAGTGTGGGGGAAAAAAGAGGGGAGAAGAGGAGCCAAATTTTGACTGCTAAAAAAATAATGCATAAAACCAAGTATTGCTCTACAATTCGCGTGTATGCATACTAATCAGGCAGGAGACAATATCCAGGTAAGTAACAAAGTTTTAAACATGATGCAGGAGTCCCCTATTTTAGCATGGGTAGAAGTGGAGCCATGTTTGATATGTGTGAGTTCCTTCATGAGACATACAGTAGTGTAGTGGATAGCACTTTCGCCTAGCAGTAAAAGGATCACTGGTTCGAACCCCAACCACAATAATACCTGCCTGGAGTTTGCATGTTCTGCCTGAGTCTGTGTGGGTGTCCTACAACACTCCAAAGACATGCTGGTAGGTTAATTGGATCCTGCCTAAATTGGCCCTAGTATCTGTATGTATTAATGTGAGTAAAGCCTCGTACACACGGGACGACGACCGTTGTATGCGATATCGATCGTTCGTATGCGCGATTAGAACAGTCGAACATACGACGGTCGTACAAGGGAGTTGTATGAGCAGACTAGAAAACTTGGTCGTACCAACAAGCGCTCATATGACCATTGTATCGTGTGTACAGAGAAGTTGGTACAACTGGATGCACCTGACCGTTCTTTCTGTGCTTGTACTATCGTGTAGTGCAGTCAGTGTGCAAATTACATTATCCAACATACGATTTGCGATGATCGTACGTACGATCGTCGTCATGTGTGTACGAGGCTTTAGATTGTAAGCTTCTTGAGGGTAGGGACTGATGTGAATGTACAATGTATATGTAAAGCGCTGTGTAAATTGATGGCTTTATACAAGTACCTGAAATAAATAAATAGTCTACACCCCTGTTAAAATGTCAAGTTTCTGTGATGTAAAAAATGAGATAAAGATAAATAATTTCAGAACTTTTTCTTTCTTTAATGTGATCTATAAACTGTACAACTCAATTGCACAACAAAGTGAAGTCTTTTAGGTGGAGGGAAGTAAAAATAAAAAACTAAAATAATATGGTTGCATAAGTGTGCACATCCTTAAACTAATACTAGGTTTTGGGCCCATATTGACTGGTATTTGGAACTGTTCATAATTCCCTCTACCTTGACTCTTGTCCCTGTTCCAACTGAAGAAAAACAGCCCCACAGCATGATGCTGTCACAATCATGCTTCACTGTGGATATGGTGTTCTTTTGGTGATATGCAGTATTGTTTTTGCGACAAACATATCTTTTGGAATTATGGCAAAAAAGTTTAACCTTAATTTCATCAGATGTTTTTTGCAAAAATGTCAGGAAAGACCTACTAGAACAGCTGAACTTTATTTTAGGTTAATCAGAGGCACTTTAAATGATGACAGGTGTGTACTGACTCCTAGTTAACATGAGTTTGAATGTGACTGTTTAATTCTGAACACAGCTATGTCCCCAGTTATAAGAGGGTGTGCACACTTATGCAAACACATCATTTTAGGTTTTTATTTTTACCCCCTCTTAAATATTTCAGTTTGTCTTTTAATTGAGTTGTACTGTGTTCCGGGGGAGCCAGGGAGCAGGTAGGGCAGACTCCATCTCCGCCAGCTACCCACGATGTCTCACCTGTAGTGAGAGAACGGAGGTCCGTGTATGTAAACACGGATCTCCATTCTGACAGAGGGGGAAGGGCTATGATCACAGGCTCCCTGTATATGGGAGCCGTGATCACTCCGCTCCCCCTGCCAGCCCAGCCCCCCATACAGTTAGAACACACTGAGGAAACACAGTTAACCCTTAGAGCGCCCCTGCAGTTTAACCCCTTCCCTGCCAATGGCATTTACACAGTAATCAGTGCATTTTCATAGCACTGATCGCTGTATAAATGCCAATGGTCCTAAACAAGTGTCAAAATGGTCCAACATGTCCGCCCCAATATCGCAGTACCATTAAAAATTGCAGATCGTGGCCATTACTAGTAAAAAAAAAAAATAATAATAATTCTCATCATTTGTAAACACAGTAATATTTGCACAAACCAATCAATAAACACCAATTGCGATTTTTTTTTTTACCAAAAATATGAGGAAGAATATAAATTGGCCAAAACCGATGAAAAAAAATGTTTTTTTTATATTTTTTTGGGGTTTGTATTTTAGAAATAAGTAAGAAATATTGTTTGTCTTTGCAAAATTGTCACTCTTCTTTTGTTTATAGCGGTGATCAGAAATTATGCAGAGGGGATCATATACCACCAAAAGAAAGCTCTATTTGTGGGGAAAAAAGTACGCAAATTTTGCTTGGGTACAACGTCGCACGACCTCGCAATTGTCAGTCAAAGCGACGCAGTGCCGGATCTCAAAAAGTGCTCTGGTCCTAAAGTGGGATATCCTTCCGAGGCTGAAGTGGTTAATCTGATGTGGGGTGATGGAACGCTTATATCAGCCTGTGGGTTCATTTGTACAAGGAAATAACTCTGACCATGAATGCAAATCAACAATAAAACCCTGAATTTTGGCAATTAAGTGCAATACCTCTAACCAAGATGGTTTACTGTTGGAGAAATGCCACCATATGTGGGCATGAATTGCTATCATCCTTTAGGCCCTGCAAGAGAGGGGGTAGAGCCACATGGAATAGATGGAGGACCTTTGCTTTTTGGTTTTCTGAGAGATATATCTGCAAAATAGTGTGGAGTATTATGGAGATGTAAAAGGGCTTAGTAGAACAAAGAGATACAATGCAAACATATTGCAATAAATACAGTAAAGTATAAAAGTGAAATATGATTATGATTTCTACTTAGGCTGCTTTAAAGAATAGAAAATAACATAATCAATTATAACAGAATAGAATAGAATAGAGAATATAGAATAAAAAAATAAAGAATATAATAGAAAATAAAGAATACAATATAATAGAGTGTATAGAATAGAATAGAAAATATAGAATAGAATAGAATAGAATCTATACTATTCTATTGTATATTAATCTATTCTATTATATTTTTCAATATTCCATTCAATTTTTTTTATTTTCTATTCTATATTTAATTTTCTATTCTATTTTTTCTATTCTATTCTATTCTAGAATTCTAAAATAGAATTAGCCTAGAATAGAATATACTATATAGAATAGAATAAAACAGAATAGAATATAACGGAATAGACTAGAACATATAGAATAAAATATAATAGAAAACATAAACTAGAAAATATTGAATATAAATAAAAAATAGAATAGAATAGAATATACAATATTGAGTATAGCAGAATATAATAGAATAGAATAAACATATAGAATAGAATGAAATAGAATATTAAATAGAATAGAATAGAAAATATAGAAAATAATAAAAAACGTCAAATAGAATAGAAAATATAGAATGGAATAGAATAAAATATATATATAATAAAATTGAAAATATAGAATAATATAAAATGGAAAACGTATAATAGAATACAATAAAATAGAATAGAACATATGGAATATAATAGGAAATATTGTATTGTATTGCATTTTATTCTATTATATTCTATTCCTCTATTTTCTATTCTATTCTATTGAACATAGCTGTACTTTTGGCCAATGAATGCTCCTTATAAAAATTTTATACTCTTCATTTTCTGTTTCATTGTGAAGGAAGAATTGCCAATGGAGTTGATATAATATTTATCTTTGTTAGTAAGATCTAAAGGTAAATGTTCCCAAAAAAGTATTATTGTTGAGAAGGTATAATCACCAATAAGGCCCTCCATGCTTCTAATAATGAGACACTTGTGGGATAGTCAGGAACTAAATTAGGGGTCTAACGATCTGGAAAGGCTGTGTGATTAGTGGTGGTGGGCTCACTGGTCACACATCATTGATTTAACAGGCATCCTCAAACTACGGCCCTCCAGCTGTTGCGGAACTACACATCCCATGAGGCATTGTAAAACTCTGACATTCACAGACATGACTAGGCATGATGGGAATTGTAGTTCCTGAACAATTGGAGGGCCATAGTTTGAGTACCCCTGATTTAAAGAATATGATAGGCACTAATTTGTTTTCACATTGAATGTATACAGTACATTTATGGGCAATTTACTTGGACTTTATTGTCTTCACTGTTCCCAGATTTTAATGATCATAATTTTCTTTAAAAAAATATTTGACATTCATTGTTTATATATTGACATTGACACTTTTATTGTTTTGCATAACTTGGTAGTATTATCATGCACAGCACAACAATATTAAGTTAATAGTCAGGAACCAAAACCTGAGTAGATATTGCTGGAACTAATGTTAACATTTTAAGGTCATAGCCCTATCGTCTGTTCTGTATACACCCATAATGTCCCGAGCGTGAAAACCATACCTTAGTTTCATCCAATAGCAAGGCCCTGTAATAATCTTCCATGTTTGGGAGTCCTGCCCCTCCATTCAAGCTATGCTTAATCAAATAAGAACATGGTATTCTAGCCTTTTATAGTTCCATATGTATGCACATAACAAGTAGGCTAATGTGAGAAGACATTTTGTGGAACTGGAATCAGTAGTCCTAAAATAGTACAGGATCTTTGGAAGCACTTCACAAAAAACGATTTAATGGTGCTGAAGATACTCAGTACACTTGTTTGCTTGTATTTTTACATATATTCTAGGTCAATCTATGAACTATTGCTTCCTGAAAATTAGGGTTTATATAAACGTAATTGTTCTTATTCATGTTACTTTATCGATGGATGATTATAATAAACATACAGTATACAATAGGAAAATAGGAAAACTATAATTACAAGTATTTTGCATGAGATCCCTGTGGATTGTCCCAATTCCCATGTACCTTTCCCTTTGCCTTTCCATTTGTGAAGCATGGCAAAGGGTATTAAGTATGTATACTGCAAAATATCTACAGAAAGAATTTGCATTTATGTCAGGCTATATTGGTGGACCCAACATATTCCAATCCAACACTGGATGTTTTTAACATCCTCATTTCAAAATGTGTGCTTTATAGAGCCACTATGTTAAGAGAAAGACAACTGCAGGTAACATGACCTTGCTTGCCAGCGCTCGATCTCTACATTAAGGACAAGGGCAAGGGTTAATGTAGTAACCAGTTATAAGGAAGTTCCTGTTACTTTCTCATTCCCAATGATGAAGAAACACTGTACCAGTGTCTGAACTGGTTGCTATAATAAAGAGCTGGCCTCCAGCAGACTGACCTAGAGGGCATACCGGTTCTAAAAAAAACTATATTACAGATCTGTTTTACTACCACAAGTTGTGGAGAAGAAGGGTTTAATGCTGCTCATCACTGGAAGAAAGGAGTGTGGTGTTTGTAGATATCCAGTGCAGACATGGAGGCTTGGAGGAAGAAAGGAAGGAATGAAAAGACTCTGAAGCTTATGAGTAAAGCAAAGCAGCAGTGGACTGAGCTTCACAGGGTATGTGAACTGATAGAGACAATGGGGTTAATTTACTAAAACTGGAGAATGCAAAATCTGGTACAGTTCTGCATAGAAAGCTATGAGTATTTTCTGTCAAAAATTGAACAAGTTGAAATTAGAAACTACCATGGACAGCTGCACCAGATTTTGCACTCTCCAGTTTTAGTAAACCAACCCCAATGTTTGCTACATTACCCCAGAAAATAACATATGAGAGACAGCGCACTATAACAAAAAGATACCATTTAATGCAGGTTTTTGTCCCACAAGAGCTTATAGGATTATTTAACTGATTTGGAGATCTGTCAATGTGCAGTGTTATATGTTCTAAATGTATCATATGTCAGATTGGGTTACTGGTCAATTGAGGGTTTGTATGGTTTGAGATCTGTAACTATTAACCTTGAGCTTCCGCTGAGGAAGAGAGAGAGCATTGATTGTAGTGATGTAATCCACATGGGGTGAGGTGTGTTATTAGCAGCCCTCTTACTAAGGAAATGCAGTAGTAAGGCATTTTTTATTTTATTTTGCCTCTTCACAACCTCCTGTTACTGCCAGTACAGTTGGGGAGAGAGCAGGGATTGCCGGGCACAGAGGAGACTGTCACGTACCTTGCGGCTGAGCCTTACATGCAGAGGAAATCCTGACATACAGACCTGGCTCAGGGGCCACTGATGTTGTGACCGTAGTCACGAGAGTGCGGTGAGTTATGGGTGCCCATGTAGTCCTCCGCTGGATGTAGTGATGTGCAGAAAGTGCATCAGCAGTGTTGGCCGGATAGCTGGAACAGTAGATGACAGCAAGAACAGCAGACCCTGGGCTAGTAGACAGGGCCTGGTGGCAGGTGCAAGCAGGGCAGATAAACAACTTGATGTGAGATCAGACAAGCCAGGTCGGCAAAAGGTATAGATGGCAGGCAAGGAATCGTGAGGGTACAGGCAGAGGTTGGCAACACAAGATCAGGCAGATAAGCAGAAGTCAGAGCGAAGTCCAGAGACAAGCCAAAGTCAGTGCAGGTAGCATTCAAGGGAAGTCAGAAGCAAGCCAGGTAAAACACAGATGTTAGCAGAATCAGATAGAGGAACACAGGTACAGCTGCAGATCAGACAGCAATGGACTAGTGCAACTGCTGCACCTATATAGGCAACTTGGCGCCAAATGTCAATGGCTAATGCATGCACATGTGCATAGGCGTTTACATAAGCACAGTAAGACAGGTACCGGCAGGCCCGTTCCTGTGCATTTGCATGCGCCTCGGAGCCTCAGCTGTGCTATGGCCAGCACATTCCTGACAGAGACAGAGGGCAATGGAGGAGATCAGCTTGTGGGCACATGACAAGGAGGATCAGTGGCAGATGACAGGGGCAATGGGGGTGGTGGATGGGGAGCAGTCAGAATTTTTATGAATTTATGTGAACACAACTAAACATTAATCAGCAGTGCCTAGGAGACCTTCTGCTATATGTTTATGGTCACTGAAGTAACCATAAGGCTGCGGTCTAAGGAAATGCAGGGGGCATAAGGGTTATTGCACTGGCCAGCCAGCTGCAGTCAGTTCTGTTCTTTTGCATCCCTTATTATATTCTTAGCAAGAAAAAGATTAATGGATATTTTCAAACAGTGAGCAGTAGTCTCACAACAATGAAAATAAATACATATTTTAATAATTTAACAATTGCACAATGCATTTATAATGTATTTGCAATTTGTAAATAACGTTTTGTGAGACATTCATTCTTCTGTGCATGTGGGAAAAAAGTGTCCTTGTTACTTCAGATTTTTCAATAATTATAATTAAGGTCTCCTAATAAGCTGCCTTTTAAATCTGTATTGATTAGCAGTGTACCACACAACTTGTTGCTATTTTTGCTAATTAACATCTTTCATTAATAAGTGGTCATCAATTAAAAATGAGCAAAACAAATTGATCATCAAGTCAGTTTTAGATACTGGTGACACCATGAAGTAAGAACCAGTTTGGTTATCCAGAGAAGTTACAAAGATTGGATCAGTAAAAGGGCAGCTTTAAAGGTGAACTCTGGTTATATATAAAACAATAACAAGTATGGCAACTTGTTAAAAATAAGAAAACAACAGTAAATACATTGTAAATGCAACTAATGTAAGTATGTGAATTAATCTTGGTATCAGCCTCCTGTAATCACCTGCAAAGTGACACACAGTGGTTGATTTACTAAAAGTGAAAAGTGCAAAATCTGGTGCAGCTCTAGATGGTAGCCAATCAGCATCTAACTTCAGCTTGTTCAATTAGGCTTTGATAATAAAACCTGGAAGCTGTTTCTATGCAGAGCTGCATCAGATTGTGCATGCTCCAGCTTTAGAAAATCACATACAATATACTGACAATAAATGTGTTAAATAAGATTATCAACAACATTTTTTTGTGTGTAGCCTTAAATTTTGTGAATTTTGTGAATACCAAGGGTCCCTAAAAATCTCTGGAATTTTAGATTTCTCCAAACCTGGAAAGCAGGAAAGTGAAACTGAGAACATGTAAAAATTATGCATATTGATTATTGTAATGAATATATATTTAAGAATATTATCTTACTATTGCTGTTATGTTTGCTAAATAGGACATACATGTATATGTGAACAGTAGTTTCTATGTTATTATACTGTATTTGTATTGTCATGTTATTTCAGATATGTACCCTTTGCTGATATGTTTCATTATACACATTCCTCAGGGTGCTAAAAGATGAGCAAACCTTACTTAACATGGAAAACAAAAACGAATTGAAATGTATCAGTGCATAGGATTTGGGCTTGATACTTCTTTGTTTCAAGAATTCTGGGAAGACTACATTTTTCCACACTCAAATGAAACCAAAATGGCTATGCTGTCTGGCAGGGATCTTTAAATCACAAGAAAAGCTGCAGAGAAATACAAATCCTTTGGTAGGTGAAACAGCTCCAATATACACATTTCAACAGTGTATTTAGTTTCTGGATTGGAGCTTTTTTTTAAAAAAAATATGAGAGAAAGAGAATGAAAGAGAAGCACAGAGGAGGCAGGAAAGAAAGCAAGTAATTAAAAGCCAAATTAAAGCTATTATACTGCAGTGAAGTGTCACATCTTCTCTACTAGAAGTGTAAAATACAGGGTGGGCCATTTATGTGGATACACCTTAACCACTTCCTTACCGACGTATAGTAATTATACGTCGGCAAGGTGCACTCCCCATCCTAAGTGGACGTCATATGATGTCCTCTTGTTTTCGCCGCTTTGCGGGCCCTCAGGGGCCCGCATCGCGGCGATCGGGGACCGGCCGTGTCCCTCGGGACCCCGGCCTTCCGTGATCGGGGTAAAGAGCCAATAAAATTGGCTCTTTACCGCGTGACCGGCTGTGTCCTATCACAGCCGGTCACTAACAACAAAGGAGACTGAGCGGCGTGCACACCTCGCGCGCGCCCCCGGGGGCGCGCAGAGCGGCGATCGGGGGGCGGGCTTGTCCCTCGGACAAAGCCCGACCCCGATCACGGTAAAGAGCCAATAGTATTGGCTCTTTACCACGTGACCGGCTGTGTCCAATCACAGAGTATACTGCAGGTGAATCCTACCCCTCACGTGGAACGGCT
>BLSH010454306.1:372136-398915 GCA_018402905.1 Glandirana rugosa
GGATGCTCTGAACCTGGTACCCATCTCCATATTTGGTGGACATGCCCCCTAGTAAAAGCTTTCTGGGACCAAATCTTTCAAATTTTGTCACAATTATTTGAAACCCCTCTCTGTCCAGACCCACTGACCGCCCTTTTGAACAAAAAGCCCGATAATGTATCAAAGACCCAGTTCAAACTCCTTTTGCAGGTCTCAACGGCTGCGAAGCAAACAATAGCAAAGGCGTGGAAAACCCCGTCCCTTAACATAACGGAAACCAAAAACAGGGTCACAAGGGCCATGATTCATGCCCGCGTGGAAGCTATTATATTAGATAAAACCAGACATCAAGAGAGGCTTTGGAAACCATGGATGGAACATTTTATCCCGTCCAATTTTGACCACAGTCTCTTGACTCCTTGAACGACCCTAAAATCACCTTCATTCAATTATCATTTCTAGTGTCACACTGTGTTAAACAATGCCATGGACAGGAATTGTGCAGCCTCTTCGGGACCCCTCTTCCCCGTCTCCACCTTCCTCCCACCTCCCCGAACCTTCCTCCCCTTCCACATGTTACCCCCATCTTACCTCCCCTTCCCCTTCCCTCTACCCCCTCTCTTCTTCTCTTTTTCTATCAGTGCTACCGCATGAGTCTAGATAGCCAATGCAATACAGCTGGACAACTCAGGTTTACGCATCACCCCTCCTCTGCCTTTGAGCTACTCTCGGTAGGACATCCTGTTAATCCGATTGTCAGAATGTGATTTTACGTCTCGTGTACTCTCCAGTCCGGATGCAGTTTGTTCCCAGTGGGGCACCTGGACTGGAGGATACCCTTTCGGAAGGCCTTTATTACTTATGCTACTTTTTGATGTCCTTTACATATATAAATCTGAACTCTTGAAGGGTCCAGCCACTATGCTTTGTTATATCACGTAAGACCGTGTTGTCCTAATTCTTAAACCTGTTATTTACCTGATTTATCTAGTACTACTGCGAATATTTGTACAATTACCTTTTTGTATCTACTTTATTCCAATAAACTATTTGAAAACGAACATGATTTGATGATGGAACCGGGCAGAGCTTCACCTCATTCACCCAGCAATTTCCTCAGCAAAGTGTCTAATTCAAATAGTCTATTTTAGCAAATCTACCCCTTTGCCTTTATTCTGGGCAGCCCAACTTGAAAGCACAAAGGAAAGGGTGAGAATTCTGCAGCTGAAGTGTTGGAAAGGAAGTGCCTGTGGGTACACTTTGCTGGAAGAATTACAAGGTTTGATTTAACATTATAGAAAAATGTGCATCTTGGTTTCTTTTGCTATCAGCGTGCTTTCTGCCAGAAAATGAACTGATTGGCATTTTGTTTTGCTTCTTCCTTTCACACTCCTAATGGACAGTGAAATAGACTGATACCAGGTCAAACCTGGGTATTTACTTACCTTGTATAAAAAATGATATTAATGATTTATTAATGATTTAGGAATTCTGCTAGATTATATGTTTCATACCTTCTTAGGTTTAAATGATATAGAATGCAATTGGAGTAAGTGTCACTGCATAGAGATGTAAGTATTGATGCAAAATTTCTGACAGATTAAAATGGTAATAAGGGAGGGAGTAAAAATGTTGTTATTTAAACAAAAATGCCTTTTGTCATGGGGCAACAAACTTAAATACAATCAAAAGAATATTCATCTATTAGAGCCGGTTCACACTGCCGTGACTCAAGTCACCTGACAAGTCGCCTCCATGCATTGCAATGGAACCATTCTATTTGGAGCGACTCAAGTCGCTCTGACTTAGAAAAAGGTTACTGTACTAATATTGGGGAGACTTCAGGCGACTTGGATTGAATTCCATTACGGAAGTCGTTTGCAAGCTGTGCTGAAGTTGCACTGTGCGGGGTCGCACTGAGTCGCCTGCATGACGGATCACCTATGTGTGAACCAGCTCTTACCAACATGGGTTTTGTTCAATTTAAAATAAATATTTACAAATCCCATTAAAATTTGCTATATTACCTGACTTAAACAGAAACAACAGCATACAATATAGTATTTACTAATATTTATTCTTTTTGATTCTGGTCAGTGTCTAGAGCCAAACTTCACTGCTTCTGGGACTAGGGCCAAAAGCTTTCTATGTTTAAATATGTATAACAGATAAACATATTTGGAAACAATATTTATGTCCATCACTTGGACATTCTATACATTTTAAGTGACATACTAAATCCATAATAAGTTTTTCCAAACATTAAAAAAAAAATATATATATATATATATATATATATACATACATATGCAAAACAATAACTTTGTAACTACGTGTGTATAAAGAACAAAAACAAAAACAAAACAGTAAAACAGTGAGTGATTCAGCCCAACAGCTCCACCCAAACAGGCATTTTGTGGGAAATTACCATTTAATGCCTTAAACATATACTGTACACGTGTTATAGATTTGTATTATGGCTTTCATACCTCCCTTGCTTTAAATACTAAAATGAAAATAAAAATGTCATATACCTAGATAATAACAATGCATAGAAATCTTTGTGGTATACTTTCATTTGCATATTAAATTAGAAGTCAGAATACATTATGATTTTCATCCATCTAAATGGAACTTAATGAATCCAATTATTGGTAATATTAAGCAAGCACATTGGCATGAATATTAATTTATGCCATAAGTACAATACCAAAATGAGTTCAAAGCTTTAGGAATATATATGTTTCAGTTGCAAAACAGATATTACATAAGAAACATTATAACACATTTGACTTACTTTACACTAGGGATATTCCAGCCTTAATCACTAATATGATCTTGTAGTACTTGAATAATGTCAGAAGACTGCTTAGTCAACATTTAAGCACTAAAATTATATAACAGAAAGCTGCAATGCTTCTTCTGTGCGCTACCAACATGCAGTTACAAGTACTAGAAACTGAGATAGTTATAGTAAGATTAATAAATTGTGAAAATAATACATAGTTTGCATTTTAATGTTACTTTGTGAAAAATGTTACAAACGCACACCTCAGCTTTTAGTATTGGATGCAACCACTTGCTTACTGGGCACTTAAACCCCCCTCCTGCCCAGCCAAATTTTCAGCTTTCAGCGCTGTTGCATTTTGAATGACAATTGTGCGGTCGTGCAACGTTGCACCCAAAAAAGTTTTTTATCATTTTTTCCCACAAATAGAGCTTTCTTTTGGTGGTATTTGATCACCTCTGCATTTTTTTACTTTTTTTGCGCTATAAACAAACAAAGAGCGACGATTTTTAAAAAAGAATTTTTTTTACTTTTTGCTATAATACAAATTTAAAAAAAACAATAATAAAAAAAATTATTCATCGGTTTTGCCAACTTATATTCTTCTGCATATTTTTGGTAAAAAAAAAATCGCAATCGGCGTATATTGATTGGGTTGTGCAAAAGTTATCGCGTCTAAAAACTATGAGAATTGATTGATGGCATTTTTATTATTTCTTTTTTTTTTACTAGTAATGGCGGTGATCTGCGATTTTTTTGTCAGGACTGCAATATTGGGGCGGACATGTCGGACATTTTTGACACTTTTTTGGGACCAATGACATTTATACAGCGATCAGAAATTTAAATAGCAACTGATTACTGTATAAATGTCATTGGCAGGGAAGGGGTTAACACTAAGGGGGGCAATGAAGGGGTTAACTGTGTTCCCTGTATGTGTTCTAACTGTGGTGGGGCGGAGCTGGCCGGGACATAACAGATTTAACTGATCCCAGTGACAGGGATCAGTAGATCTGTCATGTCCCCTGTCACAAAACGGAGAACCGCCGGCAGTTCCCCGTTCTGCAGCTCTGACAGGCGATCACGGGTCTCGGACGGACATCGAGTCTGCCAGACCCGCGGGCATGCCCACAGAGCGTGCGGCGGCCACGCGCTGCTGCCGCCTGTTAGTGAGCACCAGGAGCATGCACAGGGGACGATGTCCATGGACGTCGCCCGGAAATTCAAATCCGCGCTGGAGCCATACTTTGGCAATAGCGCGGATCTGAATGGGTTAAATTACTATAGGAGAACATCTAATGTATACAGTATTTACTTGCATTTGAACCAAAAACAAAATTTTTTTGTATTTTTGGATACTTTTTCTTCTGTGATCATCAATGTTTATGTATTGCTGAAACTTGAAAACTCAATAAAATCTACTGAATCAAAAAGTAAAGTTTTTACATTTTTAGGAGAAGAAAGTAAAATGAACATCTAAAGGCAATATTTTATTTTGTTTTGTATATATGGTGAGGGCTTAAAAGCCCTGACAGGTTTTATTGCTGACTGCATCTTTGCTGAGGAGATTTGCCCTCTTTGTCCTGTTGTCCATTGTCACTTGGACTGAAAGTGATGAAATATCTAAAATTTTGAGTTATCCGTGGAACAAGAAAAGTGATAACAGAACTAAAAGAGAAATTAAAATCTTGCATATGCCATAGGTTTGGCCTGGGGGGCAGGATGTGGTCATTGATTGAAGCATTGTATAATAATCCCACAGCTCAGGGGAAGGTGAACTAGGTTGTATCTCAGCCATTGCCCTGGTCATAGAGGTCTTCCAAATACCAAATTAGATCAAATCTGAATGTGTCTGGGGTTCGGGTAGGCTCTACAGAACATAAAATAGCTGCATTTGTGGATGATGTTCTTTTCTTTCTTAGCGCCCACCCCTTTGGACAACCCTGTCTAATCTAGCACTTTTTCTGTCCCAATAGGCATTAATAATATTATTCGTTTAATTTTTATTTTTATTGATTCATTGCCAGTAGTGACACTATTCATGAGAGAACTCATGGTTACACATAGAGGCCACCCCTCTCGCCCATTGCGTAATGCCAGCCTTGCCCATTAGAGGTAGGAGTGGTGTGCCATTGCTGCGATGGTTGAGGGGGCGTGTCCATTCATGATGTGCGCAGATTGGTTGCCATTGTTTTTAATCTGCAGCCTGAGTTACGAGGTTCTTATTTTGCTTCTGGCACCCCGAACCGGAAGTATATTTAGCCGTCTGCCTCCCACTGGTTTGTTATATCACCAGTGGAGGCAGAAATGGTGGTCATGTGAATGGGACGTGACGCAGGCAGTGACACTTCCTGAGCTATGACCCGGAAGTGTATGCTATTACCGACCTCCTATTGTCCAGGTTATTCACTGGAGATAATGGGGATTATGGTCAGGTGATCGCATGATGACAGATGGATACTAGAGGGTGACGAGCGTTCCTCCACTCATGCTGAAGAAGTCCTACCCATAGGATGTAATGCGTACCTGAGGGAGGATGTCACCCACATGGCAATCTTTGTGATTTCATGTCCACATCAAAGACTGCATACTGGCACCCATGGAGGTACTTTTATTTGTGAGTGCCCATTTTATGTTCAATAAAACAAAGTGATTTTATACAGAGAGCACTAGGAAGTGTTTATTTTTATCTGCATATATCCAAGGAGCATCTTTTCCTGCTGGAGTTTAAATAAGTATCCATGCATGAGGACCAGGATCTTCATCACCAAATTAGTGTGATACATGCCTGAAGGCCTTTTTGGTCATATTAAGGAGGTGAGAGGCTGCTAGTGGTGGTGGTAATAGGATCCACATTGACTTCACCTGTATGAGTTGGAGTGATAGCACTATGTCTCACATCTGGGGATTCTTCATATCATCTGCATTTTGTTTCAAATATTCTATTGATTTTTATCAACATACATTTTAAGAAGAGCATTATAGAATCATTAACAGTTGTCAGGTTAGGGAGGGGATACAATCCCCATGCTGTCAAATGAAATAATGCAAATACAAATGTTTACAAAGAAACATAACAAGTGTATGTACGTTATATCAAAAATTAGTAAGCCAACTGTATAACCAACCAGATTGCACCAAGTAAGTTCCAGCACCTCGAGAGGACGAGAGGGGGAAGGAAGGAGAGAGAGAAAAGACAGAGGAACCGGGGGGGAAGGGGTAGGGTAAGGAAAATGGGTCATGTGAGCGGGGGGGTGGGAACACCACCAACAACCCCCTACACTCCACTGGGACTCCCCTCACCTGCTTTAATAGCAGCGAGGAAAATAAAAAAAAAAGGGGTGTTGCCTGTGTAGCAGTTTTGGGTCCTGCTATCTCCGTTATTTCACTATGTTGATAGGGCTAGATCTAAGAAAGAGTCAGATTTGCAGAATTCGATCCACTGTGCCCAATTTTTTGAAAAATGGGGTAATTTATCATGGGCTATATAGATCATCTCCTCCATTGTTTCAATGTGATTTAGGCGATTGATCCATTCCGATATTGTGGGGGGCTTCACTGATCACCAGTGTCTCGGGATACACATTCGAACTGCATTTATCATGTGCATGGATAAAGATTTAAAGTATTTTTTCCCTGATATCAGGGAGAAGTGTAGCAGGGATTGGGCTGGGGTGAATTCTATTGGGAGAGATGTGATTTTCTGAATCGTATCGAAGACTGTGCGCCAATAAGGCTGGATCAGTGAACACTCCCACCAAATATGTAGGAGTGTTCCCTTCTCCTTCTCACATCTCCAACATGTATTTGGAACTGAGGGCATACATTTATGAAGTAAATCGGGGGTCCTGTACCACCTCGTTTTTAACTTGTACCCATTTTCCTGAACACTGACATTAAGTGAGCCTTTATGTATATAAGACTCAATTTGTTGCCAGTCTGTCTCTGCTAAGGTCAGTTTCAATGTTTTCTGCCAGAAGTCCCTTTCCGCTTGTAGGAGCTTATGTGTGTTCGGGAATAATGAGGAATATAATGTTGAAATCACAAGACTCAAAAGCTGTCATTGGTCTAGAGAGGTGATCTCTGTGTGTTGGGTTGTCTAGGAAATGTTTTAGTTGTGCATATTCCCAGAATGGAAAGGCATTTGTTAGGGAAAGGTCCGCTAGGTCTCTCTGGCGCTTAAAGTTGTTTCGTGTGAAAAAATGTTTCGCTAGCATCTCCGCATGGGGCCATTCTGAGGCCAGAAAAGCAGAGTTCAGCCCTGGAGGGAAAGCTGGATTACTTTTAACTGGGGTGATTGGACTAAGTTTTCCTGATGTGTGGTATGTCTTACATGCCTTGTTAAAGGCCACAAGAGTGGCTCCAATGAGGGGATGAGCGTCTAGCTCTTTCGGTGTGTCCTTGGAAGGGAACCAGGGGATTTGTCCTAGGTCAGAACCTGCAATCAAGCATTCCAAACTGACCCACCCTTTATAGTTGGCATGCACCCTCCAATCTACCACTCGAGCCAGATGACACGTCGTGTGATACCGTTGGAGGTCTGGAAGCCCAATTCCCCCCTGTGTTTTTGGTAACACAAGTTTAGACCATCCAATTCTTGCCTGCTTGCCTTGCCATAGGAACGCCCGGCATAATTTTTTGTATTGGGAGAAGAATGAGAGCGGCAGAGCTATCATTACTGTTTGCATCTTGTATAGTAAGCGAGGGAGGACATTCATCTTGACGATAGATGCCCTCCCAAACCAGGAAATTGTGGGCACGTCCCAACGTTTAAGATCTTTCTGTATTGCGCGAAGTTCCACTAAAAAGTTTTTTTGTACAACTCTGTAAGGCGGTAGGTGATCGCATCAGATTTCCACTGGAAGGGAACATTTTGCCTGACATTGTTCCACTAACTTAGGTGGGAGAGATACGTTAAGTGCAAATGATTTGGGGTAATTGATGTGCAAATTAGAAAGACATTTAAATTTTTCAAGGGTGGCCAGGACAGTCAATAGGGTGGTTAAGGGAGCTGATAGAAAGAGCAAAATATCATCTGCAAACGCAGCGACTTTGAATTCCCTGTCCCTTACTTTAATGCCTTTTATGTCCGACTGAGCATGGATGTATCCTAGCAGTGGTTCCAAGGTGAGAATGTATAGGAGAGGGGACAATGGGCAGCCTTGTCTAGTCCCATTATGGATGGAGAAGGCGTTCGAGAGGCAGCCGTTCACCTTCAAATGGGCTTCTGGGTTGGTATACAGGGCTCCAATAAATGCCTTTATATTTGCCCCCAAGCCCAATGCGCCCAGGACCTCCGTCATATAATCCCAGGCTACCCAATCGAACGCCTTCTCCGCGTCCATTGCTAGAAAAAAGCCTTCCTGTTTGTTCGTCTCAAGCCAATGCTGTAAATTTAGGGCTTTAATGGTGTTGTCCCTAGCCTCCCTCCCTGGGACAAATCCAACCTGGTCTAGGCCTATCCAATTTGGGATGTGGTAGGAAAGTCTTATTGCTAGAATTTTAAAGAATAGTTTCAAAGCTGCGTTTAACTGGGATATGGGCCTATAGTTGGCCACATTGTCTGGTGTCTTGTTCCCTTTTGGAATCACGGTGATGTGGGCCTGTAATAATGTGTGGGGCCGAGTCGAAGAGTTGGACAGGGTGTTAAAGGCTTTCAAGAAACTTGGGGCCAGGAGGTCAGGGAAAGCTTTGTAGTAAGCCGCCGGGAAGCCGTCCGGGCCCGGGCTTTTGCCCGGTTTTGTAACCTTAAGGGCTTCTGTCCATTCTGTGAGAGATAAAGGGGCCTCCAGTGCGGCTCGGTCTTCCGTGGATAGCGGTTTTGGGCCGTGGAGAGACAGAAAGTCCCTAATCATGTTAATGCATTGGCTATCTCCCTCAGTGTGTGGTGTCCCTTCCCATAGGTGGTATAGCTTACTATAGAATTCTTGGAATTGTCTTGCTATATTTTCATTGGTCGGGTATTTTTTCCCCGTAGCATCCGTGATATGGTGTACTGTTTGTGTTAGGGTGCGTTCCTGCGTAAATTTAGCCAGTAATCTACCTGGTTTGTTCGCCTGTTCATAGAATAGGTTCTGTGTCAGCTTGCGTTGCTTCTGGGCTTTGGAGGAGAGTTCCTGCAGTAGCAATTTCCTGGTTTCAGCTAATTCCTGCGCTACCTGGGTAGCTAGGGAGCTTTTATGCTTTTTCTCTAGTGTAGCTATCTTATCAGACAGCGTTGTCACCCTCTTCTGGCCTTCCCTTTTTTTCTGGGCTGATAGGGCGATAAGATGTCCCCTCACTACACACTTATGTGCTTCCCATTGTGTCATGGGCGAGGTATCTTGGGTATCATTTGTTTTGAAGAAGTCTTCAATTGTTTTTCTCACTGCTGTCAGATCCCCAAGGTCCGAAAGCAGCGAGGTGTGCATTCTCCAGAAGCGGGAAAAGCAGTGTCATTGTAATCGAATGATGGTCCGAAATGACCATGTTCTCTATTGAGGCCTCGTGAAGATAGCACAGATCTGCTTGACTTAAAAATAGGTAGTCTAACCTTGAGTATCGACCATGCGGAGATGAACAGAAAGTGTAATCCTTAGTTTGCGGATTAAGCGTTCGCCAACTGTCATGAAACGCCAGAGAGGCCAATTGTGTTTTGATCTGGCGTAGCGCAGCGTAGGGTAGGGAGGATGTGCCACTAGATGAGTCCAAAATTGGGTCTAATGTCACATTAAAATCCCCTCCCACCACAAAGATGCCTGACCGAAATGAGGTGAGTTGGAGTAGTGTCTCCCTTAGAAACGACACTTGTTTAGAGTTTGGGCAATATATGTTAGCTAGGGTTAAGGGTTTGTTTCCAGAGGCCTTTGAGAAACAAAAATCTGCCCTCTGGGTCTATCAATTGCTCAGTGAGGTTGAACTGACATAATCTGGAGATTAATATAGAAACCCCTTTGGTTTTCGAGTCACTGCACGTAGCATCATATATTGTTGGGTAGCGGGCGTTGTGGAGGCGCTGAATCGAGTCCCTTCTAAAATGGGTCTCCTGTAGGAAGACAATTTGGGCTCTATTGCGATCAGCTTCCATTAGGACATTGCTCCTTTTTTCAGGAGCATTTAGGCCTTTGGCGTTAAGGGAATAGTTTTTAAGGGATAGCCAATTCATTCTAGTAGTAACCACTGCCATTTTGTCTCCCGCTACCACGCAATATCACTACAAGAGGAAGGGAAAGAAAAAAAAAAAGGTGAGGGGGGGAGGGGAAGACCAATTGTAAAGAAAGGGAATGAGGAGAAGAGATCTGAGGTGCTGGAAATCACTCAGGAAAAGTAACGAGGACCCTAACTATAAAGGTCTCATTAGAAACCGGAGGTGTCTGCCAGCCAGCTAAGGCACCTAGGTGGATTAGCTAACAGTAATGTTAAGTAAAAGTATTAGAACAGTTATGCCGGAACGTTATCAGACGAGAACCTGCCTCTCCGAAGTGTGGGAGGTGTCCGGCACAGAAACTAAACCTAAACAACATTTATTACCTCCGTCCGGAGATTCCCTATACGGAGGAATCCCCGGAGGGAGTCCCCGGAGGGGCCCAGTGTTCAAGAACCCAGCCGGGTCCTCTCCACACGTCACCCTGCAGGTGTTTTAAAACCCCTGTCCACCGTATTTCCCCCTTTAATCCTGCATTTACACTGTGAGGGCTAATGAGATACACGTTTTAGCCTTGTACAGGTGCTCAGGGTCACATCAGACCCATCTGGGAGGAGAAGACAGATCATCTAGTGTCTGTTTATGTGGACAAAAAGAGTGCTTTTGAACTACCTCAGGCCTGAACAATAGTCAGGTCCTAGAGGTTGCTTTAGCTATCAGCATGCGGTCACTAGCTGTACCTCCCAGACCGGCCCCAAGCTCCAGCACCCCTCCAGACTCCATCACATTTATGCTGTAACAAAAAGAAACGTTAAAGAAATCACCATATGCAAACATTAGAGAAAAACCCATATTTTGAGGGATCTTGTCTACATGGACTCTCACTCTAATATATTCCCCCATTACTCCGGAGGGGAGGGGAGGACCTGGGGGGGGCTACTACCTCCCACCCCCCAATCCCCCCCCTCATAAATCAGCAACACCTGACCCATAGGCTCCGCACATATTATGTTACTGCTCCACTTATCCCCATATAATTCTGTCCTTAACCGCGCGGAGCTCCTGTAGATCCACATAAGAGCTTTTATAAAACCTCCCGGCAAGTTGTAGAGGCAGTTTAACTGTATACGATATGTGGTTAGTCATCATCTTTGTATAAAACAACCAAACAATGTTCTTCTAAGGAAGAAGTAGTGCGTGTTATACCTCCTGGGACCTCAATGAGTATACATGAATACCAAAAAGTACGCATTTTGATCAACTCTCTCCCTCCCCCCTCTCTCCTCCCTCATTGCTTTTTCTCCTTAAGAGATGTCCCATCAGACCCACAGCACTTGGGTGAGGGCGAGTAGGGGGGTAAAGCACGCCTTGGGAATCTCATGAAGGAAGAAGGTGTCTATGAAGGGCGACTATGACTTAGGTCGCATTTAAGGGGCTAGGAGATCCCATGAGTCAGTGTGTCACAGTCTGGGTCCTGGAACTCAGTTCTGTGTAGAGATAAGTTACATGTCACAGCTTGATATCTGCTCCATTGAGCAATATGTGTGTTAGTTATCTACTTATCAGGATGCCCAGCGGTAAGTGATAAAGAGTTTCTTCGTTCTTAGTCATCTGGGCCTGAGGACTGCACAATCCAGTTTGCAAGTTAGGGCTTGCCTTTTAACTCAGGGGGCAAGCAAACAAACAACAAAAAACAGAAAAAAAAATAAAAAATGAAGCTGTGAAGTAGTATACTCACGGCTCTTGCGCCAGGTTGTAGCGAACAAACCGTGCTGTATGCAGTAACTTAAATAACTGGTTAACTTCGGTCACCTCTATAACACGGGTGGTCTTGGTAGACTGAGGTTTGGGCCATATCTTCAGATAGTGTAAGCTGTGCGACAGTGCTTCCGTGAATAGAAGCAGGATCAGTTAGATTCCTGTTTTGCGACAGACTGATGACGGAGAAGCTCTTGGGCTTTCATCTGTCTCCATGTCTCCGCGTACTCTGTGTGGTGAGGAGGTCGAAAGCCTGCGTAGTCTCTGCCTGCTTCTCTGCGAGCATGGCGACTCCTCCTGGTAGACTGCAATCCAGGGTTCAGGTGGCAGAAAAGTGCTGTACCAATCTGGTACTTGTACTTCTGGAATGCCTAGTGTGGAGCAAAACATGGGTAATTCCTCTGGTGTTCTCAGGAATGCTGCCCGATTCCCGTTTTGTGGCATGCAGACAAAAAGGGAACTTCCATCTATACGCGAGATGTCTGTCTCTTAACAGTTGTAGCAAGGGTTGCAGATCCCTCCTGTGCTGCAAGGTGATGGCTGAAAGATCTTGGAAGATCTGGATGTGTGTTCCTTCATGCATTAGTTGCCCATGATTGCGTGCTAGTCGCAGTATGTCTTCTTTTTGTGTGAAGCTTACTAAACAGCACACAGTATCCCTGGGGGATCCGTGTCTCTCCCCCTAGGTCTGAGCGCCCTGTGGCAACATTCCATTTCGATGGGGGCATCATGGGGTCTTCCCAGCACTGTATTGAAGATTGCCCAAACCGCGGTCTGCACGTGTGGGCTCTCAACTGATTCTGGGATCCCGCACACCCTTAGATTGTGACTGCGCCCCTATTGTCCAGGTCTTCTAAATGGCGTTGCATCTCCATAAGATGGCGGGCATTGCTGCCGGAGGCGGCCTGAACTTGTTGTATGGCCGTTCCATGTGTCATGGCTGTCGTCTCTACTACCTCCAGGCGTCTGGCTACAGCCTTAATGTCAGTTTTTAAGTCTGATATCGCCACGGACAGAGTATTTTTAATGTCCGCGGCTACTTGTTCCAGGTCTGCTAGACATAGCAGGGGTGAGGGCAGGGAGTATTGTGTACTTGCCAGGGGAGGTCCCGATGTTTCCCCGCGCCAGCCGCTGATCGAGGTATACTCGAGTCCGAGGCTTGTGATGCGGCCTGTGTCTCTGTGTGCTGAGTGCGGATCATCACCGGAATAGTCCGGCTGAGCTGTGTAGCCGGGTCCATGGGTGTTCCTCGGCTTCTCACCTCCCTGTGCCGCTCTCTGGATCAGTGTGTCACGGTTCCCTCAGCTCTGCTTACTGCTTATTGTGTCTCCAGACGGAGGAGCTCTCAGATTAAGCCGCCATCTCGCTCCGGTGCCAGGCCACGCCCAATATCATCTGCATTTTGATGGACTGTTGTTTGAGCTGCACAATTTACTGTGAATTATCTTTGAGAGGATTGTGAATTGCCTTTGAGTGTTCAGCTTCATTCTGTTGTATCTACAATTGATTATATCTTTGTGCTAAATTGTTTATTCTTTTAGTGTCCAATCTATGCTGGAGAGGCTGTGGACAGAGAATTTCCTTCCTACATTTGTGGTGGGAGTGTCCAGTTATTAGACCTTATTGGACTGATGTTTGTAATATAATTAACAAGGAAACACACTGCCAAATGCTGGGCCTTATGGATAGATTTCTGCTCCTCTGATTGGTATAAACAACTTATGCTTTAAATGTAAAGTACTGTTAAATCATATTGTGATACTTGCAACCACTTCAGAGGCTTGCTGGCCAGGAAAAATGTATGTATACACTGTGTTTGCAGTAAGCATTGACTTATTGTTTATTGTTTTTCTTCCTTGGAGTTGGAGGGAGTGTTTTCCTCACCCCCATCCAATCTATAGCCACTATCATGGTGTTTTTCTTACTTGTTCTCTTTTGATGCTCTCCTACCCCTCTCCCTTTCCCCACTTACCCTTTACATTCCCCCCTGTATTTACATATGTGATGTTAAGCTACTGTACCTACATTTTCATCTGCAATACATATGATGGTGTTATCTTTCCATCCTGCTCTGTAGAACCCAAAGATGGTCCTATTATGACATTCCTTGTTGGCCTTCTATGTGAATGTATATGTTGATAATAATCTTTTATTGTTTGTGTACCGATAAATAAAATAAAGATAAAAAAAAACAAAGAAAAAAATACTATTTTTTAAAATTTGTTTATGTCTAGTAGTGGGCAATGAAAAAGAGTGATAGGCTAACTTACATGTGCTTATAAAGGTCACACTAATGACATCCCTTACAGGAATCATGACACCTGAAAAGATTCACTACAACTGGAAAAAATAAATTTGTACAGAAAATCCATAGCAAATAAAGCTGGCTTTGTGGTGTACTCTTTACAATGGTTCTTCGGCTACGTATAAAATGACACAGCATACAAAGTGCTAATGTGTTTCGGCCAATACAGCATTTCTCATAGCATGCTCGGTATCCAGTACTTCTCAATACTTGGTCTGTCCTGCAAAATCCGGGGTATTTGTGTCATGCTCTGGCATCACAAAACTATATATTTGTGTATTTTATGGATTAGGACTGTACCAGTTTTCTGACACACACCTATACATTCAGACCCTCTTCTCGCAAAACAACACATTTAACAACATCACATACTGTATATATTGTCTTTCGCCTGCTCTGGAATTAATATCACAGGTGGGGTTCAACTCATTAAAAACAATTAAGGATAAGTGGTTCCACATGGAGGAAAATAAACAGAGAAACTTCCTGCTCAAATTAGCAAACCAAACAAAAAAACATAGATATATATATAGAAAAATGTTCTCTCTATATAGTTAATATTAATTAGACAATCATTTCAAAAACACATCTATATCCAATCTATTGTTCAGACTGCATTAAAAAAAATGAATTATTAAATACATTCAAATTATCTTCTGTGCCCTACCAGACCATAATGGTACTTAGACTTAAAGATACTTTGAATTTATTTTTATCGTACATAAATCAGAACAACCTTAATTTGACAATTACCTGCATTTACCATTCTGAATATATTAATTACTTGTATGTCGTTTTGACAGGATATGCAGATACTGGCAAGGTTGAGAGCAAAACCTTGGTTTGCTAACCTAAACAAACAGCAGTAAGGATAAATTACTATGGAATGCTTACATTGTGAGCTCACATGAACACTTATGAATGCATGCGTAGTGAAAGAATTTCCTGGAGCTCTTTAGAAAATTGAACATACTGTAAATGTTCAATGCATATAATGAAGTCCTAGTTTCCTTGCCTGTTTCAAATAAAGCAAAAAAAAAACCCTCCTGCTATGTTCCCAGAGCAAAAAATATGGTGAATACATGGATATTTATCATCAAAAACCTTTTCAGAGTCCGCAGCATATGAATTTGTGTACATGCACAAGAGGCATATCTGTTCATGTGCATTGTGATATTCCAATCACATTACACACTAATGTTATTTTGGTTTTGCTGTTTTTTTTTATTTGTTTTGTTTTTACTTCTTTTTGTTTATATATAAGATGCATGTGTAAAATCCCTAACAGTAATAAGGAATCTATTTAAAAACTAGGGAAAAACTAGGGAAAATTGTTATCATAATTACCATAATTTTCCTTTCCTGGAGGCTCATCATGTCAGCCTACGCATGGGTCAGGACCTCCCCTCTGACCCCCATAGGACAACCCACTAAAAGAATAAAAGGAGGGCCTCCCTATTCCCCTACATTCCTAAACCACCTCGCAACGGAACATCAGGACGGGAAACCCTAGGCTGACATGATGAGCCTCCAGGAAAGGAAAAGTATGATAAGTATGATAACAATGTTCCCTATTCCTGGAGCTCATCATGTCAGCCTACGTATGGGATATAATTAGCATACAAAAACAGGGCGGGAAAAAATAACCACACATCACTACAACTCAATGCCCAGAAAACCTGTATTATATTAGACAGAAAGAGTGGAGGTCAGCACCGAATTTCCCAATGCCCAAGCCGGGCCGTACATAGCATCTAAACGATAATGAGCAATGAAAGTGTTTGAATACAGAGTGCGCATGCGCTGGATCTCCGTGATGGCTGCTTGATCACAGAGCTCCGGGCCATTCCATCCCCGCAAGCCCTCGGAGGCAGCCATCCGGGACTATCTCTCCCCGACTAGACGGCCCTTAATGCCTTGAAGGCACCTGAGGATCGCCGGGAGCCTCCCCACCCCTCTGGAGCGGACGCCGGGATCAGCAATTAAGCGAGGCCGCGGCTGCGGCCTAGACGCGGTCCGGAGCCGTGTGGTCGGCGGCCTGGGATTAAGCAGGCAGACTCAGCCTCCTCTTACCCGAGGTGAGGCTGGCAGCGTTCCCGCACTAGGCTCTTCCTCGAGGCCCTGGGAAGCTGGGCCCTAGGCTAAAGGAATTGGCCGTTCCCTGAAGGAACCCATAGGCCGCAGAGGCCCGGTATTATCAGAGCCTTGCTCAGGAAGCCCCCACATTATACACTGGGCTGTCCTTCAGGACTTCCCCTTGCTCTCCACTGCCATCTCTCCCCCCAGACTCACCCCAGGAGGCACCCTTGACATAAGGGGACAGTGACTTCCCTGGCCCAGACCACCTACCCCAGGGTCATACCTGAATGGACTGTTCGGCAGGTTCAGCCAGATCTCCCACATTTATTCTTCATTGCTTCTTCTTTTACAAATTTGGCCTAACACCATCAACCTACTACCCATGTACGCAGCAGCGGTTAGACGGGACTCAAAACACCCAGGGTTCACTAAACACCCATCAGACCAGCCCCCTTTGCCCCTGGTGAACCAGCAGGGCCCTAAAGCTATTGACACTCCTGTGGATATGGAAGCAGGGGCAGAAGGAGGGTCTCGGGTTCTTCCTGACCAAGATCCGCCAGTCGCTGACTTTCTTTTACCCCAAAACACGTCCCGGCATCTACAATGTCCCTCCTGGAAAGGACCCTCGAGGAAATGTTTGCCTCCCCGAGTGGGGCCTGACCCTGACACCCCAGAGATTCTGGGGCCCTCTACTCCAGCTCCACACCCAGATCTGAGATTCATGATGGAAACTTTCTCTAAAATGTTGGCTAAAGGCTTGGCCCAAACTGCATCCCAGATAACTTCAACTATTCAGGCAGACCTTTAGAGCTTGGGGTCCAGGACTGAAGTTGTTGAACAAAAAACAGATCAAACCATTACTAGAGCAAACCAGAACACGGCCCATATCCAGGACCTCCAGGACCAGTTGGAAGCTGCCCACTCCAAGATTGATGACCTCGAAAATCATTCCCGTAGATATAACTTTCGCTTACGGGGGGTGCCGGAAACCATCAAGGACGTTCAGGAGACAGTTCGCTCCTTTATTAAAGAAATCATCTCGAACATCCCGGATCACAGATTGGAACTAGACAGAGCTCATAGAGCCCTTCAAGCTCCTCGCACAGATGGCCTTCCATGGGACATTGTCGTTAAACCTCATTTTTATGCGGTAAAGGAGGAGATAATGAAGATCACCAGGAAGTTACCTCAGTTGTCCTTTCAAGGCCACTCCATTCAGGTGTTCACGGACATTTCTCCAGCTACCATTCAAAAGAGGAGGGCGCTGAAACCCCTGCTTGAGGTGTTAACAAACAAATCAATCAAATATTGGTGGTCCTTTCATTTCTGCCTCACCTTCTTATACAAGGGCAAGAACTATGGTTTTTCTTCTTTCAACGAAGGGGAATATCTGATGGTTAAATTGAACCTTATCTCCTTGGAGCCTGGATCCTCACTCCAAGCCAAATCTGTTGGTTCTTCCAAGCGCCCTTCTCCCCAAAGCCCAATTCCCCCTGTGTGGAGAACCCAGCACTCCAAGAGGCCTAAGGACTTACATCCCCCTTAACCCCTATTTACTCTATTTTGGGGTCTTGCTCTGGTTCGATAAGGCTTTAAGTTTCCCGTTGAGGCCTTGATCTGACTTTTCTTAAGAAAATGATCTTACACTGGTTGGCTCCCTAGGGGGCGGTTTACTTTACTTTTCTTTGTTGATTATGTTTGTTATCATTGTTCTTTTGATCCATCCTGCACATTGGGGGTGGGATGGGTCTTCTTGGGGGTTCCTGGTCCCAGCCCGCTCTGGATCGGCCCCTGGCTCTCCCAGCCCCTCCATCGTGGGGGGTTTTGGGGCTGAGGTGGGGGGTGAGACCCGGAGGGATCTGGTGACTATCCTTCCTGTGGACCCCGAGGGTTATTTCTGTATTTTCATGTCTTCTTTAGTACTTGATATATTGAAATATTAATTGTGCAGGTTATACCCTGGGGCACTGCCCGGTTGTTTTATTAATGTTGGGCTGCTCTGGGGGCGGGACGGTTTGCATGCTCCTCCCTCTGCTTGTGGGCTTCACCACTTGGTTTGGCACAGAAGTAGATGTGTGGCTGCCGGTATAGGTCAGTCTCAGGATATGGGAGTCTGTTTTCTGGCTCCTATTCCCCGACGGTGGAGGGGTCTGGCGGTACTTGGCCACTCCCCTTCCTCCTTTCTTCTCTTACCTTTTGTTTGGATTTCTCTCCCTTTCTATGTTTTCTTCTTGCTTCTTTTCTTCTTCTCCCAGGCACCGGGGTGGTCCTCCTCCGGATATGACAAGGGGTCTAAGTTCTTCCCTTTCAACAGAGGCAAAGCCCTTAGCCCAAGGTGGTGGGAGTCTGGTGAGTGGCTCAATAATGAAGTAAGTGTCTTCCTTAAATTGCATCATGTTACCCTCAGTTAACCCGACCGGTGTTTTGAAAATTGCCTCCCACAATGTACAAGGCCTCAACTCCCCTTTAAAACGTAGGAAGTACTTTCAGGCAGCTCACTCACAGCACTTGGAGGTCCTTCTTATCCAGGATACCCATTTTCCCTCTCAATTTTACCCTAGTTTTATTTATAAAGGTTATCCTCAATTCTTTCTGGCTAATGCGCCGGACAAGACTAGAGGGGTCGGAGTCTTTTTTGCGAAAGGCGCTGGTTTTAATTTACGTCAGGAAATCAGGGATTCGGGGGTTAGATATATTCTTTCATTAGGGGATCTTGGGGGGTTGCCCATATTCATTTGTGTCCTATTATGCCCCAAATAATGGCCAAATACAATTTTTCCGTTCTATGTTAGACTCCCTTTCCCCCCACTTTGAGCGGACCGTGATCCTGGGTGGGGATTCCAACACCGCTCTTGATCACATGTTGTACAAATCAAGGCCAGTTCGCTCGCGTCTCCTACAACCCCCAAAAAGAAGCCTTAAGCTTGCCAAACTCATTAACTCACTAGGCCTGGTCAATGTGTGGAGGGAGTGTAACCCTAATACTAGAGACTTTACTCACTATTCAGCTCCTCATAAATCCCTGGCCAGAATTGACCATATCTTTATGGGAACCTCCTCTATTCCTCAGGTCTCTAAGTCTATCATTAGGGACTCCCCGCTATCTGATCACTCTATGGTAGTTATACTATTAAGACCCTTGGGGGATAAGGGGAATAGACCCCAATGGAGACTGAAGGAGACTTTACTGAACAACCCGGTTCACTGTACTTTGCTTAGGAAGGACCTGGAGGAATATTTTAATCTGAATTCTGGCTCTGAGATTTCCTGTATGACTCTCTGGGCAGCCCACAAAGCAGTCATTAGGGGCAGGATCATTCAATTAGCTGCTAAACTTAAGAAAGAAAGGCGGATCCACCTAGTTAAACTAGAGCAAGATTTTCAGAAACTTGCAAAGGCGCACAAGAAAAATCCCACCCCTCAATCTCGGTTGAAGCTGGAGGAAGGGAGGACGTCCCTCAATCTGGCCTTGACCACTCAGGTGGAGAAGCAGGCTCAATGGGTGAATGCCCACTTTTACCTTCGCAAAGACCATATAGGTCCAAATTTAGCTGATAAACTGTCCCCAAAATTCAGATCATTTGCATTTCCTAAAGTTAGAGACCTGTCGGGTTCCCTCACCCAAAATCTTCATAAGATTATGTCCACATTCCAGGACTTCTACGCCAAGCTCTACAAATCACAGATCTTGGCTCCCTCAACTTCATCTACTAGCTTTCTTGACAACGTTCCCCTTCCCACCCTGACCAAGGATCATAGGCTTTCACTTGAAGCCCCAATCTCGGAATCTGAGATTTTAGATGTTATCACATATCTTAAAAAGGGCTCCGCCCCGGGCCCAGACGGTCTCTTGACAGGATGTTATAAGCATTTTGGGTCAGTATTGGCCCCGCACTTAGCGGATTTCTTTAACCCGCTCCAAACAGGTACGATCCTCAGTGAGGACCTTAATTGGGCTAATATAACAGTTATCCCGAAACCCGGTAAAGATCCCTCTGAAGTTAGTAACTATAGGCCCATCTCCTTAATCAATAATGATCTTAAAATTTTAACAAAAATTTTGTCCAACAGACTATCTGCCTTTAAAGGACAATACATTCAAAAGGATCAGGTGGGCTTTATACCAGGGAGGCAGGGCCCCGATCAGATTCAGAGGGCTATAGACATCATTTCGATTCTTGGTTCGGGTTGGGATGGGGGCCCAGCTCAGGAGGGCTTTATCCTTTCGGTTGACCTGCAAAAAGCTTTTGACACAGTCGAATGGTTCTATCTTTTTGAGGTCCTGGGTAGATAGGGATTCGACCCTAGATTTTTACAAACTCTTAAAGCACTATATTCCAAACCCTCTGCCACTATAAAGCTACAAAATTATCTCTCTGAGACGCTTAGTATTCACAGGGGCACGAGACAGGGCTGTCCGCTTTCCCCTTTGATTTTTGCCATTGAACCCCTGGCGATCACTATCAGGGAACACCCCGATATTAGGGGGGTGAATTGTGGATCGCTTACCCATAAATGCGCTCTTTTTGCAGATGACCTTCTTCTGTTTATCTCTTCTCCCCTTATTTTGGTACCACACATGGTTAAGCTCTTGCAGGCTTGTGGTTCCGCCTCAGGGCTAAAGGAAAATATGGCTAAATCTGTGGCGCTCAACATCAATGTCCCGGAGACATTGATCCAACAGATCAGGGACCAGTTCCCTATTCCGTGGTCTACTCTCCAGATCCCGTACCTGGGTGTGAAATTGGCAGCTGGGTTTGACCGATTATATTCACTCAATTATCCTCTGCCTTTTAAACGAATTGGGGATGATTTGCGTAGCTGGGGGGGTTAGGCCTCTCCTGGCTAGGTAGAATTAATACAGTTAAAATGACCCTCCTTCCTAGAATTCTATACTATTTTAGGGCTCTACCTATCCCAGTCAGAAAGTCTCAAATTCTCAAAATCCAAGCTCTGATCAAAAAATTTGTTTGGGGTCATAAGGGATACAGATGTCCGTCTGAGATTCTCTGGAGATGCCGTTCCCAGGGGGGCCTCGGCCTTCCAAATCTCTGGCGTTATTACCAGGCAGCGCAACTGGCCCAGTTCTCAGTTTATGCTCGGTCCAACAGACCAGATTGGGTGGGGTTAGAGAGACAAGCGGTCCCCCCTAATACCCTAGATTATCTGGTTTGGGCAGCCCCCAAGATCAGACCAGCTATTTTATCCCCTACACTTTCCAATCCTTTAGCTCTCTGTGATCACCTGTTTAGTACCACAAAGCTGGCCTCTGTAGTCCGGCCCCTTCAGCATATCTTTAATAATCCCTGATTCCCGTCGGGTCAAGATATCCACGCTTTTCATTGGTGGATGAACAAAGGCCTATATAGAATTGGTCATTTCCTCACTGCGTCGGGTCCTATTTCCCTTGATCATTGCCTAGGTTCACTTGATATGCCCTCTTCTGAGAGCTTTAGATTCCAGCAAATTTCCCACTTCTTAGCCTCTATATGTAAGCTCAACCAAACTTCCACCGGAGCCTCTCCCTACGAGAAATGGTGTTCTGATATCTCATCTCAAAAAGGAGAGATCTGGATTATATATGCCTCGCTAGTGGATCTTCCAGAAATGCCTGCCTATGCTATGAGTTGGGAGGCAGACCGGGACCTGAGATGGGATGCAGAGACGTGGTTCTCACACTTTTTGAGGGCCTTCAGGGGAATAGCAAATATTTCCCTGATGGAAGCCAGCGTTAAAGTGATTAATCGTTGGTACCTTGTCCCCTCCCGTCTTGCGTCCATGTTTCTGAACTCCTCGCCTCTTTGTTTTAGGGGGTGTCATCTCCTGGGTTCCTTCTATCACACCTGGTGGGAATGCCCCAAGATAATGGGCTTCTGGAATAGAATCTTTTCTATGTTAAGGAAGGTGTTAGGCCAGTCCATTCCGCAAACCCGTGAAATAGCCCTTCTTAATCATAGACCAGAAGGCCTCCCTAAAGCCATGTGTAAGCTTTCTCAATTTATACTCCTGGGTGCTAAGCTCACCATTGCGAAGGCCTGGAAAAAAACATCTGTCTCTTTTAAGGGGGCCAAGAGGAAGATCACTTGGATCATGACTCAGGAAAAATATGCCGATATGCTCCTTGACGCCTCTTCTAAATTTGATGTTGTGTGGGAACGCTGGAGGCTTTACCTCAACTTGCCCCCTTGACACAACCTCGATCGGGTCCGGGCGGGGCCTCCCTGGTGCCTCTCTTTGTGTCTCTTTGTCCTGTTTCTTTACTCCTCTTCTTTTCGCCTTTCTTCTTTCTTATTCTGTCTCTCACTTTCCTCAAATATGTTAGGTTGTTTCACCAATAATTACATAAACAGTGGTCTTGAGGGTCTGACCGGACCTAGGGGCTTCCCTTGGTTCTTTGATAATGATGTTGTTTCTTATTAGGCAGGCGGAGGGGCTATGCGTCCTGGGGGGTCCCGGCCCATTTCCCGGCACAGTTTGGTCCCATTAGGGGTGCTGGGGTTTGGGTCGGGGCTCGGCCAGGGGCGTCTCCCTGTGTCTCCTTTCGGGTTTCTCACCAGGCTTATATCTGATTAAATGTCTTTAAACTGTATTTATGGTTTGATTTAAAGAGGGACTCCTCTCGTCCATTGTTTGTAACTTTCATTGTATTTATGAAATACCAATAAAACTTTCTAAAAGAAAGTGTTTGAATACTTGGATTACCAGGATCTGGATATGGATTACCAGGATTCTAGATGGGCCACTTGATCAATTTTAGGACTTACTGATAGATAACCAGTTATTTGCCAGCTTAAAATTCTGCGTTCTCTGCAGATACGTTGAAAAAATGACCTAAAAATTGCGCCCACTCTTGACCAATCTTCCTGTCCCGAAACTGCAGACAATGAAGGTTGCACCAATTTCAAACTTTTAGGAGGAAAGGTCCAACCTTTTCAAGAAAAGATGGAACTGGATTAAAAACCTCTGTCTTGAAATGGCTCAAAATATGGAGACTTGGCTGAGAAAGCTTGGACTTTTTCTGAGACACGACTGGTTGTTGATTTAGTGATAAGGTTGCTTGTATGAAACCCGATCTTCTACACAATGAACCGTTAGAACTGAAACAGTCAACAACTGGACGGAACTGTAGCCAAGCCCTTTGTCTAGGGCCGATTGCAAGAGCGCCAAGACCTCAATACTAGAGGAAAACTCAGGATTGAATTGAATAATCACTGCCACACCAAAGGTCTTTTACACATGCTATAGTACATAGCATATAAGGATATCTTCCAAGATTCAAGCAGCTTCCACTGGACCTCTTCTGCTATGTCCACCTGGGCTAGCCGGCTTCTTAAAAAAAAACAGGCTGTCTAATTGAGCCGTATTGGGATGAGGCATGATGTCCGAGTACGAAAGATCTCTGAAGTGCCATCAGCAGAGCTATCAACTGCCTCAATCGAGGAAACTGTGAACGGATCATGTTCAGGATAAGGGAAGTTTGAGAAAAAAACGTATACAGGCCAGAAAATCCAGCGCTGGGACAGAGCATCATGACCACTGGCTCTCGGATGGAAGAACCAGGAGAAGAACACTACCAGTTGAGCACTGACAGGAGATGCCATTAAATCCACTTGCAGTGTGCCCCACTGAGCAAACAGTTATAGAAAATATCCATTTGTTTAGATCCAGAAAGCGTGTGCTCAAAAAGTGCCTGCTCACATATTCTCCACCCTGGGAAGGTAAGAGACTGACAGGGACAACAGATTGCACTCCGGCAACCAAAAGATGTGTGCCGCAATCTGCCCAAGGCTGCTTTCCTCCCTGGTTCGACACATATGCTACTGTCTGAATCCTCACAATGGTCTTGAAATAGTGGTGCAAAGATCAGTAATGCCTCCTGTGCTGTTATCAACTCTAGAATGAGTAATTGCTCCCTTCAATCTTCCTTGAGCAAACTGGTTCTGACAGTGAGCTTGACCCACTGCTGGAGTAAAGCAAGCTTAAAGTGTTTGAGATGCCATCGAGCCCAGGCCACTGTGGGGACTGCTGCATTCATCAATACCCTCATACAATGCCTTGCTGATATCAAATGACTTGTCTTCAGAGCACAGACCATCAAGATCAAGAGGAGCATCTTCTTCTGTGGAAGGAATACTTTCCCCACTGTCATTTGAGACATCCAATAAAAACCTATGTGAGGGAACTTGGCTGAAGACCAACCTACCAACCAAAGCTCTATAGCATCTCCAGAGCCCTTATCCAATGATTCAGAAGCCCCTTAACTTATTTCCACTGCTTTCCATCTAAAAGGCATCTCATCAGCCTTAGAAAGGAAATTAGAAAGCAGACATAGGTCATTCTCCTACATACATTCTTCTTTGGAAGAGTCTGAAGGTTGGTCGACCCGAGAAAGCAATTGAGTCCAGTTACTGTCTTCGGTAGGAAAACTGGACCTTGCCAGAATAGATGACCCTTGAATAGAGTTGATTGAACCTCTAGAAGTTCGGGTTCTGCTGGTTTGGCCGAACTTCGGGACAAAGTCCGGGTTCGGGTCCGGACAGAACCCGAACTTTGACCCGGACCCCGAACCCCATTGAAATCAATGGGGACCCGAACTTTTAGGCACAAAAATGGCTGTAAGAAACCCCTGGAAAGCCCTAGAGGTCTGCAAAAGGAAGGAAAATGGGGGTAAGGGTCAGACAAGTGCCTACAAAGAAATGGGGATAGGGAAATAACTAGAGTTGATCGAACCTCTAGAAGTTTGGGTTCTGCTGGTTCGGCCAAACTTTGGGACAAAGTCCGGGTTCGGGTCCGGACAGAACCCAAACTTTGACCCGGACCCCAAACCCCAATAAAATCAATGGGGACCCAAACTTTTAGGCACAAAAATGGCTGTAAGAAAGTCCTGGAAAGTCCTAGAGGTCTGCAAAAGGAAGGAAAATTGGGGTAAGGGTCATACAAGTGCCCTACAAAGAAATGGGGATAGGGAAATAACTTAAAATAATTTAAAAAAATAACATAAAAAAATCAAAAATGGAGGTGGATGTGGACTATGTTAAAACTGTGTGAGAAAAGTATAAATTAGCGGGGAGACACCATATCACTGTTCTAAGAACAGTGATATGGCTTCTCCCCACTAATTTATACTTTTATCACACAGTTTTAAGATGATTGTACATTCTACAATCATCTTAAAACTCTGTGAGAAAAGTATACATTAGCCGGGAGAAGCCATATCCCTGTTCTTAGAACATCTGCAAACTGTGTGTGAAAACTATCAATTAGCGGGGAGAAGCCAGATCACTGTTCTAAGAACAGTGATATGATATATCACTGTTCTTAGAACAGTGATCTGGCTTCTCCCCGCGAATTGATAGTTTTCACACACAGTTAGAAGATAATTGTAGAACAGTGATATGATATCACTGTTCTACAGTTATCTTCTAACTGTGTGTGAAAACTATCAATTCGCGGGGAGAAGCCAGAGTCCAAACAGCTCTTTTAGAGTCTTGATCTCATGCTTAATGAATTGTGACAATTGTGTCTATCATCATCTTAATCCCCGACTGTCTGAGCAAAGCAGGATTCATAAAGTCATGTTCATGCACATCTTGGCATAGCCTGAAGAGAGCTGCCTTTCCTGGGAAGCAGATGGGTACGGTTCCCTACCTTGTTTAGTAGTGCTGGTCTTTATTCGGGGTTGGCATTTGCTTTCCTGCAGAAAAAGAAGGCAAGCAAAAACATTGAGCTTGTCCAATGACATTTAAGCAGCAGTGCAGTGCTTCCTCCATACAGAAGCTCAGTAAACCAGTAATAAGGAAAATGTCAACTCCAGCCATGATATTGCACTGCTTCTACATTGAGAGTGATTTACACTCATGTCGCCCCAGAGACCAGCAGAGGGGTTCCCTGATAGATGATGCATTTAGCATGCGAGCACAGGGACCACATCCCAGTGGAACAGGATGGACAGCCCAAAGTTTATTCAGGCTCGGTAGGAGACATGTGCCAATTTCCTGGACCCGGTCTCTTCCCGGGTGATTGGGAACAACTCCTTTAGTGTGTGTTTACATGTTTACTGAATGTGACAACCTTTTAGGCGTCGTCATCTTGTCTTTGCTTGCTTCAACCAACAGGTTTCACACAGTTCTATTCCATCTGCATCTTCTCTTGGAAGAGTCTAGAAAGAGTTGATTTGCCCACAGTGTGAGTGGAAACCACCTCTTTAGAGTGTATTGCTCACATGTTTAATGCATGTGACAACCTATTCGGTGTTGATATCATTGTCCTTGACTGCTTGAAGCAGCAGGATTCATAGTCACGCTCATTTATATCTTCTCTTTGATGAACTTGAAGCTGATCGTTTGCCTGGGAAGCCCCCGAGACTGCATATTACCAGAATAGGCAACCCCTCATTAGGCCAGTGGACACATTCCTTAGAGTGTATTGACAACAGGCTTAATGAACCTCACAACCTGTTAGCTGATATTTACTCGCACTGATACTTAGGACGACGAAGTTCGTCAGTTCCTGTTACTATAGTTGTGGCTTATCCAACAGTGTACGTAATTTGTACACTCGTTATGTGAGATTTCTCCACCAAAGGTGAGTGTGACACCCGTTTAGTTGAGAAAGATCTGAGAAGGTTCTCTTCTACGTCTACCTTATCTTGACACACTTTGGACAACCAACTTCGTTCGTTTCTGTTCTACTGCTGCGGATTTTCCAACAGTGTAAGTCATTTGTACATTTGTGTGTGATTTCCTCA
>BLSH010454306.1:399132-433226 GCA_018402905.1 Glandirana rugosa
TCGGAGTGAGATGAAAACTTTTTCTTTAGACATGATCGATATCCATTCGAAACGACTTATAATAACACTAGTAGGAATTAGCTTGTTTGGCAATAACCCTCTAAGGGGTTAACCACAGCTAAAGGGCAGCCGACACAGTAGATTCTTAGACCTGACATTAGTACCAGGTGCTTATTGAAACAAACTCAACTATGCCAGAAGCAGGACAAGTATAAAAAAGTTTGTTCAAGACAGAAAAAAGGCAGGATCACAATAATATTCAGCAAAGCTTACCTATAGCTAGTACAGATTTCTTTTTCAAAAGTAGAGTGAGGCTGGCCATACAGTACACAACCCTCCAACCTCTCCCAGATCCACCTTCCACCATGCAGTGCAAGGGTGTGCCTGATTGCACACAAATTACATGGGTTATGTTTGATCTCACACTGCATGGTTTTGGTAACCTACAGGAAAGCTGAACAAGAACTGCACAGTGCAAGGCCAGTCCCCCACCCCAATAGTCAACATGCAGCCAGCCAGGTGCCCACATTCCACCGCAAGCTGCTGTGGAACTCAGACATCCCAGCTGCCATATTGGGATCTGTACAATCTAGAGAAACATCATTAAACAAAGGAAGATGCATTACAGACAAAAAAAAGGTAAAATCAGCCTGTACAGAGAGAGCAGAACCACGCCATGCCCCCTGCTAATAACAGATCTAACACACCATTTAGGCTGCATGGACTTGCCCGGGCACTAGGGTGCTCCTACAGGAGAGGGTTTACCTCTGCCCAGGAGCCTTCCATCTAGCAAGGCTAAACCAGGCGGGAGAGGCAGGACTCTTCAATACTTTTCACTTCATAGTAGGATCATAGTGGTGTTGTCTCTGGAGCGAGGACAAAAAAGGAATGTAGGGGTATAGGGAGGCCCTCCTTTTATTCATTTAGTGGGTTGTCCTATGGGGGTCAGAGGGGAGGACCTGACCCATACGTAGGCTGACATGATGAGTTCCAGGAAATTTTATTTCAGGCACACTACTTCAGAAACTTATGTATGCTGGAGTCTGTGCAAGGGAGTTAGGGTTTTCCTTAAAGGACAATTAGTACCAACAGTATAGTTGTCCTCTAGGAGGTAGTTTCATGTCAGTTTTGGAATGATATCTGGAGGAGGTGTAACATAGTGGGCTTGCAGCCATCTCTCCATCTCTAGAAAACACATACAAAATGTTTAGAAGAAGAAATCCATTTTTTATTTTTTTTAAATTAACTTATCTACTAAAATGAAAAACAATGCAACTTTGCAATACTGAACTCCATCCCTGTGATGTGCCTATGATTCACCCCCGGTCTTCTGAGCTGAATGATGGCTTGTGTCATCCAGCTGACTTCCCATGAATCCAGGCTGTGAACTACACTCTTTGAGGGTGCACCATCTTGGTGGCCTGGGCTCACAGAGGAATGCCTCAGAACATGGTGCTTGACATCATTATGTGAGCTCTGTTTGCTGCTCACCAGAGTAGAGGAAGGATCCTGAGATGTCATACCTTTTCTGATCTCCTTATGATGCATGTTGCCTCACAATTACAATGACTTAGTGACCCTGATGTTTTATGAGTCATTGTATGTTGTTTAGAGACAAAGATTTGGAAACTCATAGTAATTTCAGAAGTCAGAAAGGAAGAGAGTTTATATGAGAGCCAATCAAATAGTATTTGCAGAATGAAAAACTATAAATTACATTTTTCACAGGAAAGGTTTCCCTTAACATGCAATATTTTACCATCAGTTATGTTGTTGCTTTGATGCTTGCCTGTTTAAAAATTCAGCATGCTGAGCCAATATCAAGTTTTTTAACAGATTGCAGCCATAAAGAAAATCCAGACAGAAATTTATTTTAATATCCCATTGTTTTATATTGACAACATTAAGCCTTTATATTGGTTCCATTAAATTTCTGGCCTTTCTATATGTGTGTATCTTTAAATTGAAGTCACTGTGCCTCCTGTTTATATCACAGTGATTTATGGGGTTTATCTTAAAATGTGTCAGTTGTAAACATCTAAAACAGCTTGCTTAATATATCACATCAAGCACATCTCTTATGATCAATTGACCATCTCTTGATTTGCAGCAATATTTTAAAAGTATAATATTTCCCTGAAGTCCCTGACCTGCTCTTCTGGCCCTTGAAGATGGATGGGCATTCTCTAAGTAATCAGAAACAATATATCACTAGTCTCTCCATTTTTAAAGGGAATTATATTGTCTACATTTTGGAAGGTTGCAAAGTTGTTACTTTATATTTTTAAAGCAAACAGAAAAAGATGATTACCAGGAATATCAGAGGTCTTTTGAATTTTCAATGCAAGTTTTCTGCTGTTGGACTTACATCAAAAATTAGCAGTGCATTCATGTAATGCAACTAAAATGAGCACTGTCATGGGTAAATATAAATTTCTAATGCAATTTACGGAACATGCCTTTAATAGATAATGTGAACAAAGTGGAAATGACTTCAAGCTTTTAAAGCAGAAGGTCCCTTTATTTGCCAGATTATAAAACATCATTGTGCCTTAAAATCCTGCAATAAATGAAGATATGTTTTAAAGATATTAACATAAACCTACTTTTTTATGTATACCAAAATACCATTATTATTTGGTTTATTCTATGAAGAGCAGTGTATCATCTATCATAAATAATATATCAATCTAATAAACTTAATCAATATGTTATGTATAGATTATATACTGGGTTCATTATTCAGGTAGTTTTCAATGCTGACATCTAGTTTTAAAACAGGGGGATTAGTACCCAGTTATCAATTGAAATTTATAAGAACATTATATTATATGAACATATATTAGACATTTGCAGGATGAAAAAATGTGTTTAGTTTCATTAAGTTTTTATTCGTTATTTAACTAAATTCGCTTTGGGATTAATTTTGTTTCATATTTGAACTCCAAAAAATTTGACCAAATTCCAAAGAATTTGACCGAATTCGAAAAAATTTGAAAAATCAAAATCGGATTAAAAAAATTGATATCGGATTTGAAAAATTTGTAACGGATTCTAAAAAATTCAAAATTTGAATTTCGGAAGTTTGTTATATATTATAGTCTTCCTATTTTATTATATTATTTTCTATTTTTTTCTATTCTATTCTATTCACGTATGCTCTATTCTATTTGTTTATTTTCTTTTATTTTCTATTCTAATCTTTTGTATTGGGATTTTAATTTATTCTATTTGAAATTTGAATTTTGGAAAATGGTTATATAATCAATGTTATTCTATTCTGTTCTATTGTTTTTCTATTCTATTATTTTCTTTTCTATTCTCATATTCTCTATTCTATTCTTTTCTATTCTATTCTACTCTATTCTATCTTTTCTCTCGGTATTCATTCCATTTGAAATTTGAATTTCAGAAGATTGTTATATCTATTCTGTTCTATTGTTTTTCTACCGCATTTGAAAAAATTCTACCGCATTCAAAAAAAATTCTACCGAATTCTAAAAAATTAAACTGCATTTGAATATTTTCTATTGGATTCAAAAAATTTCTCTCGGATTCAAAAAATGTCTACTGGATTCAAAAAAATTAAAAATTTGAATTTCGGAAGATTGTAATATATTATATTCTTTCTATTTTATTATATTATTTTCTATTGTTTTTCTATTCTAGTATTTTCTATTCTATTGTATTAACTTATGTTCTATTCTATTCTAATCTTTTCTATTCAAATTTGAATTTATGCTATTTGAAATTCAAACTTCGAAAGATGGTTATATATTTTTAAAATATGTTATATGTTTTAATCTTCTGTTCTATTATTTTTCTATTCTATTATTTTCTATGGTATGCTCTTATTTTCTATGCTATTCTTTTCTATTGTCTATTCTATTATAATCTTTTCTATTCAAATTCAAATTCAGTCTATTCAAAATTGGAATTCATTCTATTCAAAATTTGAATTTCGGAAGATTGTTATATATTACATTCTTTCTGTTTTATTATACAGTATTCTTTTCTATTGCTTTTCTATTCCATTCTTTGCTATTCTATTGTATATTCTTATGTTCTATTCTATTCTTTTCTAACCTTTTCTATTGAAATTCAAATTTGAATTCATTCTATGCGAAATTCGAATTTTGGAAAATGTATATATATATATATATATATATATATATATATATATATATATATATATTCTATTTTATTCTATTCTGTGCTATTGTTTTACTATTCTGTTCTTTTCTATTCTGTTCTCATATTCTCTATTCTATTCTTTTTTATTCTATTCTAATCTTTTCTATTTGTATTCATTCTATTCGAAATTCAAATTTCGGAAGAAGGTTATATATTCTATTTTAATCTATTCTGTTCTATTGTTTTTCTATTCTTTTATTTTCTATTCTATCATAATCGTTTCTATTCAAGTTCAGTTTCAGTCTATTCGAAATTGGAATTCATTCTATTCAAAATTCCAATTTTGGAAGATTGTTATATATTATATTCTTTCTATTTTATTATATTCCTTTCTATTCTTTTCTATTCTATTCTAATCTGTTCTATTTGTATTCATTCTATTCAAAATTCGAAATTTCAGAAGATGGTTATGTATTCTATTTTAATCCATTCTTTTCTATTGTTTTTCTACCGCATTTGAAAAAATTATACCGCTTTTAAAAAAAATTCTTCCAAATTAAAAAAAAAATTGTATTCGAAAAAATTTCTATCAGATTCGAAAAAATTATTTTTTAGTTTCAAGGATTTTATTTTTATTGTCACACAGCAATTAACACTTAGTTTGATAACAATAAGTTTGTACATATCACTCAAAAGTGTACATGGTGTACAGAAAGAACGGTGGAACTTGTTATCTCCGTTTCACTCTTGGCTCTATGTATTGCAAAACGCTATGATATGTAGTCCTCGTAACTATTTTAACATTACGGCATAGGTTAAATTAGAAGATGGTGAATTGCCGGACCCTATGGCGGGATTATGGGGGTTTATCGTGTAGCCTGGATATGCCTAGAGCCAGAAGGTGCTAATGAGGGCTGGAACAGACTTGTGAGTGGAGTAGGTGGTCTGCTTAGTGAGAGCTTTTGATGTGACAGGGAGAGCAGTGAAAGAACAGGAAGGGGCAAAAGTGTGGAAAGGAGAGAGGGAGGGAATAAGGCAAAAAGGGAAGAGGAGAGGGGATCCCAGGAGGAGGTTGGCCTACGGCCCGCTGGCTTAGAGGGCCTTTAGGTGGTATTTGAATTGAGAGTGTGTTCGTTGGTGGTTCAAGGGGACAATAGTGAGGTATCAAAGCCTGGAGGGGCAAAGTGGGACAGCCAGGGCCTCCATATTTGCTCATGTTTAGGGATTATGTCAAGGATGACTGCTTCAATTCTGGCATGGATCATGGCTCTGGTGATCCTGTTCTTGGTTTCAGATATGTGGGGATGATGATTTCCACACCTTAGCTATAGTTTGCTTGGCTGCGGTGGTGACCTGCAGGAGAAGTTTGAATTGCGTTCTGGTCAACATTGAGGGCTTTTGATTCAGGAGTGCTGTAGTGGGGTTGGGATCCAGCTGACAATCAAATAGTCTGGATATCTTTACCCAGAAAGCATGTACTAGTGGATAGGTCCACCAAATGTGTAGCCGAGTCCGGGCAACCACGAAAACAGAGAGGGGAGTATGATGGCAATAATTTAGATATACGGGCTGGAACTAGGTGCCATCTCATGAGTACCTTGTACTTTGTTTCAAGTGCTGTGATGTTTTGAGAGGAAGATTTGGTAGATTCCCATATTTCCTTCCAGACCTCTGGGTCTAGTTGCACCTGTAAGTCTCTTTCCCAGGTAATCGTGTAAGGGATTAGAGAGGGTGGCAGAGAGTTAAGTAGTTGGGCGTAATGGTGGATATCATGCCCCTGGCATGGGGGTCCTTGAGGCAGAAGTGTTAGAATGACATCATGGTGGGTTGGGAAGGGTCTTTGCGTATACAGGGGGTGAAAAAGTGTTTGAGCTGCAGATATCAGAAGATCTCAGTGTTGGGAATGTCATAATGGACCTGTATGGTGTGAAATGTCTTGAAGGTATCTGGGGTGGTAAATGAGTGGGTTCAGAAGAGGTCGGCTGTTGTCCATCGGTGGAATGGGGTAGGAGAAGTCCAGGCCGGGTAGAAGGCTGGGTTGCGTAGGTATGATAGCATCGGATTATGTATGGATTGTAGGCCCATTTTAATTTTGAGTCTGTTCCATAAGCGCAGACTGTGGGATGGGATGGGATTGTGGATATTTTTGCGATCTTTTGGGCTTAGCCATAATAAGTTAGCTGTAGATAGTGGATCGCAGTCGACCGCCTCCAGAGGCACCCATAGTAGTGTTTCATGTATGGCATGAAGTTTGGGTAATTGTGTCAGTTGTGCAGCTTGGAAATACTTAGCGAAGTTTGGAACCCCCAAACCGCCCTTAGCTTTGGGAGAGAATAGGACACGTTTACTAAGTCTGGGTCTAGCCTTACCCCAGATATATAGACAGGTGCACCTCTGGAGGATGCGAAGAAAGTGGGCTGGGACCGTGATAGGAAGTACTCTAAACAGATAAAGTTTTTGGTGAGGATGTTCATTTTAATTGCCATTATGCGGCCTAGCCATGCTAGGGGTAGTCTTGACCAGGCAGACATGAGAAGGGTTAAGTGGGATAGGGCGGCCAGATAATTTGCGGCATATAGGTCAGCCGGGTTTGCTGAGAGATGACTTCCTAGGTATAGAATGGTATCAGAGGACCAAGAGAAATGAAGGCAGTGTTGGAGTTGGAACATTGTGGCTGTGTTAAGGGAGATATTCAGAACTTTGGATTTTTTGGGGTTCACTACGAGGCCTGAGGCGGAGGCAAATTCATCAATGGTTTTAAGGATGTTAGGTGATGAGAGTAGGGGGGATGTGAGGAACAGGAGGACATCATCTGCAAACAAAGTTTATGGTGATGTCCAACTACCTCGACTCCCTTAATATCCGGGTTTGAGCGGATTAGCTGTGCCAAGGGTTCTATGGCCAGGGCGAAGAGAAGTGGGGAAAGGGGGCATCCTTGACGGGTGCCTCTGCGGATTGGGAATGGGTCTAATTTATACCCTGCGTGGCTGTGGGGGAGGTGTCGAGGGATGTGATCCATGTTAGAAAATGTGGTCAAAATCCCCAATGTTTCAGGATGTATGATAGGTAGGGCCAGGATAAGGTGTCAAAGGATATTCAATGAGAGAAAGCATGCAGGGATTTTGCGTGAGTGAGCTCCGTGGGCAATCAGGGCCACTCCTCTGATATTGTCTCCTGCCTGCCTGGAGGGTATAAACCCAACCTGATCCTTGTGGATGAAGGAGCCGATGACCTGATTTAGGCGAGTTGAGAGGATTTTGGCCATGAGCTTGATATCAAGGTTAAGCAGTGATATTGGCCGGTAGTGGGCCCAGGAGGAGTCATTGGATAGTGGTTTTGGCAGCATGGAGACAATGGCAGAAAGGGATTCTGGCTGAAAGGAGTTGCCATGGAGAATCACATTGAAGGAGTTGGTCAAGAGAAAAGTAAGGGGGGTTGGAAAGTGTTTGAAATAGGATGCAGTGAAGCTGTCAGGGCCTAGGCACTTATTCGCTTTCAAGTATTTGATAGCAGTGAGAACCTCTTGGGGAGTAATGGGTTACTCGAGGGAGGTCTTTTGGAAGGGTGAAAGGGTAGAGAAGGTAACTCTAGAGAGGAGGTCACAGATTTAAATTCGTCAAAGGGGGTTTCGGCCTTATAGAGTGTCAGGAAAAGAACTCGGTCTGGATTTTTTGGGCTTCCTGGCCGTTTCCGCGGTGTTGCGCGCATTCTTGTGTGTTCACGTGCGTCTGTGTGCATGACCGTGTGCGCGCGCATTCCCATGTGTGCACGCGCCGGAAATGGCGCTAAATGGCTCTATTTGAATTCCCTGGTCCCAGCAGCAAATGCTGTCCATTCTACAGCATCTGTGACCTGTGAGCCCCAGCTCAAACCACTGTTCCTGTATTGCTGTTTGCTTCCTGTTGACCCGGCCTGACCTAACCTGCTGTTACGCTGCCTGCACCGACCCCGGCTTCCTCGACCATCCGATTGTCTGCTCCCTTTTGTACTTCTGCTGCCCGCCTGATAACGAACCTTGCTTGAACTTGACCATTCTACTGCCTGACCCATCTGTACTGCACAGCCAGCCCGTTGCTGACCCAGCCTGCACGACCATCCCTCTGATCTGCACGACCATCTGAATCATCACACCAACACCAGTGACCATCCAGCCCTCGTGCCATCCCGCACTATTGGATTCCCTGTCTGCTCTACCAGGGGTCCTTGAATCGGGTGCGCAAAAGCGGTTGTTCCCTGCACAAGACAGACTCCACCACCAGGACCGTGACAGTAACGGACAGCCATGACTGAGTCTGCGCAGGGAACCCGCTCCACCATGGACGATCTGTGTGCGCACCTTGCGGGCCTTAAACAAGCAGTCAAGAACCTGCAGGAGGGCTAAACCCCGTTGGAAGAATGGGTACAGGAGCTCTCAACTTCCCCGGCCACTGGCCCCACTGCAGGCCATACCATTGCGGCCCTGCCCTCTGAGCCCAAGGTCCCGCTGCCAAATACGTTTTCTGTGGATCGATGCAAGTTCTGGGTCTTCCGGAGTGCATGAGAACTTTATTTGGGGCTCCAGCAATGCACCTTTTCTCTTGAAACCACCAACGTGGGCTTCATCATCTCCCTACCAGGCATGGGCCCTTAGACTATGGGAGCAGAATGCCCCAGAGGTCACCACAGTGGCCATGTTTTTTCAAGCCATGGCACAACTCTATGAGGACACCCACTAGGCTGCCACAGCGGAGGCCGCCCTGCATACACTGGAGGACTATGCTGCTGTGTTCTGGCGCTGGAGAGCAGATACAACCTGGGGCAGTGCCGCCCTGCATTTCCAGTTTTGGATGGGGCTATCCAAACCCTTAAAGGACGAGCTGGCACGAATGGGGATACCTAAGTCCTTGGAGGAACTTATTAACTTGGCCATCTCTATTGACCAGTGCCTCAGGGAGCGCTGCGCCGAATGGTCATCTGGGCAGTCATGCCCCCCCTGGATGCTCCCACGGGTTCCCTCTTAAATGAGCCCACCTGCCTTCAGCCCAGCACCCTCCTCTCCACAAGATGCTCCTGAGCCAATGCAAATTGGGCTGTTGCACCCGTCTCCCACCACCGTAGAGAGGCAATGACACTTTTCTTTGAACTTATGCCTGTATTGTGGCGAACCAGGCCATGTCGTCAGGGTGTGCCCCGCTAAGCGTGGTAAGTGCTCTTCAGTTACCTCAAGTGACCTGCCTAGTTCTCCAAGTTCTACTGCTCATCTTACTCTTCTCCTTTCCTTGCAGCTTCCTGGAGGGAATACAATGGTCTTAGCCATCCTTGACTCTGGGGCATGCAGTTACTTCATTGATCAGGACTTTGCAGCACTGCATCGCATTCCTCTGCAACTGAAGGCCCACAAGATGTTGATCCGCTTGGCCTCACATCAAATCTGGAACTGTTACCCATGAAACTGTCCCTCTTCCCTCCTTCACACTGGATGGTAATACAGAACTTCTGTGGCTGCACGCTATTGCCTCTCCCCTCTGTCCCATTATTTTGGGTCTACCGTGGTTCCGGGCACACAATCCCAGCATTGATTGGGCCACAGGGACAGTCCCCTTCCAGTTGCCTTACTGTCAATAGCATTGTTTAGCCTCCAGAGGTGAAGTAGTTCCCCCACTACTCTGCCTGGACTCTGACGCAGAACCTGACATCCGTGCACTTCTTCCACCGGCCTATCATTCATTTCTGGATGTCTTTAGTAAGAAAGGGGCTGATAAACTACCTCCACATAGGCCCTACGACTGCCCCATTGAACTGTTGCCTGGGGCAGAGGTGCCCTTCAGGAGGATTTACCCCCTCTCTGAACCTGAATTAGCGGCCTTCAAGGCCTACCTGGATGATAACTCTAAAAAAGGGTTCATCCGACTGGGGCCGGCATCTTCTTCATGGAGAAGAAGGATCACTCACTCAGGCCGTGCATAGACTACCGGGAACTCAACCGGGTGACCATTAAAAACCGGTACCCTCTGCCCTTGATCCCGGAACTGTTTCAGAGGTTAGGGGCAGCCACCATCTTCACCAAACTTGACTAGCGGGGAGCATACAACCTCATTCGGATCAGGGAAGGTGATGAATGGAAAACAGCATTCTGCACCCGCTTTGGTCATTATGAATACCTAGTGATTCCCTTTGGTCTATGCAACGCCCCAGCGACCTTCCAACATTTTGTAAATTATGTATTTCAGGACTTCCTTGACCTCTTTGTGATCATCTATCTGGATGACATCTTTATTATCTCTGCTTCCCTCAAAGAGCATCGTACGCATGTAACCAAAGTTCTGGGTCGGCTCCGGCAACATGGTCTGTACGCAAAAGTGGAAAAGTATTCCTTTGGTGAGCCTAGCATGCACTTCCTGGGACTGATTATCTCCACTATGGGCATTCATATGGATCCCCAAAAAGTCTCAACTGTCTTGGAGTGGCCCGCACCAATGGACAGATAGGGAGTCCAGAGATTCGTGGGTTTCACAAACTTCTATAGGAAGTTCATTAAAGGCTTCTCAGCCATTGTGGAACCCATCATGCAGCTGACCAAACAGAAACCATTGGTCTCCGAGGCTCAAGCCGCTTTCCAGAAACTCAAGTCCCTTTTCACCTCCGCTCCCATTCTGAAGCATCCAGACCCGGCTTTATTGTATTTCCTTGAAGTGGATGCTTCAGAAACCACAGTAGGGGCCATCCTATCCCAGCATCAAGGTGTCAAGGCCTTGCTTCACCCAGTAGCCTTCTTCTCCCACAAGTTGTCAGAACTAGAACGGAACTACGATGTGGTAGATAGGGAACTGCTGGCCATTAAGTCAGCCCTAGAAGAATGGCGGTGCCTGCTTGAGGGAGCCTCACACCCTATTCTCATCTACACGGACCATAAGAACCTGGAGTATCTCAGGACAGCCAAGAGACTGAGACCCCGGCAGGCCCGCTGAGCACTCTTTTTGTCCAGGTTCCATTTTCATCTGACCTACTGGCCCGGATCAAAGAACGGCAAGCCTGATGCTCGCTTCAGGATGTTCTCTGAACCGGGAAGTACTGCTCCGCCTGACACCATACTCCCGGTACAGAACTTTCTCCTGACCAGTGAGGATGTGTTATCTCAGATACGACAAGTCCTGGCCGGATCCACTAACTTCAGCGACACCAGGCTGACCATTAAAGACGAAAAAGGGGTTGGGGGATAGTACTGGTGTTCACTTGGGGTATTCTACTGTCACCTGTATACACAGTTCTGCCGTGTCACTCTGACCTAAACTGTGAAACACTACAGGATGTCCCACCACAGCTGGTGAAACCAAACAAGGCATGAAGCCACCCGAGCCACGCTGCCTCATAGAATTCTTCGGCAGTTCCAGACCGCATGGAATCCAAGATCGCGCAAACGAAGAGACGGAGAACACACACACATGCTTCCCCGCCGCGCTCTGCTGCAGAGGAACAGGCAGCTGAGCAGATGGACAGCTCTACCCCAGATAGCAACGGCAGCAAAGACAGGAATAAAAGGGCAGCCTCGTCCCCATTCCCCTCTCCACAACACATGGTTAGGAAAAAAACTTATCCACACTCAGGGCACTGAGAGGGAGGGGGGAAGCAACGAGGAGGATGAGGATGTGGATGGAATGTCTGACTCCCTTGCAAACGCTCCCACTACAGATAATGCTGTATCAAAACACACACTATAGCAAATGTTGCTAATGCTCCAGAAAGGCATACAAAAGGACATCTCTAAGTCCATATTAAGAATCCAATCTCAAGTAGACGAACTGGGGGACCACACAGATAGAGTGGAAAGACAGCTAACTGAATTTACCCATGCGTACAATGAAATGGTGGATGCCCACAGAGACCAGTCTAATGAGCTCCAGAGGGTGCAGGCTAAGCTCACAGATCTCGAGGACCGTTCCAGAAGGAACAATCTTAAAATCAGGGGAGTGCCAGAGTCTATCCACCCCTCAGACCTCACGCAATACCTCCAGACCCTCTTTATTACCCTGGTACCTAAGCATACACAGCCCAAAAAAGAAGAGAGCTAGCGGCTATCACTAAAGCTTTTCAGCAGCAGAATGTCATGTACAAGTGGGGATTCCCCACCAAAATAATAGTGACACATCTGGTGAAATATACCACTATTACCCAACTGAAGCAGGGGCTAAAACAGCTCCAAAAGTGGGGCATTAACCCGTCACCAGCCGAAGGGACCTCCAACCGGCCCAAACCAACTACAAAGCGACTGGCGCAACGCGACAAACAAATGAACACTATGACGCTCAGGCCAGGTAAAGGAATCCTACAGACAGTTGATATTGTTGGCCCCGTGTTAGCGGCTCGTCTCGTGTTACAAATGCTACTTAATTTAGTTTTGTCCCTGCTACTCGCAGGGAATACCTACCTTCCTCCCACTGAGAAGCGTACTAGGTACGCATACTTATACCTTACTTCTTTCCTTCTGACCTTCTTTTCTTATTTCTCCTTTCCCCTGTCCCCTACCTCCCCTATTTGTTTTGTAGGAGGCAGTGCCAATTTCTTTATAAGAATTACGGATAACTTGTATGATTTATCTCATGCTCTTTGTGAAAGTCTTGCTTTTGTATAGGAGAGACGTGATCTCCTAAGCTGCTATGTGCACAGCCGCACCCCCTGCTGCAATCCATGTAATCATACATGGCTCTAAAAAACCTCTCCCTTAACGTAAAGGGACTGAACAGTCCCTACAAACGATCTCTCCTTTGGAGAGAAGCACTCACATCACAGTGTGATGTGATCTGCATACAAGAGACACATTTTCACCATAGCAATCCCCTGAAATGCACCCATCCTAGATTCCCACACATATTCACCGCCAGTACAAACTCCAAAAAGAGAGGAGTAATGATTGCGGTAAAAAATACATTTGCATTCCAACTACTCAAAGTGGAGGCTGACCCAATGGCAGATACAGTATAGTATCTGCTAATTATAATAACTCCAGATTGACCATAGTGAACGTTTATGCTTCGAACAACCCTTCCCCCAAATTCTATAAAACTCTCTCAAAAAAAATTCAGGAATACAAAAAACCCCCCTTGTCCTATGCGGAGACTTTAATGAAATCCTTGAATCCATTGATTCCTCAAACCCCTCTCGTAAAAAAACATCAGACCTAGCAACTTTTATAGCTAACGGAGACCTTTATGACATATGACGGTGTGCACATGGTAGCAAAAGGGACTTCACTTTCTTCTCACCTGCCCATGGGGCATACTCCAGAATAGACCTCTTTCTTACAGATAAGTACACCCTACAGAAGGTTTCGAACACTTCAATTGGAGTGATCACGTGGTCAGACCATGCCCCCTGCTCTATTGATATAATGCTTTCTAACAACCCTAAATCAAACTCCCCTTGGAGAGTCAACTCCTCACTTCTTACTGACCCAACCTATAAACCCCTACTCGAGAAAGAACTAAAATTCTTCTTTGAAATTAATAATACACGAGACATTGACCCCGTCCTCCTATGGAATGCACACAAAGCAGTCCTGAGAGGACATCTGATCAAACTCTCGGCGCAGGAGAAAAAGCGGTGAACACAACGAATAACAACCCTAACAGACCAAATTAAAATACTAGAAACCCAAAACAAGTCAAAAACTAACCCTAAGATTGCTGAGGATATCAATCTCCTCCGTTCCCAATTGAGTCAAACCATGCGACAATGCTAGGACTTCTTTATCAAACGGCTCAAATTGACCTCATACACCTCAGGCAATAAACCAGGAGCTTACCTGGCTAGACAATATAAAAAAAGAGCAATTAACTCCAAAATTCCTTATCTCACAGCCCAGGACAAAAAGAAAATTATCAACCCCGCTGACATTGCGGAGCAATTCAGAAACTACTATGCAACCCTCTACAACTTAAAAGACACTGACCCAGCACCAGCCCCCCAGATATAGGACATAACCCAATTCTTAAACAGCATAAAATTACCCTCACTCTCCTCTGAACACCTACAGAACCTCTCGTACCCCTTCACTGAACAAGAAATTGACAACGTAATAAACTCCCTACCACTTCACAAATCCCCCGGACCAGACGGATTCTCCAACAGCTACTACAAAATATTGAGAAAAACAATAAGCTGCGCTCACATTAGAAATAAATTAAAACTAAAAAGTAATTAATATAGAGTCCCAATGTTGTGGTATTCCCTACACCACTGGAAAGTCTGTGCAGTTCTTCAAAGTTGTGATATCACACCACAGAAGGAAAGGTAAAGTGAATCAGAGGTCCGCCACCAATGATAATAAGGGGGGGGGGGGGGCTTACCAGAACACTGAGTGTTCAGTTGCCTGTAAATCCCCGACCTGGGACCTGGGTCACTCCAGTGACTATAAAATATTCTCCCCATACTTAACTCCCTTCCTAACCAAATCCTTAAATCATATAGCTGATATGGAACATTGCCCCTCTGAATTCCTTGAATCCATCATAGTCACAATACCCAAACCTGGAAAACCTGCTGACACCCCACAGAACTATCGGCCCATATCCTTACTGAACACGGACACAAAAATATATGCTAAAATAATTGCCAACAGACTTGCTAAAATCACCCCCCTATTGGTACACCCAGACCAGATGGGCTTCGTCTACGGTCGGCAAACCACGGATGGTACTAGGAGCTTTTTAAACCTAATACAATGGGTGGAACACCACAAAATCCCATCAGTATTATTGTCCTTAGATGCCGAAAAGGCCTTCAACCGCATACATTGGTCTTATATGCAAGCAGTACTTGAAAAATTGGGATTTGCGGGCCGTATTCTCTCCTCAATACTAACACTATACACTAACCCCTCCGGTCCAGCATAAAATAGGGCTATACCCGGAAGACATCCTAATCCTCCTGACAGATCCTGAGCAATCCTTCCTGCCACTATGCACACTATTAGAACATTTTGGGAACATCTCCCTATACAAGCTCAAGCACTCAAAATCTCATATGCTCCCTGTAGGTATGTCCCCTACCGCTAAGCAACATATTGCAAACAGTGTCCAATTTGAATGGGCCCCTAACGACACCCTCACATACCTAGGGGTACAACTCACATCCCCAACTTCCAAAATCCGCAATTTGAATTACATGAGTCTGCCCACTACCCTCTCCAAACTCTGCAACTCACTGAAAACTGGAGTAGCCTCCTGGGCAGGACGAATTGCATTAACCAAAATGTTTTTACTCCCACATATTATTTACCTATTTCGAGCTCTACCTCTTCAGTACTCCCAAATTCAACTGAAACAAGTACAAACACTGATACAAAAATTCATATGGAACTATAAGAAACCGCGCTTGAATAAAACAATACTTTGTGCATCCACAAAAGTAGACGGTATGGGGGCCCCCGACATCAAAGCATATTAAAAAGCGACAATCCTCACTCAAACAAGATGTTGGTGGTCACCCTCAGCTAGTTCCTCATGGGCTAACATAGAGGCTGCTGCCCTAAACCTGAACCCGAAACACTTACTAGGAGCCCTTTGGATTTCCTCCCCCAACAAGCCGCACTATATGGACTCCATAAAGTCTACAATTAACGTATGGACATCCTTCCTGAAAAACAGCCAGGGAGTTTTGGCCCAAGCATTGTACAAACTCCCATTGAGATCTCTGGAGGCTGTAGTCCCACACATCAGCCTTCCGGACTGGGAATCAGCGGGAATTGTCCACATTGCTGACCTCTATAAGAACCACACCTTACTAAGCTACCAGGATTTATGTAAAAAATACCAGCTCAAGGCAGCTACCTTTTATAAATATCTAGCAATGTGTTACCAACAACACTCCTCTGAAAATACTACTACTCCTGGCTACCCCCCCACCACCCGCCTGGGTATTTCCCCCTTCTACCATCTGCTGACTAATAACCCCAATCAAGCGAAATTGCCATCAATGGAGTACTGGGAAAGGAACCTTCACTTTGAAGCAGACATAAATACATGGAACTTGGCTTCCAGAATCGCACTTGCCCACTCCAAATGCCTCTCCCATTGCAAAGCCTCCGAAAAGCTTCTACATAACTGGTACCTAACACCCGAAAAACTGGCTCTCATATACCCCAACTACCCACCTTGCTGGTGGAACAAATAGGTTCTGCCCCACACCCTAAACTGGCCTTATTTGGGATAGGGCTATCCACTTGGCCCCAGAATCTTAGAACTATACTGGCACATATATTCATAGGGGCAAGACTCGCAATCTCCAGACTGTGGAAATAACCAACACCCCCTGAGATGACCTACACTACTCGGATAATTATGGAACATGCATCCCTCGAACACTCATTTGCTAAAGCAAACTTTCAAATAGAAAAGTTCACCCTCAGATGGTCCTTATGGACACCCCACTCTTTATAAGACACTTGGTAAAACCCCCATAGGCTATGCACTAATACTTTCTCACAGAGAGTACAAACTAAAATATTGGCACTGTCTCCTCCTACTTCCTTCCCAGCCCCTTCCCCTTACCTACCCCCCTTCTCCTATCTCTTCTTCCTTCCCTCTCTTCCTTTCTTTCCTGGTACCCTCCCTTTAACAATCCCACCTAGTATGGATATCTGAGAACCGGATAGAGGAAATACACCTGCACCGAGCACTGCTAATCCGAATTATTAATAGTGTTTCAATTAATTTACTTCTAGATACCATATCCCAACTTTATTCCGCTGTATACTACATTATTTTGCAAGCACTCTAATGGGATAATGGAGAGACACCCCCTTTCCCAACGCCACAGCTTGCTCCCTATTGGGTGGCGGGGGAACTGGATGCCTCGACGGAGTCTCGATCTGGCAAAAATGTTGCACTACCTCTAACAATGTCATCATTATATATAACTGTAATCACACCATCATCAGTATTACACAGGTATCTTCCTTATTGTGGTATGTTCTTTTAGGTTACTTGCATTTCCCTTTGTCTTATATGTAAGTAGATCATATACATAATATCCATATATTATTGAGCACTTTCACGGTACCATGTAACTTGTTAACCATACTTACAAAAATTTCAATAAAAACCATTGAAACAAAAAAAAAAAAATAAATTCAGGAGAGACTTAAGTGATTGGGAAAAGGGTGAGATATTCAACCTCACCATCAGGTGAGGGAGAAGCAGATCCAGGCGACGAGGCTCAAAAGTAGGCTCTCAATCAGGAGATGAAAATTCTCCAAGTGACACTGAGAGAACGAGAGGGGTGAGATTTTTAGAACCGGGGGAGTGAGAGGAAACAATAGATACCCACCCATCCTCCAAAAACCCGAAAAAAGTGAGAACCAAGCAGACACAAAAACAAAGAGAAAAAGAGACGTCCCAAGTGGGGAACAAAGGGGGCACAAGGACAAGGAGCCAAAAAAGCCAACGTCAATGATGTGTCATGTAAATACCCTGGGGGGCGACATGAAAATTATTAATTTATCCAAGTTCCCACTAACAACACAACACATCCAGCTGCTACAAAGGGGAATATCCTTTTCCCCAACTAGCAGTATGGATGAGTTTACGGTGTATAAAGACGTGGCTTTATTTGTGAGGAAAATCTACTTACGCCTCTTATATAGCCATAAAGATATTCAGGCAGAAGAAAAACCAACTGGGGGTGACCAGAAAGCACTGGACATGCTTAATTCTTTATAAGAAGAAAATGAGGAGATGGAAAGAGGGGAAATAATTTCCAAGCGAAAGGCCAAAATGAATATCAAATCCCTCAAAATGCCACCTATAGCCAAGAATAAATGGCTAAGCCTTTTCTTGGAAATGGTAAAAAAAGACCTAAGCTCCCTCCAGTGGGAGGGGGGCAAAATTGACAATCTGTCGAAACAAGAGAGGGTGGCTTTGAGAGAACTACAGGAAGACAATCATATAGTGATCAAAAGAAGCAACAAAGGTGGGAATGTCGTCATATTAAACGACAAAATGTACAAAGGCGAAGTAAAGGAGAAAGGGACACTTATAGCCTACTTGAACAGGACCCTTTTCCTGGAATCAAAGTTGCACTTAATGAAAAGTTGAAGTTTGCCAAAGAGGAAGGGTTGTTGACCAAAAGGGAGTTTGATTATCTGAAGGTGGAGGACTACAATGTCCCCACCTTTTATTATAATCCCGAAGGTACATAAAAACCTACATTTCCCCCCCGGGACCCCCAATTGTGTCAGCCATAAAAGGCCCACTAGATAGAATTGGCTTATACCTGGACCTAATGCTAAAAATCATGGTTACGAGTCTGAAGTCCTACGTCCTACGTCCAGCACACCAGAGATGTTCTGGAAAAAATAAGCAACATAAAAGTCGAGACAGGGATGTGGCTGTTAGGAGTGGATGTTGAATCCCTATATACGTCAATCCCCCATGGATGAGGCTTCAGAGCAGTAAAGGAATACCTGCATGAACATAATTCAGAATGCGGACCTCAAAATCAATTTATATTAGAACTGTTGGAGTTTACACTTAAAAACAATTGTTTCCAATTCCTCAAGAAGTATTACCGGCAGATAAGGGGCACATCCATGGGGGCTTCCTGGGCTCCAGCATAGGCCTGCCACCACTTGGTCAGTGGGAAGAACATGATGTATATACTACTCATATGTACCTTGGCCACATGCATACGTTGCTAAGGCACATAGATGACATACTGCTCCTGTGGAAGGGTGACCTTGCTGAATTGCATGACTTCATGGACCTTCTCAATACATATGACAGGAATATACATTTGACGTATACCTATAGCGACAAAAAAAATATCCTTTTTGGACCTTTGAATTTCAATATAGGGGGACTCACTAATGACCAGCACGTATAGGAAGGAACCATCGGCTAATACACTATTACAAGCCGACAGTCATCACCCTAGATGGCTAAAGGATGGCATACCAGTGGGTCAATTTCTTCGCTTGAAGCGCAATTGACCCAAGAAGGAGGATTACGCAAAAGAAAGCAAGGACCTCTACACAAGATTCCGGGAAAGAGGCTATACACATGGCCAATTAAGAAAGGCAAAAACTTCCGGTTTCGGCGCCGCATGGAGAGGAGCTAGGTGCTCTCTGCTCCCGCCATTCTCCCTAAAAACCAGCGTTTTAAACCTGCTTAGCCCGGGGTAAACTGCTCCCAGAAGTTCGCCATCTACAGAGGACCACATGGACCTCTTCGTGGAGCGATCGCCACCAGCTCGGCCGCCTGTGACACCGAGCAAGGACGGAGGGGTTGGCTCGCAGTCCGCAGCTAACATGGCGCCGGTTCGCTTCACGATCAATTGGGCGGCGGACGCACGATCGGATTCCACGTTCGTTCCCCAAGAACCTTCGCTCGAGCCCCAACGGTCGGAACCACAGAATGTTCGTTCGGATCCAACAGTCCCTTCGTTAGTGCCTCGTTCGGATCCTTTATTCAACCCACTGCCGGTAGACAACATTCCTCCCATATCTACAGACCCGACCTCCACGGCTGGAATAGCACAAGCAGTGGTTCAACTCCTCACCCCAATGCTAACGGATGCAGTGGACAAAGCGGTCTACAGAGGACTGGAGCAACTACACAGAGAACTACAGCAACAGACTCTCAGGCTGGACCATGCGGAAGAGCGGATAGCCACCATGGAAGATGACACCACAGCACTATCAGCATCAGTGGCCAAACTACTGACTCTCCAAAAGGACCTCCAGGAGAAAGTTGATGACCTGGAAAACCGGTCCAGGCGTAACAATTTGCGCATAGTGGGTCTGCCTGAGTCAGTCCCCCACTCCTCCCTGGCCACTCTCTGCTCTATTACCATCCCCAAGCAGCTAGGGCTTCGCACCCCTTGTGTTGTGGAAAGAGCACATCGTATTGGACAAATGACCGAATCGCGATTCAAACCCCGGCCTGTAATTGTCAAATATCTCAACTACACGGACAAGCAGGCCATACTCCAGCGCTTCAGAAGAGAGCGCAAAATGACCTTTGAAAATTAATCCCTTCTAGTCTTCGCGGACTATTCGGTTGAGGTCATGAACAAACGCAAGGCCTTTGCTTCAGTATGTTCCACCCTTCATACAAACCAGATCAGGTTTAGTCTGGCCTATCCGGCCATCCTCCACATTCAAGCACCCACGGGAGAACGCATATCCTTCAACTCGCCTGTCGATGCAGACCGCTACATAGCGGATACACTCCAGTCGGACATGGAACAGGAGGCTCCTGTCTCATCCCGGGACTCACCTCCTCCCAGGAAATCCTCTCTCTCCTCTGGTAAACAACAGTCAAGTCCAGAGAAGCCCCCAGTCAAGAGGGTCCGGTTTGGCCCATCAGAAAAGAGACTCTTCCACAACTAAATCTGGTCTTCTAGGACTGAGCTAGCTAAGGCCTGTTTTCAGGTGAGACTGTCCTGTTCCCGGTTAGTTATCTCAGGCCTTATGGTCGGTGGTTTCAATTTTTTCCACATAGCCTCCCTTATAGCGCCCAAAGCAGGCTTTTTGTCTATACCCTTGAGGCCCTGTTTTCCCATGTTCCTGCTTTAGTCTGCTGACTGGCCTGAGATGAACGGCGGATTTACCCACTCTCACGCCTGACATCCAACAGTCCTAGCTCTAAAAAACCTCCCTGTATACAGGCCCTTTGGCCACCAGCCCCCTGGTCTACCATCTCCCATTTCTCTGATCCTAGCCACGTCTCTATACAGTTTGTTGTCCCTCGCCCCTCACTTTAATTCCCTTTATGTAACACTGACCCCAGTACTCGGCTCTTCCCTTCTCCTCCTCGGACCTTAGGATCACCCGGCTACCATGGGGAGATTTCCCGGTGGGGGCCTTGGTGGGGTACGCTCCGTGGGGAAGAAAGTGAAGTCGTATAAAGGTTTTAGGGGCTCCGGGCCCCTATATGTTCGGATTTTACTAGTCTTCTTGGTTACATTGGACTATGACTTGAAAATTGTTAATCCTATCGTTCCTCTGGAAATCTCTATCAACTCATTGTCCCCTTTTTATGTGGAAGCCATCCCTATAGCAGTCCTACTCATGACAGGGACACCCTGTAATGCTCTTCTGATACAGTCATGCCATCTCCAACCTCTAGGGATCACATAAAGGTGGTGTCTTGGAATGTCAAGGGGCTACGTTCCCCCCACAAGCGCATGCAGGTTCTACGGCATCTGAAGTGCCTGGGGGCAGATGTAGCAATGTTGCAGGAAACACACCTCGGAGCGGATGATCTGTCCAGGCTCTGTAAGCTGTGGGTGGGCAAGGCCTTCGGTTCCCCGGCTGTGGGACGCAAGGTGGGAGTAGTAACTCTGCTCCATAAAAATTTTAATCACACTATTCGCTCGATTGATAGTGATACAGCGGGCCGCAGACTCACTATACACATAACGGTTGCCGACCGAGATATTGCCCTTTCTAATGTTTATGCCACCAACTCACTGGGTCAGCCCTTCTTCCAGGATCTTACTGCCTGGGTGTCGCAAATTCAGGAATCCCTACACCTTATTGGGGGTGATTTCAACACCGTTATGCACCCGGTCGAGGATCACTCCTCAGGACCGGACAAGAAACCTAACCCCTTATGTAATACCTCCCCCTTGGCTCAATCGATGGAGCAGCTACACATGACGGATGTTTGGCGCACTACACACCCTACAGATAGGGATTTTACCTACTTCTCCCCTCCACACCATTCGTTTTCCCATATTGACTACTTCTTTTGCTCCCCGGCCCTACTACCCCTCACTTCCACCGCCTCCATAGAGGCCATGGCGATTTCTGACCATTCCCCCATAACCTTACAACTGACAGGGTTACTGGCCCCTCGCATCTCCCAAACCTGGAGATTCCCATCCTATTTAGCGGATAATGAGGAGCTGAAGTGTTCTATCCAATCAGCCTGGGCCGAATATTCTGAAGCCAACCGAGCACATTTATCTTCCCCTAATCTGTTTTGGGAGGCAGGGAAAGCCTATCTCAGAGGGCGCATCATTGCATTTACTGCCCATTATAAAAAGCTTGCACGTGCGAATTATACTCAGGCTAGCGAAGCTCTGCGCCAGGCACACAACAATTTGTTGACCTCCCGCACTCCAGCCAATATTCAAACCTGGCAAGCAGCTAAGCAAACATTCGACCACTGGTCCGCTAAACACGAAAGCACCAAAAACTCATATTCGACACTCATGTTTCATAAACACGGCAATAAAGCGGGCAAACTACTGGCCAGACTCTGCTCTAAACGATACACTCCCACATTCATTGGAGCACTGCGAGACGCCAATGGTAATATTGTCAAGGAACCCTCTGAGATTGGCTCCCTCCTCTCCCATTTCTACTCCTCCCTCTATGCGGAAGACCCCATTGACTCGGCAAAGGCCTCTAACCTACTTGCAGGGATAGACCTCCCCACCCTATCCCCCGAGCAGCTGGAAAGGCTGAATGCCCCTATTACACTCGAAGATGTGCGAGTCACTATCAAAACCCTCGCTACCGGGAAAACCCCAGGACCCGACGGGTTATCAGCAGAATTTTATAAACTCACAGCTGAGTTTGTCCCAGACACCTTGACCAGGGTCTTTAACTCAATGTGGGCGGAAGGCCCATACTTACCCTCAGGGTCACAAGCATATATTAAGCTTATTGCTAAGAAGGACAAAGATCCTCTCCTCCCAGGCTCATATAGGTCCATCTCACTCATTAATGTAGATGCCAAACTCCTATCTAAAATCTTAGCATCCCGGCTAGCGGATCTCCTCCCTTCCCTTCTCCATCATGCGCAATCAGGTTTCGTGCCCGGCTGCTCTGCCACCCTCAATATTCGCAAAGTACTAATGGCCCTTGATTATGCCAAGGCTCACCCAGACCAAGATATAGCCATCATATCTCTCGATGCCGAAAAGGCTTTTGATAACATCAGTTTCGCCTGGCTTTTCAAGGTCATGAGAGCGTTTGGCATACAAGGCCCCTTTCTCCAGCTTATCCATAATAAATGTATGCTGCCCCTACTACACGACTAGTTACTCCCAATTTCATGTCTCCGGTCATCCGGCTCACAAAAGGCACACGCCAGGGCTGCCCCCTATCCCCTCTACTATTCAACATCGCCCTTGAACCTCTTTCCAGGATTCTTAGCTCCCCGAAAGGAATTAGTGGTATCTCCGTCGGCAACCAAACTCTTCAGTCTGCTCTTTTCGCGGACGACGTCCTTCTATTTTCTTCGGCTCCACCCGCGGACATTGCTTTCCTCCAGGACCTGCTTGCGACATTCCGAGCATGCTCGGGCCTTAGGGTCAATTTTGATAAGAGCGAAATTCTGCCTCTAAACCCACGCCTTGCTAGAGCATGGACAGAATCATCCCCTTTTATGGTCACAAAACAGCACATAACTTATCTTGGGTTAAGGATCGGCAAAGAACCTTCCTCTCTGTATAGTCTGAATTTCCCCCCTGTCATAAATAAGATTGTTCGGGAGTTGGAAGCGTGGGGGGCCCTCCCTCTCTCACTCTTCGGGAGATGCCATTTGTTTAAGATGGTCTCATTCGCTAGGCTTTTATACCCCCTTCAAACTTTACTGCTGCTGCTCAAACATTTAGACATTACCAAGATACAGACGGCCCTGAATGTATTCCTGTGGCAGGGCAAAAAATTCAGGATAGCTCTCCAAAAACTATGCCTTCCGAGGAGTGAGGGGGGCGCGAGCCTCCCTAATATCAGATTTTATAATCTAGCTTGCTTAATGCGCCAAGCTTTGGACTGGCTAGCTGGTCACTCCAGATACTCCAATTATATGTTGGAGGGAGCCCTGGTGCACCCGCTTAACATACAGGCTGTTTTGCACTCCAAACTGAGCGCACTGCCCAGCTCCCTTAGATCTAACCATCTAATCAAAGACACGCTTGTAGCCTGGCGGGAGGTGCGGCGGCTCCTGGGCTTACCCTCCAACATATCCCAATACCTTCCTATAGCAGGCAATCCCATGTTTCCCTCCTCTCTGATTACCTCAATCTTCTCTAAATGGTCAGCTCTAGGACTAAAAACAGTGTCGCAGATCATCAGCCCAATACACGGAACCATCAAACCCTTTCCTCAAGTTTCAGCTGAGTTCGGCATACCTCCGTCCCAAACCTTCTATTACTCTCAACTAACCAGCTATCTCAAGTCCTATGGCTCTTCCTGCAAATACTCTTGCAAAAAATCCTTCATTGACCGTTTAATAGCTAAAGGTCAGTACTCCATATCGGACATCTACTCCAACCTCATCATTCACCAGGCCTCTAAATACTCTTTGGCCCCCTTCCAAGCTTGGACTTCGATACTGGACAATCCGGAGGCTCCCTCCCAAATTCTAGCTGGCTACCAAACCATCCGGAAGCTAATAATATCCGAAAAGTGGCGAGAGACTCAATTTAAAATAGCTCACCGGGCCTATCTCCCATTCTTTCGTAGCACAGAAAGGTCAGCACCCTTCATTTGCCCTTGGTGCTCGCTTGCGAGACCTACTTTATATCACCGACTTTGGACTTGCCAGAAAGTATCCACATTCTGGGACAATGTGAAAAGATACATCGACCTGGTATGCTCTATCGACCTCCCTAAGCACCCAATGCTGTACCTCTTCAGTGCTAAGCAGGATCAGACGCCAACCCCTCTCCCTCAGTGGGTACACATCTGCCTCCTAGCTGCCCGCAGGGCAATACTTCTCTCTTGGATACATCCGGACCCACCCCACTTAGCTAAGTTGAAGCAAATCCTAAGGGAACTCTTCTTGATCGAAAAACTGGACGCCATCGCACAGGACTGCAAACCTGCAAAGCGCTTTTTCGCCAGATGGCGGAATTTCATGACTCACTCTTTCAACCAGACGGAGATTGCTGAACACATGGCCCCTTTCCGTTTGTCCACCTGGTACTTGCGAGCTAAGCTGACCAATTCATTAGGCAAATTGAAGATTACTGTCCCTCCAGTAAGCAATCCATCCCCTCTGCCCCCTTGACATTCCAACCAAGTCCTATAAATCCAATCCAACTGATCTCTGCATCGTCATAGCCCTTAATTCCACGGTATTGACACTTGATTAAGTATGCTTTGGTATGTCCCTGCTTCCCTCCCTATCAACGATGTCTCTTTTCGTGCTTCCACTCCTCAGATTGTGATTGTATACCTTCTCCTGAAGTTAAGCTTTTACTATCACACGATAGGTATCTCCCTTGTTTTTACAAATGTAACCAAATCTAGTCTAGATGACTTTGTCTGATGTAATCTACCATACTACTACAGTTGTTCTAATGTATGCAAATATCTAAGTATCATTGTAATGACATATGTTCATTTGCATCTTGTGATTGGTTCTCAATAAAGCTTTTTTGAAACCCAAAAAAAAAAAAAAAAAAAGAAAGGCAAAAAGAAAAGTGGGGCGACAGGGTTGGACCGAACTATTGAAACCCAAATCCATGGAGGGAGGGGAAAATATCTGTGAGGGTGCAGGCATTTCTTCTTTTCCCCCCTGAGGTAATTACTCAGTTTGGTTCCCAGTGGAATGATGTCCAACAAGTCTTGGACAGCACTGTGCGATACTGACTAGTGTCCCGGGGGTGGCAGAAATCATTGGACCTTCACCAAAAATGGTTGCCAGGAGGGTCAGAAATTTGGGTGACATGTTGATTAGATCAGAGTACACAAAGGAGACTGAAAAGATTTGGCTATCGGACTTCCCTAGGAGCAAAGGAATGTTCCCCTGTGGGCGGTGCCAGGTATGCCCATATGTGGATAGGACGGATAAGTTCTTCGTTTCACAAAGATAAAAATCATACCAAATCCAGGGCCTGGTGAATTGCTCCACGGAGAGAGTGATCTATATGGTCACATGTCCCTGTGGTAAAATTTACTTAGGGAAAACAAAGCGACCATTAAAAACACGCATTGGAGAGTACATGCGTGAGATTAAAGCAAAGGATCCAGAAAAAACATTGGCATGCCATTTTGCACAAGCCCATGGGGGCAATCTGGATGGGATGACGGTCAAAATCATCTATGCACTCAATTTACCAGCCAGGAGGGGGGGACTTTGACCGGATTTTACTACAGAAAGAAAAATCCTGGATATATAAATTGGACTCTGTGGCCCCTTTGGGCCTGAACACAGAACTCAATTTACAGGTGTTTCTGGAATCGTAGGATTCAAATTTGTACAAATAATTAAAAAAACTGTAAATATGTAGATACACGATACCTCATATTCCCAAAAGTAGGCATAGTCATTTTAATTCACTAGTCTGTACACTGATTTTGGTGGGGACATAATATGCAGGGGAACTCTCTTGAATGGGTGGGACAGAATAGGGTAGTAGTATTTCACTTTAATTAATTTAAACACCGCGCTAGATAAGTGCCACCTCACTTGAGTGCCACTGCATGTGTGTGTTTATAATTCAATAATGTAATCTACAATTGAATATCCACAGACATATATAAATAAATAAAATGAAATAAAAATAAAAATAGCTGCCGCTTTAAAACTCACCAAAATTCACTATATAAAACATAGTAGAAAGCCGCGCTAAAATGAAATCATTATTAATCATGTGCAAAAGGTTAACGTGCAAACACTCATAAATAAAGTGCCTGTGCAAACTACAAAATATATGGTGCCAGTGCCAACTCCAAACTGCATAAAGTGCCAATGTCCATTTGTTATGCAATCATAAAAGATAAGAAGTAGGTGTCAGAAAAAATATAGTGTCCATAGTCTTAATCCTCCTCCATAGGTGCACCGGCACTTTATTTATGAGTGTTTGCACATTAACCTTTTGCACATGATTAATAATGATTTCATTTTAGCGCGGCTTTCTACTATGTTTTATATAGTGAATTTTGGTAGTATTTCACTTTACCCGCTATATTAGAATGCCCAAAAACATAAGTGTGTCCGTACATGAAATCATCCTCAAGTCTTATTATCAAAATAATGTTAATTCACCTAAATAAGTATATACAAATAGGGATGGCCATAGATTAGCACCATAAAATCAGTTTTGATAGGATGGGTGTTAGATGTTATTTACCGGTCAAAGTAATCAGTGTTCTCTTCCCTCCCCCCCCTCCCCTCTTTTCCTTCTTCCACTCTTGACTTAGTCATGGGGGGAAGTCAGTCCCCAACACGGAGGCTAGGAGAGTGCAATTTGTCCTATATGAGAAAGAAGTAACTCTATTGGTGCAATAGCGCGAGGAAGAAAATTACAAATTGTTCATTTAAGATGTGAGGGGGTGGTCTCCAGCCACGGCAGTGATGTGTGAAAAGGAATGGGCTGAGAGCGCTTGTACGTCCAGACGAAGCTACGCACCTTTCAGTTTGCAAAATGCGTTGACGTCATCAGCGTCATGTGGCGCCACCTGCGCTACCCCGGTAATGCCTCTCGGATGGTGATTTGCGGGAGAGAGGAGCCGCGGGATGAACGTATCAATGAAGGCAGTGAGGGAGAGCTGAGGCAGGCTGGGTGTATGGCACACAGTGATCAGCACTATACGGAGTCATTATCCGAAGGAGCGGAGCCATGACAAGTCAGCATCAGAGGTATAACCCGCATCACACTGGCTAAGCACATGCAGGCACCAGGTGAGAACTTACACTGCCCTATTTTCCAGCAATACAAACCTGTAAGTGCTCACTCCCGTCCTAGTGTATACAGCAATAGCAGCCTGGCAAATGAGTGATGCATACCAGGTGATGTACTGAATACACACTCATGGAATGTTGATGACAAGGATTGGGTTGGTCTGCATTTAACCGGTTCCACACCGCCTACCGTATATTCATGGCGGCAGTGTGGACGCTTAACGCGAGCCGCCGTAAAAAAGAGGCGATCTGCGGGTGGCCGCTAGGGGGCATGCACGTGACCGCAGTACTCCTGAGGAGTATGCCCGATGTTCGCTGGCGAGCTGTGATGAGCGGCCACAGCCAAAGAACGGGGATCCACCGATGTAAACATGGCGGTACCCTGCTCTGTTAGTGGAGGCATAGGAGATCTACCGATCCCTGTTATGCTCATGGTAGCCCAGTCCCCCCACAGTTAGAACACGCCCAGGGAACACACTTAACCCCTAGATGTCCCCCTGCCAGTGACATTTATACAGTAATCAGTGGACATTTATATTTCTGAATAAATGTTTTTGGTCCCAAAAAAGTGTCAAAATGGTCCGACATGTATGCTGCAATATCGCAGTACCGCTAAAAATCGCAGATCGCCGCCAGTACTAGTAAAAAATAAAATAAAAAAACCCCCAGAAATAAATTCTCATCATCCGTAAACACGGCCACTTTTGCGCAAACCAATCAATAAACGCAGATTGCGATTTTTTTAACCAAAAGTATGAGGAAGAATGTAAATCGGCCAAAACCAGTGAAAAAAACATTTTTTTATATTTTGTTTTTTGGATTTGTATTTTAGCAAAAAGTAAGAAATTTTTTTTTTTTTTTGCAAAATTGTCGCTTTTATTTATAGCAGTGATCAGAAATGATGCAGAGGTGATTAAATACCACCAAAAGAAAGCTCTATTTGTGGAAAAAAAGGATGCAAATTTCATTTGCATACAACGTCGCACGACCGCGCAATTGTCAGTTAAAGCTGCGCAGTGCCGAATCGTAAAAAGTGCTCTGGTCCTAACATGGGAAATTCTTCCGGGGTTGAAGTGGTTAAAGAACCAGGATGATTTGTTCTCGTCCTTTGCAAGCAGTGCAATGTTAACAGCCTGGCAACGGAATAGTGTACATTGGGTGAACTGCTGATCATATACCTATTGAGTGGTTGCAATAAGAATAGATGGGACTGTAGGTCACCTTGCTTCAGCCATAACTCTGCACTACTTATAGGAATGCATATGCTGTGAACCTCTTTATGAACTTCGGACTTCCAGTATGGCTCTGCCTCACAACCTGCCAAGATTGCAACTGTGATCTTGCCTTAATACCCCCTTCCCTTCCCTCTCCCCTTCCCCTGCCTTCCATCCCAGCCCCCTCTTCCCCATCTTGACTCAAGTCACCAGAGTTAGATGCACACTAGGGACACTCATACATAGAGTATTGATAAATAATATACGGGGGATTCCCATGGGTTGTCCTAGGTGTGCATCTGAACTGGCGTCCGGACGGTTTGTTTACTTTTTACTGTTTGTCATGTGTATTGTCACTTAGTGTTTGTCCTTACATGGTTGTCATTGGATGGTAAAGGGCCAATTGGACCCTGCTTTTATTCATTGACCTTGTTGAGTGTCACTGATTTGACCATCTTTTGGTTCCACCGGCTGTGGTAAGACACTCTATAGTGTTTGACCGTCAAAGATGGCTTATGGTGGCTCGGGCATAGCGTGTTCGTTCCAGTGAGCCTGCGTCTCAGGATCCTAGGTTTCTGCCAAGACCATAAATTGGCTGGACATTTTGGCTCACGGAAAACAGCCGAGCTTCTCTCATGATCCTTCTGGTGGCCGAATATCACAGAAGATTGCAAAAAATATGTCAGTGCCTGTCCCGTTTGTGTTTGGAGTAAAACAGACAAGGCCAAAGCCTAGGGCCTCCTGAACCCTTTTCCGGTACCAGAGGGCCCGTGGTCACAACTGGCAATGCATTTTATTGTGGAATTGCCCCGTCAAAAGGATACTCTACCATCTTCGTAGTTGTGGACCACATGACAAAGATGGCACATTTCCTACCCATGAAGGGAACCCCTACAGCGGCCAAGACAGCTAATACCTTTATTGAAGAAATAGTCTGGCTTCACGGAATACCTAGTAATATTGCATCCAACCGTGGGGTCCAATTTACATCCAGATTCTGGAGGGCCCTGTGTGCAGCGTTGGAGATAGAGCTTGCATTCTCATCTGCCTACCATCCACAGACTAATGGCCAGACAGAGAGAACAAACCAGACTTTAGAACAGCACCTGCGCTGTTTTTCTTCGTTCTCTCAAAATGATTGGGTCGCACTGCTACCGCTGGCCGAGTTTGCTTACAACAACACCATCCACTCGACCACCCAGCAGTCCCCATTCTGGGCCAATTATGGGTTTCATCCCACATCCCTGACTGAGCTGGACATCGAAAGCACCGTCCCTGCAGCACAGGATATCACAAGCTTCCTTCAGAGGAACACTAAGATCCTGCAGGAGACCCTATCCAAGACCCAGGAACTGAACAAGGAAGCTTATGACAAGAGCAGGCGGGGGAGTTGGAGCTCCAACCAGGTGATCATGTCTAGTTATCCACCAGGAATCTTAAACTTGCTTGCCGCTCAAAAAAAACTGGGCCCACGATTCATGGGGCCATTCTCAATTAAGAAGAAGATCAACAGGGTGGCATTTGAATTGGATCTTCCTCCTTCCCTTCGGATCCACCCGGTCTTCCACGTGTCACTACTGAAATCTGTTGTCCCCGACTCCTTCTCAGGACGGAGGAGAGGTCCACCGGACCCAATCTTGGTAAACGTAGAGGAGGAGTTTGAGGTGGAAGCCATTTTGCACTGTTGGAGAAGGGCTGGTTCTACCCAGTACCTGATAAAGTGGAAAGGGTTTGGTCTTGAAGAAAATTCTTGGGAACCAGAGGGGAACATCCACACACCTGGATTAATTCAGGCCTTCAAAAGAAACCGCCAGGACGGCGGCACCCGGCAAGGCATCCGGAGGCTGCCCCTTCAGGGGGGGCAATGTTAGGAAAAGTACTCAGTCCGGATGTTTTGGGCTTCCTGGCTGTTCCTACGGTGGTACGTGCGCATTCGCACATGTCCGTACGAGCGCGTTCCCGTGCGCGCGCACACGTCAGAAACAGCGCCAAACAGCTCTATTTGAATCCCCTGGTCCCAGCAGCAAGCGCTGTCTGTTCTACAGCATCTGTGACCTGTGAGCCCCAGCTCAAACCTCTGTTCTTGCATTGCTGTTTGCTTCCTGTTGACCCAGCCTGACCTGACCTGCTGTTATGCTGCCTGCACCGACACCGGCTTCCACGACCATCTGATTGTCTGCTCCGTTTTGTAATTCTGCTGCCCGCCTGATAACGAACCTTGCTTGAACTTGACCATTCTTCTGCCTGACCCATCTGTACAGCACAGCCAGACCGTTGCCGACCCAGCCTGCACGACCATACCTCTGATCTGCACGACCATCTGGATCATCACACCATCACCAGTGACCATCCAGCCCTCATGCCATCCCGCACTCTTGGATTCCCTGTCTGCTCTACCAGGGGTCCTTGAATTGGGTGCGCAAGAGCGGTTGTTCCCTGCACAAGACAGACTCCACCACCAGGACCGTGACATAGAGTGTCAATAAATGCTTACAAAAGTGGGTCACGATTTTCAGGGGGTTGTTGGTGTAAGTGTCTTTAGAAACTTTGAGTCGAATGGGTTTGTGGGGTTGGTCTAGGTTACGCAGGGAGAGAGCTAAAAATGTGTCAAGTTTGTTGCTCTTGGTGTAATATTTATGTCGCCTCCTGCGAAATGTTTAGTCGGCCGACTCCTTTAGGAACAAGTCAAGTTATAGTTTAGCCTCGTTGAGAGCCTGTTTATTCTCAGGTGTGGGGTTCACTTGGAAGGAGGGGTGGGCCTTGAGGAAGTTGTCATCTAGTTGTTTGTAGAGAGTGCGCCTTTCCCTTTTGAGGTATGATGCTTTACTAATGAGGGCCCCCCGTATCACGGGTTTATGGGACTCCCATAGAGTCAGTGGTGTGATATCATTAGAGGAGTTGCTTTTAATATAGTCTGTAATGGCAAGCTCTATGTCAGCCCTGTGGGATGGGTGGATAAGGAGAGTGTCGTTGAGGCACCAGGAGTGGTCTGTTTGTTTGGGAATCAGGGATTCTAAAGTTGTGATCACTGTGCTATGGTCTGACCAAGGGAGTGGTAGAATAATTGAGAACAGTATTACCGGGGCTGAGCCCATGCTGATTAGGATATGGTCTATGTGGGAGGAAACCTTGTGTGGGTGTGAGTAAAAGGTGAATTGGCGTCTCGTGGGATTGGCTTCATGCCATGAGTCAAGAAGGGAATGTTTTTGTAGCAATTGTTTGAAGGAGAGTTTGTGTGGGTTTGAGGTCAGGGAGAAGGGGGATTTGTCTAGGTAGGGGTAAACTACCCTATCAGCAGAGTGCCCTGTTTGTGTTGGTCTATTACGTTCAGTAAATGGGATAAGAAGAGGCAGGCTTCTGGTTGGGGGCATAGTAGGATACCACAGTAACCGTTTCTTCCAGGAGGTGACCTATTAAGATAAGGTATCTACCTTCTGGATCTCTGATCTCTTTACTTAATGTGAAGGGTGCTGACCTGTGGAAAGCAATCAGGACCCCTCTCTGTTTGGTGTTTGCTGAGGCTGTGAAGACCTGTGAGTACGTTTGGTGGAAAAAATTGGGTGTGTGTGTTGTAAGGAGAAGTGGGTCTCCTGTAGGCACATCATGTGGGCTTTGGAGGAGGCGAAGGAGCGAAAGGCTTTGACCCGTTTCTGAGTGATATTGAGTCCTCGAACACTTAGAGTGAGCAGATTTAGGGGGGGCATTGCAGCTGCATGAGTAACAACCTTTCATGGTTATAGTGAGGGTATTACAAGTTCCACCCAGGAGAGAGGAAAGGGGACAGGAAAAAAGAGAGAGTAAAAATCCCTCAGGCAGGGAGAAAGTAGGAGGAAGGGATGTAGTGTCATCTGGAGTAATAAAGTTGCAGTATAGATTGGAGAAGGTAAGAGGTAAATGTTCAGATCAAGCAAGAAAATAGGTCGCTTAGTGTGTGGTTTTGTCCAGAATGGGTTTGAAGTAATGTGCAGAACGAAGGGTAAGGGAAAAGGTTAATGAGATTGTGGAGGGGGGTTTGAGAAGACTGAGACCAAGAGGGGCTAAGTTGCCCCAGGTGGTGCCAGATCGCAGTAACCAAACAACATAATCAAACATTGTCAAATATAAACCTGGCAGTAAAAGCAGAGGTAATAAACATCAGAACTTAAAGGACACAACGTGTACAATATCAAGGCTTGGGTAGACCTAGGGCTATTCCTTCATCAACTGAATGAGTTTCAGCCTCAATAGTGGGCGGCTACAAGACTCCAGCCGAAAAGTTCTCGGGTGGGCTTGTGGGGCTAGATTATCAAAGTGGCTTAGGCCTTCCAATATCACAATAAGGAGGCCGTTCAGTCAATACAAGGGTTCGTCCAACCTAAATGGGGACTCTTAGGCAAGAGGGCAACAGATCTGTAGAGAGACAGTTTAACCATGTTCGTGCCTTATGTAATAAGGAGGAGCAGTAACAATATCAAGGTTGTGGACTAGAGTGGTGATCAAGTGTCCGCTTGTGGGTTTCTTCACCCTGGAAGGAGGGATCGCTGGAGGTCCAGAAGAGGTGGATCTGAGGGGGTTTAACCTGCAATAAGGAAATGCTACTGATTTCAGGCCATGGTCAAGGTTCATCTAAGGAATGTTTGTGGTATCAGCAGGGGGAGCACATGGTCTCTGAATGTGGCAGTGGTGCCGCTAGGGTTATAGGGAAAATGACTCATATTGCCCTGGCTGGCGTAAAAAGATTGCCTGTGAAACTAGGGCTAAAGAAAACCCGATGGAGGGAAAGGATTCCCCAAAAGGACCAATCGGAAAGGAGTCAATGGAGCACAAGCAGCAAACAGAAACCAAAAAATTTGGAAAAGTATATAAAGTTTATTCAAAACCCGTTATACTCAGTAAAAGGGATATTGGGATCGCCGTGGTGACGGTGTAAGTCTCTGGTACACGAGGGGGACGACTATGGTGTTTGTAAGGAATCTACTTGGAACTGGTACCGGACTTTAGTCATCGTAAAGGAATAACGTCCAATTTGGGGGAGTCTAGGTGGAGAAGACCTGGAGGTCGCTAGGGAGGAAGGTCCCACTTCTTTGGGTGTTCGCCTGTGAACTAGTGGTGAGATCAGGTGTTGGAACTATAACAATGACGAGGA
>BLSH010454306.1:445989-457251 GCA_018402905.1 Glandirana rugosa
TGGCATGAAGACAATCTGATCATTGAGCACGATCGTAGCGATCGTTGTTTTATGCAGAGTTTGATCTGCAACTCAAAGCAGCGGTATGTGAAATCTCTAATTTCTGCTATCTGTCCTCAGAGCAACAGCACAGACAGCAGTAGTAAAGTAATCTATCTCAGGATGCAGGATCAGATCTTAAAATGTCTCTATTCTCTCCCTCACGCTGTCAGCTTCCTTTCCCTACACTAACCCAAAAGCATGTGACTGCAGCACTACGTGACTCCAGCTTATAAAGAGGCTGGGTCACATGATGCACTGGCCAATCACAGCCATGCCATTAGTAGGCATGGCTGTGATGGCTTCTAAGGGCAAACCAGTGAAACGCTTGTTGATTGGCTGCCCTGCAGCTTCTCAACACGTGGAGTAAAATAGCAGAACCCCGGACCGAAACCGAATGATTTTTGAAATGTCCGAGTCCGTGCCCCGGACACCGGAAGTACGGTACGGACCCGAACGTTACAGTCCGGGATTGCTCAACACTATTCTTGAAATAAAGTGGTGACTGTGGACTGCAGGTCTACTATGGTCTCAGGGATCCCCCTGATGCGTAGGTTGGATCTGCATGCCCGGTTCTCAAAGTCTTCTAATTGGGCCTGTAGTGAGAGGCTCTCCTCTCTGAGGGCTTCTAAGTCGTCTGTCTGGTAATTAACAATGACTTCTAGCTCGTCCACTTTTTGTTCAAGTTCAGCAGTAAGGTGGCCCAGCTCTCTGATCTCTTTTGTGAGACGATCAGTTATTTGGTCAGATGTTTGTTTGAGGGCCCGCTGTAGCATCCTCTCAAACTGCTGTATAATGTCTGGTTGAAGGTGCTGGGGCTGTGGTACTTTCAGGGGGGAAGCTAGGGGGTCATAGTCTGACTCACCCTCATCCGCATGGGGTATGGGCTACATCCTGGGCGAGCAGGGTGTCCTCACACGATGTGGAGGTTTGGGCGCCATCTTGGCAGAGGCCCGCGCCAGGACCTTGCGTATTGTTTTGGCCTTCATTTTCTGTCTGGTGCCTCCAAGCACCATAGCGGTTTGCTCAGCAGATACCTGGAGGTGTGGGGGAGCTGTGGAGGTGGTTGATGGGGTTCTGGCTTGGGTTTTTTGCGGCCGGGTGCCCCCCAGATTCGAAAAATTTATAACGGATTCGCAAAAATTGCTATGGGATTCAAAAAATTTCTGTTGGATTCGAAAAAAAAATCAAAATTTGAATTTCAAAAGATTGTAATATATTATATTCTTTCTATTTTATTATATTATTTTCTATTGTTTTTCTATTCTATTTTTTCTATTCTATTATATTCTCTTATGTTTTATTCTATACTTTTCTATTATTTTCTATTCTATTCTAATCTTTTGTATTTAAATTCAAATTTATTCTATTTAAAGTTCGAATTTTGGAAAATGGTTATATATTCTATTTTATTCTATTCTGTTCTATTGTTTTTCTATTCTATTCTTTTCTATTCTCGTATTCTCTATTATATTCTTTTCTATTCTATTCTAATATTTTCTATTTGTATTCATTCTATTTGAAATTTCGAATTTCAGAAGATGGTTGTATATTCTATTTTAACCTATTCTGTTCTATTGATTTTCTATTCTATTATACTCTCTTATTTTCTATTCTATTACTATTCTTTATTATTATTTTTTTATTATATTACTTTATCATTTTATATTCTTTTTTAGAGAATCAATGTTTTTTTTTCTAATTTGTTTCAAATTTGTTTTCAAATTTTATTTGAATTTGAGTCAAATTGTTTTCAAATTCAATTCAAATCAAATTTGATCTGAATTTTTTCGATTTGAAATGTTATTTTGGATTCATTTAATATCATATTATAATTCGAATGCATCATTCGAATTCCGAATAATGAAAAATTTGTCCGCATATCGATTTGGAATGGAACGAACTGTAAATGTCTATGAACAATATATAAAGAGGTAAGGATGTATCAGAAGAGTAAGTGCTTAAAGACTTAAGTAGGTGATGTATGGATAGAATTAGAATTCATGTATGGACATTGTGGTTGTATAGAAGTCAATCTACTGATACAACCACCCTTTTGAATTTTCCACCACTTGATCAGCACTGGAGGCTATAGCCTAAAATGTTGATCTGTGTATTCTTACAACAGGTGTGAATGGGGAAGTTGAGTCAGTTTTTTTCATTCAACCCACTGGTTGGCCAAAAAAAAAATGTATGTATCTATGGGCTGCCTTACTGTTCCTTTGTTTCCATAGTGCCTGTAAAACAGCATGTTCCCCAGTAGTAGCCTGTGAAAAAGGAACACTTCTCTGTTATGACATACCCACTGCTTAAAGCGGTAGTAAACTCAGTCCAAGAATCCTAAATCAATCCAGATTAATATTCCACTATACATAATTAACAATTTAAAGATACAGGTGATTAATTTAAAATTGCTTACATTCCATAATCCAAGACTTTTCTAAAGCTTCTGCACAGCATAAGATGCAACCATTATAACTACTGTCTTCCGCATCTTTACAGTAATGTATTTCTGCCCTCAGTATGTAGAGATGCAGAGAATCTTGCGCATGCGCATTAGTTCCGACAACCATTGCCTTGCAATGCTGAAGCATTGCTATCAAGTATCGCGTTAGTTGGGGCTAACGGCATCACCAGGAGATGATGCAGCCCTGGCATAGACGCTACACTTTTCCGACTGCCTTAGCTTGCTGGAAAATAAGGGGATAACGGCACATGCGCCGGACACATCTTATGCACAAAAATAAAGGATTTCTGGGAAACTGAGCAGGTAAGAAGACAACAAACACTGGCATGTTAATCTTTATTACAGCTGCAATATTAGCTATGAAAATGATGTGGTGGGGTTTACAACCGCTTTAAGCACCATAATTCGGCCTGTGTGTATACAAGGGCCCAATGTCAGGAGATATTGGCCGGTTAAAAAAAAACATCTGACATTCGGCCCATGTGTATATTGGTCTGTTTGACAGAAGCCGGCCATTTGGCTGGCTTTTGTCAGGCAAGCATGCTGGAAAACCAGCAGCTGACCGACTGCCGCTCAGCACTCTCAGCCAATGGAGGAGAGTGCTGATCAGAGTGTTCTGGGAGGATGCTGCCCCCCTTTTAGAACACAAGAACACAACAGCTCAGGGGGGGAGATTGCTGCAATAACTTCACATTGTTAATACAATGGCTCTACCCAGAGCTGACAGGCTTTTTTAATTTAACCCGCTGGGTTGAATGGAAAAAACTAATAGTGTGTACTAGGCTTTGATCAGAGCTACAGCTTTGTAAGAAGCAAAGCTCATGTTTCCCACTAATAGCAGAGGTATGGGCTTAATTAAGCAGGAGATGTGTTGGACCAGAGAAAGAGACCCTTGATTTCAGACAAAGAGCAGCTGTCCTTGGCTACTGACTACTAGTAGCAGACTGTTGTTTTGATTTCCTTTCTTGCAGAGGAAACTTTATTGAAATCAATATTGTGCGCATGCAAAACAGTATGGTAGTACAGCTTGGCAAGTAGTGATAGGCCAAACACCCCCGTGTTCAGTTCACCACCGGAACGCCCTAACAGGGAAAAAGTTTGAACCAAAACCCTGGACCCCATTAAAGTCCATGGGACCCAAGCTTGAAAAATCAAAAGTTCCTATTTTGAAGGCATATTTTTTTAATTGTTATAATTAGAGTTGAGCAGACACCTGGATGTTCGGGTTCGGGTTTTCGTGGAAAAGTTCAAGTTCGGTCCGAACTTGACCCCGGACCCCGAACCCCATCGAAATCAATGGGGACCCGAACTTATGGGCACAAAAATGGCTGTAAAAAAGTCCTGGAAAGTGCTAGAGGGCTGCAAAAGGAAGAAAAGTGGGGGGTAAGAGTAGGACAAGTGCCCTACAAAGAAATGGGGATAGGGAAATAACAATGATCTGTCCCTTACAGCAACAGCAGGAACCTGACCCTATAGAACTAGGAGATGATTTTAGAACAATAATCTGCCCCTTACAGCAACAGTAGGAACCTGACCCTATAGAACTAGGAGATGATTTTAGAACAATAATCTGTCCCTCTAAGCAGTAGACTCTAACTAGTCCAGTCAGATCGTTCTGTAATGCAGGATGAGATCTTATTAGATCTGCAATCTGTCCCTCACAGCACCAGCAGCATCCTCTCCCTACACTAGCCTGAGAGCATATGACATGCAGCACTACGTGACTTCAGCTCATACAGAGGCTGGGTCACATGATGCACTGGCCAATCACAGCCATGCCATTAGTAGGCATGGCTGTGATGGCTTCTAAGGGCAAACCAGTGAAACGCTTGTTGATTTGCTGCCCTGCAGCTATTCAACAAGCGGGAAAAAAATACCAGAACCCAGAACCCGAACCCAAACTTTTTTTCAAAAGTTTGGGTTCGGGTCCCGAACACCGCAAAGTTTGGTACGAACCCAAACTTTACAGTTCGGATTTGCTCAACTCTAGTTATAATTCTTATAAATTTTCCAACATTTTACGACATAAAAATAAACGCATACTCCCTCTTTACAGAGACAACTACTCCCTTATCCCTTACATTACAGAAACATCTAAATAAATACCCACACCCACTCCCTTTTAAATTCCTGTTCTTCTTCAGCCCCGTTCTGTTCCCTCCTAAGCCTTACTTCAAGATATTGTCCTTTCTTTTTAAAGATTTTCTAGATCTCCCATAGATCCCCATTTATTTCCCCATCCCCCTTCTCACTGAGTCATTGCTGTTCCCTTTTATAACTATCTTCCACCTTTTCCAGCCATTCTTTTATGGCTGAACTCTCTGCTTCTTGCCAGTGTAGAGGTATTAAACTTTTTGCAGCGCTTAGCATACGTGGTATTAAGGAATTTTTATATATTTTTATTGGTTCTTCGGTGACATGGAACAGGCAGCTCCAGGGGTCTTCGGGGACCTCTGTTCCTGTAATCCTTTTGATCCGGGACAGTACCTCTGACCAAAATTTTTTTTATTTTTGGGCACCCCCACCATATATGTGTCATGCAACTTAAGGCATCACATCCCCGCCAGAATTTAGGCGTTTTTTCTGGTTAAAATTGATGTATTATATCTGGTGTTATGTACCATCTAGATATAAATTTGTAATCCATTTCAATTATTTTGTTGTCCATTGCTGAACTGAAGGCTAGTTTCAGTATTTTTCTCCATTGTGATTCACTTCTCTATGAACCCAATTCCTTTTCCAATTTCTCGTCGAATGGCGCTTTTCTCTCTCCTGTCACTTCCACTAGGATTTTATACACTCTGGACATCCCGTTCCAGTGGGAGTAGATTGTCTCCTTCCCGTATTGGTTGAGGTAACGAGGATGCGACGTGTCTCAGCTTGAAATGGCGCCATTCATTGATTTCCACCCATTTTTTTCTTTTATATCTGAGAGAGTCAACGATTTACCTATTTCCATGAAATCTCTTAACTGTGCACTTTCTTTTTTAATCCAATACCCAAAGTGATTTCCCTGACATGGTGCAAAAAATGTGTGTCTCTTAGTGCTATAAATGGTGAGTTATAACTAGAGTTGAGCGAACCCGAACTTTGGGGTGTCCGTGACCCGGACCCGAACCCGGACATTTGAAAAAAAGTTTGGGTACTGGGTTTGGGTATTTGATCACGCATGTTGAATAGCTGCAGGGCAGCCAATCAACATGCGTTTCACTGGTTTGCCCTTAGAAGCCATCACAGCCATGCCTACTAATGGCATGGCTGTGATTGGCCAGTGCATCATGTGACCCAGCCTCTGTATAAGCTGGAGTCACGTAGTGCTGCATGTCACATGCTCTCAGGCTAGTGTAGGGGGAGGATGCTGCCGGCGCTGTGAGGGACAGATTGCAGATATTAATAACATCTCATCCTGCATTACAGAACGATCTGATTCTGGACTAGGTAGAGATTACTACTACTGCTTTGAGGGACAGATTGCAGATCTCATCCTGCATTGCAGAACAATCTGATTCTGGACTAGGTACAGTCTACTGCTTTGAGGGACAGATTGCAGATCTCATCCTGCATTACAGAACAATCTGCTTCTGGACTAGGTAGAGTCTACTGCTTTGAGGGACAGATTATTGTTCTAAAATCATCTCCTAGTTCTATAGGGTCAGGTTCCTGCTGTTGCTGTAAGGGACAGATTATTGTTCTAAATTCATCGCCTACATCTTTTTTACAGCCATTTTTGTCCCGAAAAGTTCAGGTCCCCATTGACTTCAATGGGGTTCTGGGTCCGGGGTAAAGTTTGGGTCACGTTCGGTACCGAACCCAAACTTTTTCGCAAAGTTCAGCCGGACACACCTAACCCGAACATCCAGGTGTCCGCTCAACTCTAATGACCACTGCCTTGTTAAAGAAGCTGAGGGTAAAGGTGATGGACTGGCCAAGCATGTCTCCAGACCTAAACCCTGTGGGGCATCCTCAAACAGAAGGTGGAGGAGTGCAAGGTCTCTAACACCCACCAGCTCTGTGATATCATCATGGAGGAGTGGAAGAGGACTCCAGTGGCAACCTGTGAAGCTCTGGTGAACTCCATGCCCAAGAAAGTTAAGGCAGTGCTGGAAAATAATGGTGGCCACACAAAATATTGACACTTTGTGCCCAATTTGGACATTTTCCCTTATGGGTATATTCACGTATCACTCACTTAGCAGTATAGACATAAATGGCTATGTGTTGAGCTATTTTGGGGGGATAGAAAATTTACACTTTTATATAAGCTGTACACTCACTACTTTACATTGTAGAAAAGTGTAATTTTTTCAGCGTTGTCACATGAAAAGATATAATAAAATATTTACAAAAATGTGAGTGGTGTACTCACTTTTGTCAGGTACTGTATACCATAGTTTGAGGACTCTATAACTTTCCTACCAGACTAAAAAAGAAACACTAATTTGGGTTATTTTAACCAAAGAAATGTAGCAGTATACAATTTGGCCTAAATTTATGAACGATTATTTATTTGCACAATTTTTAAAACAGAAACAAATTGATTTTTTTTTTATTTATTTAGGAAAAAATAAAAATAAAAACAGCCGTGATTAAATACCACCAAAAAAAAACCTCTATTTGTGTGAAAAAATGATAACAATTTCATATGGGTACAGTGTTGCATGACCGCACAATTGTCATTCAAAGTGTGACAGCATTGAAACCTGAAAATTGGCCTGGGCAAGAAGGGGACGGAAGTGCCCAGTGTTGAAGTGGTTAACGTATGCCAGAGCTGCAGAATGCATGACCCAGTTATAGAGATTACCCCTGATATTAATTTCAAGAATTTAAAGAGGGACATAACCTACTGTGTATCAACAGTGTTGAGCGAACCCGAACTGTAAAGTTTGGGTTAGTACCGAACTTAAGGGCGTCCGTCTCCCAAATCCGGACATTTGAGGAAAGGTCCAGGTTCGGGTGTGGGGTTTGGGTATTTTTTCGCACCTTTTGAAAAGCTGCAGGACAGCCAATCAAAAAGCGTTTCACTCATTTGCCCTTAGAAGACATCACAGCCATGCCTACTAATGGCATGGCTGTGATTGGCCAGTGCATCATGTGACCCAGCCTTGATATGAGCTGTAGTCACGTAGCGCTGCATGTCACATGCTCTCAGACTAGTGTAGGGAGAAGATGCTGCCGCCGCTGTGAGGTACAGATTAGCGTTATAAAATCATCTCATACTAGTATAGGGAGAGGTTCCTGCTCCTGGTGAGAGGGATAGATTATCGTTAAAAATCATCTCATACTAGTATAGGGAGAGGTTCCTGGTGCTGGTGTGAGGAACAGATTAGCGTTATAAAATCATCTCATACTAATATAGCGAGAGGTTCCTGGTGCTGGTGTTAGTGACAGATTAGCGTTATAAAATCATCTCAAACTGGTGTAGGGAGAGGTTCCTGCTGCTGGTGTGAGGGACAGATTAGCGTTATAAAATCATCTCATACTGGTGTAGGGAGAAGTACCTGCTGCTGGTGTGAGGGACAGATTACCGTTATAAAATCATCTCATACTAGTATAGGGAGAGGTTCCTGCTCCTGGTGAGAGGGATAGATTATTGTTATAAAATCATCTCATACTAGTATAGGGAGACGTTCCTGCCGCTGGTGTGAGGGATAGATTAGCTTTATAAAATCATCTCATACAGGAATAGGGAGAGGTTCCTGCCACTGGTGTGAGGGATAGATTAGTGTTATAAAATCATCTCATACTAGTATAGGGAGAGGTTCCTGCTGTTGGTGTGAGGGACAGATTACCATTATAAAATCATCTCATACTAGTATAGGGAGAGGTTCCTGCTGCTGGTGTGAGGAACAGATTAGCATTATAAAATCATCTCATACTAATATAGGGAGAGGTTCCTGGTGCTGGTGTTAGTGACAGATTAGCGTTATAAAATCATCTCATACTGGTGTAGGGAGAGGTTCCTGCTGCTGGTGTGAGGGACAGATTAGCGTTATAAAATCATCTCATACTGGTGTAGGGAGAAGTACCTGCTGCTGGTGTGAGGGACGGATTACCGTTATAAAGTAATCTCATACTAGTATAGGAGAGGTTCCTGATGCTGGTGTTAATGACAGATTACCATTATAAAATAATCTCATACTGGTGTAGGGAGAGGTTCCTGATGCTGTGAGGGACAGAATAGCATTATAAAATCATCTCATACTGGTGTAGGGAGAGGTTCCTACTGCTGGTGTGAGGGACAGATTACCTTTACAAATTCTTCTCATACTGATGTAGGGAGAGGTTCCTGCTGATGGTGTGATGGACAGATTACCGTTATAAAATAATCTCATACTGGTGTAGGGAGAGGTTCCTGCTGCTGGTGTGAGGGACAGATTATCGTTATAAAATCATCTCATACTGGTATAGAGAGACGTTCCTGCTGCTGGTGTGAGGGACAGATTACCATTATAAAATTATCTCATACTGGTGTAGGGAGAGGTTCCTGCTGCTGGTGTGAGGAACAGACTACCGTTATAAAATCTTCTCATACTGGTGTAGGGAGAGAATCCTGCTGCTGGTGTGAGGGACAGATTACAGTTACAAAATAATCTCATACTGGTGTAAGGAGAAGTTCCTGCTGCTGGTGTGAGGGACAGATAACCATTATAAAATCATCTCATAATGGTGTAGGGAGAGGTTCCTGCTGCTGGTGTGAGGGACAGATTACCATTATAAAATCATCTCATACTGGTGTAGGGAGAGGTTCCTGCTGCTGGTGTGAGGGACAGATTACCGTTATAAAATAATCTCATACTGGTGTAGGGAGAGGTACCTGCTGCTGATGTGAGGGACAGTTTAGCATTATAAAATCATCTCGTACTGGTGTAGGGAGATGTTCCTGCTGCTGGTGTGAGGAATAGATTACCGTTACAAATTCTTCTCATACTGATGTAGGGAGAGGTTCCTGCTGCTGGTGTGAGGGACAGATTACCGTTATAAAATCATCTCATACTGATGTAGGGTGAGGTTCCTGCCGGTTGTGTGAGGGACAGATTACAGTTATAAAATCATCTCATACTGGTATAGAGAGATGTTCCTGCTGCTGTTGTGAGTGACAGATTACCATTATAAAATCATCTCATACTGGTGTAGGGAGAGGTTCCTGCTGCTGGTGTGAGGAACAGACTACCGTTATAAAATCTTCTCATACTGGTGTAGGGAGAGGTTCCTGATGCTGGTGTGAGGGACAGATTACCATTATAAAATCATCTCATACTGTTGTAGGGAGAGGTTCCTGCTGCTGGTGTGAGGGACAGATTACCGTTATAAAATAATCTCATACTGGTGTAGGGAGAGGTACCTGCTGCTGATGTGAGGGACAGTTTAGCATTATAAAATCATCTCATACTGGTGTAGGGAGAGGTTCCTGCTGCTGGTGTGTGGAATAGATTACCGTTACAAATTCTTCTCATACTGATGTAGGGAGAGGTTCCTGCTGCTGGTGTGAGGGACAAATTACCGTTATAAAATCATCTCATACTGATGTAGGGTGAGGTTCCTGCCGGTTGTGTGAGGGACAGATTACAGTTATAAAATCATCTCATACTGGTATAGAGGTATGTTGCTGCTGCTGGTGTGAGTGACAGATTACCATTATAAAATCATCTCATACTAGTGTAGGGAGAAGTTCCTGCTGCTGGTGTGAGGGACACATTACAGTTACAAAATAATCTCATACTGGTGTAAGGAGAAGTTCCTGCTGCTGGTGTGAGGGACAGATAACCATAAGAAAATCATCTCATAGGAGAGAGAGGTTCCTGCTGCTGGTGTGAAGGACAGATTACCGTTATAAAATCATCTCATACTGGTGTAGGGAGAGGTTCCTGCTGCTTGTGTGAGGGACAGATTACCGTTATAAAATCATCTCATACTGCTGTAGGGAGAGGTTAATGCTGCTGGAGTGAGGGACAGATTATCGTTATAAAATCATCTCATACTGGTGTAGGGAGAGGTTCCTGCTGCTGGTGTGAGGGACAGATTACCGTTATAAAATAATCTCATACTGGTGTAAGGAGAAGTTCCTGCTGCTGGTGTGAGGGACAGATAACCATAAGAAAATCATCTCATAGGAGAGAGAGGTTCCTGCTGCTGGTGTGAAGGACAGATTACCGTTATAAAATCATTTCATACTGGTGTAGGCAGGAGTTCCTGCTGCTGGTGTGAGGGACAGATTACCGTTATAAAATCATCTCATACTGGTGTAGGGAGAGGTTCCTGCTGCTGGTGTGAGGGACAGATTAACATTATAAAATCATGTCATACTGGTGTAGGGATAGGTTCCTGATGCTCGTGTGAGGGACAGATTACCGTTATAAAATCATCTCATACTAGTATAGGGAGAGGTTCCTGCTGCTGGTGTGAGGAACAGATTAGCGTTATAAAATCATCTCATACTAATATAGGGAGAGGGATTGTGGTCGTGGTCCTTGGAGAGGATATGATCATACTCTAATGAAATATTGCCATTAGATAGGGAGTGTGGTCGTCGTCCATGAAGAGGGATGTGGTCATACTCTACTAAAATCTTGCGATTAGACAGGGAGTGTGGTCGTCGTCCTTGGAGAGGGATGTGGTCATACTCTACTAAAATATTGCGATTAGACAGTGATTGTGGTCGTGGTCCTTGGAGAGGGATATAATCATACTCTACTAAAATATTGCGATTAGACAAGGAGTGTGGTCGTCGTCCTTGGAGAGGGATATGATCATACTCT
>BLSH010454309.1:7788-18041 GCA_018402905.1 Glandirana rugosa
TAGGCTGGCCCGACGAGCCAGGGGAGACTCCCTTGCCTGTAGAAGGGAGTCTAGAACAAAGACTCATGCGCCGAGACCGCGACACTGACCGGCCTCGGTGCTCTGCAGTGAGGGCGCGTACGCTCGCCCTCGGGTTTGGGGGCACTTTTACCTACAGGTAAGCCTATAATAAGGCTTACCTGTAGGTAAAATTAATATCTCCTAAACCTGTATGGTTTAGGAGATATTGCCCCTCCAAGCAGCTGTGTCCTCACTGCGCATGCACTGTGATGCCCTGGCAAAGGCCTGGTGCATAGTGCCGGATATTGCCGGAAAGACGGGCTCCCGCTCGCATGCGCGGGAGTGACGTCTCGTGGCTCCGGCCAGTCACAGCGCCAGAGCCGCGTACTCAGAAACAAGATCTGAGGGAAGATGTCCGTTCCCTCAGAGGGGACCGAGCAGCCCGGTCGGATCTTCGTTTCAGGGTGAGTATTTCATAATGAGCGAGTATGCGATGCATACTCGCTCATTATGCTATTGTCTTGCAGGTTTTTTTTTCTTTTTTTTTTTAAAGGGTAGACAACCGCTTTAAACTTACCAGAGATATTTCCTTGATCATTTTTACTCACAAGGTTGCATTCCTTGTTGCCATCACCTCTGGGAGATGATAGTCATAAAGTATTCTTTCTGCTCTTACACATGATTAATGTGGTGTTATGCCTAGAATCTAAGGGGGTTTCAGTTCTTTACCTCAACCAGAGCATTGTTTTTCTGTCTCTCTGTCAAGAGTATACTAGAAGACATTTTCTCTTCAGCACCAGGATGAAATTCTTGCTTTGTAGGTCTACCTCTGAATCAATCAACCACTTCTCATCACTCGGACAAATTATCATACAAACTTGTGATCTTAAGTTCCACCTTTTCTCATCACAGCACATCCTGCTAGGTCTTTGAATGCTTTATGCAACTGTTACCCAGATTTGCAAGGCTGCCACCTGGTCTTCAAGTTCTCTAAGTTTCACGAGGTACATGTTCAGGCTTCTTCTGATGCCATCTTTGGGCATAAGGTCCTTCAGGCAACCCTTTGAGCTGCATGTTGCTCCAAGTTTTACTCTTTTGTTATATGGGCATGTTAGTGTTTTGTTACTTTTGCTCACCCTTTAAATGGACTGTATTTGGATGTTCTAGCTGTCTCTAAATGTCCAGTGTCCATTAATGAATGAGAAAGAAAACAGGAATATATACTATCAAATCAGTTTCTTTGAATTCATTGAAGGACACGGGATTCTGTTATGCAGTGACAGTTGGGTTATACTGCTGCCTACAGGAGGACTTGGACACTGAACACTCTTACGTATACCAATGTCCACACCCTCCTGTAGGCAGAACCAGAACTATAACACATTTGTCACTGAATAACTGAATATTGTTGCCCATGATAAACTCCAAGAAATTAATTTTAAGGTAAGTACAAAAATACTTTTTTCTTAGTTTTGGATATAGCAGGGGAGGAATACAACCCCTGTAATATGTTATTGCTGTACGTGTTACCACTTGGGAAATTACTCCTCTCATTTTGTTCTGGTGACCACTTTTACTGGGACTGAAAGTGACTGGAAATCCATAAGTTTACAATTATCCACTTGTTCCACTTGTTTTTAAGTTTATTAAAAGTCAGCAGCTTAAAAAAGTGTAGCTGCTGACTTTTAATAAACCAACACTTACCCGTCCCAGCGATGCGGCCGCCTGAAGCCTCGGTCCTCTCCCCCTCCTCTCCGCGGCACCATCAAAGCAACTGTGGGCACCCGGCCATGATAGCTTGTGGCTTCACTGCCGGGCGCGCACTGCGCATGAGTGAGTCGCGCTGCGCTCTCCTAGTGGCCAGGCAATCTTCTGGGACCCGTGATGTGTCCCAGAAGATTGCCAGGAGGGAGGGGGCACCTAGGGGGAGAGGAGGAGTCGTCTAGGTGGCCAGTAGACCAGGTACCCACCCCTCCCCAAAAAAAATGCCAAATGTGGCATGTAAGGGACGAGGAGTGCTTAAAGTGGAAGTTCCATTTTTGGGTGGAACTAAACTTTCAGTCTTCAGGACAGGACGTGAAGGGAAGTTTCCCCAATGGGACACAGCAAAATATATATTGACAAGGGTTTAACCCTTCCCCACTCCATCCAAAGCTAAAAAATTCTAGAATAAATACAACCTTATCCATTTGGATACATATGTGGCCAGCATCAGTCAGTCTGTGCTCTTCTTGCATAAGTGCAACCTTGTACATTTAAATATCACAAAAAGACAAAAAGCAACATACAGCAAACACATATACAACATCAGATTCATTCACGTGATAAAATATGGACTAAACTTTCCTGTTCTGTGTGAGTCATTAGTTTATGTTCTGAACTAATCTATACCTTTGGGAAATTCATTTCAGTTGCTTCTGTAAGTCCTGCAAATTCCGTGATTAATGTTAATTCTTTTATATATGAACTCTATGGCTAACGCCAACACTTTATGTTTCAGATGATTTAAAGTCTTGCTTTATTTTTTTATTTTTTTTAATTGAACACCAACTGGTTATTGAAATAGGATTTTATGTACTAATTAAACAGGCATCTTATAAGAAAAACAGGATTAACATGCTAACAGTACTTGACAACTAACTTTGATATTTTATGTGTAGTGTTTACTGATATTTATTTCAAAGTGGGCGGTTAGTTATTTAGTGCAGGCTTTTAAATCCGTAAATCCCAAACAGCTGATACTTTTATATCCACTGACATTTTCAGAAAGCATATTAAAGTAAATCTGTCATATAAAAACAGGTTAAACTAATACAAGTCCCAAAGGGCAGGCAGAAAAAGGTGTCTGCACATACCTTTGGTTCTATGAAAAACGTGTGCATTCCTGGAGCCCCCAAATCTGAACACACATTGCTTGCAGATTTTGATTTGTGCTCCACTGTGCGTGGCACCCTGCTGCCATTCTTTAATGTTATAAGTATGTATATCAAAAATACATTGCACCTTGTGGAGGAGCAAGGTCATGTTGATTCACTTGTTTGTTTGTTTTTTCCAAATAAATTTTATTGAAAAAAAAGTAGAACATTACACAAAATCAAACATACAGAGAGTAACTGTACATTGGAAAAGTATACATAGTTGAGGTAGCATTAATTATTGGAGCACATGAAGGCAGTTTAAGTAGTCGTTGGACTTAACATTCAACATGAGCCTATGTATCAGGTGAAACAAAGGAATCGTCCAAACCAAATCTTATGAAGTATGGTGCACTTAAGGGTGTCGCCTCCTACTTCCTGTGTTATGATGAGCCCAAGTGGGAAAAAATACCTCTTCGGCGGTCTACTTGGGAATGGAGGGGTTGGGCCCTGGGTATGGTTAGTGACTTAGAGAGAGGCGTTCTAAGCTGTTCAGCTTATTAGTGTTGGATGTAAGCGTAACAACTTACTATCTGAGCTACAGTATGTGTGAAGGTGTGTATGCGAAAGATGATAGTATGAATGACAGATAAAGGGAAGGGGAGGGGAGAAGAAAGGGAAGTGAGATAGAAGAAAAAAAAAGAAGGGTAAAAGGGGGGGGGGCGTAAAGAGTATTGGAACAGGGGAAGGGGGTGTAGAAAGGGTGGGGTAGAGATAGAAGGGATTCCAAAGGTGTCATCTCCCCAGTCTCCACAACGGGGCAGCAAGTGGATAATCATCTGTACTTGGATCTGTTCAAGTAAGATCCCCTTTAACCACTTGCCAACCGCAGTCTGACGGTGACAGAGTGGCTCGTTATCGCAAACCGCCGTCATATCACGGCGGCTGCGATAACTAGTGCTGTGAGCGCGTGCGCGCCGCCGGAGGTGTGCTAGCACACTCACTGTGCCAGGGAGCCAGTAGGGCAGACTCGATCACTGCCAGCTACCCACGAGGGCCCCCCCCCGCAGTGAGAGAATGGAGGTCCATGCAAGTAAACACAGATCTCTGTTCTTATAGAGGGGGAAGGGCAGTGATCACAGGCTTCCTCTATATGGAAGCCGTGATCATCCCATTTCCCCAGCCGGGGCAGCCCACACACAGTTAGAACACGCCCAGGGAACACAGTTAACCCCTAGAGTGCCCCCTTCAGGTTAACCCCTTCACTGCCAATGGTATTTACAAAGTAATCAGTGAATATTTACTTTCAAAGTTTTTTATTGTTTTACAAAAGACCAATCCATCATTACAAACAAAAGAGCGTCAAATATTAAAGCAAAAGGTTTGTATAGAATAACAACTCCATGAATAGATGGATACATTAGAGCAAGACATAAATGTCATTATAGGACACAATCTGGGAAAGAGACCCAACGATGCAATAGTAAACTATGCGCAGCCCCCGCCGCAGGTCCGGAGGAATAAAGTACCACCACCAGACACCCCCTTGGGTTCAAACTGTGTCCAGTAGTGGTCTCATCCCCCCCCCCGACAGTGGCTGTCACAGCACCAAACAAAATCCGAACCTAATCAGACAGTAGTGACCTTTTGGGAAAACTTTCCTTACTGCCTTGACACCACAGGAGGGTAGGGTATCACAGGCCATAGTGGATAGAAGAGTAGTATAGCGGGACTAGCCCGCAGGAAGAAGAAGAGAGAGAAGAACCGAAAAGATGTGAATAAGTTCGATATATGGACCCAGAGCCTCTAGTTTAGTTCCTCGCACGGCCAGGGGGAAAGAGAGATTCCCAAGAACTCAGCCCATGGACTCCAAACTGCTTCAAAGTGTTGTTCCTTATCTAACAGTTTAGCCACAATCAGTTCCTGGGACATAATCCATGATATTTTCCGCTTTACGGCTTTCAAGTGAACCGAGGGCTGTTTCCATGACTTGGCAATAGTCATTTTAGCCCCGAGACAAAGAAAAGATAACAAAGTTTGAGTGCGTTTAGGTAGTCCTGGGATTCTCTGATTAAGTAAAATAATCGCTGGATCTAGGGGAACTGGGGTTCCCAGAACCCTGCGTATCATTGTTAGGAATTTGTGCCAAAACCCGCGTACCCGTGGGCAAGACCACCATGTATGGAACATAGTTCCTACTAATTGACAGCCCCTGAAGCATAGCGGGGATGTCCCAGGATACATTCTAGCCAATCTGTACGGTACATAGTACCATCTGATAAGGATCTTAACATTTGCTTCAATGAGCGAGATATTCAATATTCCTTTATATGCAGACTGCATAGCCTTAAACCAACAGTCTGGGGAGAGTTGCCGGTTTAAATCTGTTTCCCAAGCCTCCGCATACGAAGGCTTATCCGATCTATCAGCCAAGGCCGAATAGGCAACCGAGATACCCCCCCTCTGGTCCATGCTTTCGGTGCACCAAATTTCATAAGCGGTAGGTCTAATCTGGGCATGTGGCTGGTGCATGAGAGACTGTAGGAAGTGTGCGATTTGGGCAAATCTAAATTTTTCTTCACTAGGCATTTCTAATTTGGTATTACAATACCGCAGATTTATGGGGCCCGTACTAGTAAAGAAGTGACCTATTCTGAACAAACCTTTATTAAGCCACCACTTAAAAGCCAGAATGTTCTGTCCTGGAGGAAATGCTGGATTATTAAAAATGTGGCTGAGGGGTTTTAACGCAGAGATCAGGGATGACCGTTTATAAAGTTTGTCCGTTAATGCAAGAGAATGGGAGAGAGAAGGAGAAATTACTGCCGGCCTAGATTTGGGGGGACACCAGAGAAGGAAGTCCAATGTGAAGGAGGGAACAGCTTGTCTTTCTATTGTAAGCCAATCAGGCTTCGGTCCTCTTGAGTATACCGTAGAGATCTGAGTTAATTGGGCGGCCTGGTAGTACCATAGTAATCTTGGGACACCCAATCCCTCCTGGTCTCTTCGTCTATACAAGATTTCTTTCGTGCAGCGATAGCCCTTTCTACCCCAAATTAAGGCGTTAATTTTAGATTGGATCCCTGCCAGTGAGGCGTCAGTGAGAGGTATCGGGATGGAGCGAAATAAATACAATAATTTCGGGAGTAGGGTCATCTTGATTGCATTAATTCTTCCTATCCAGGACAGGCCACATCTTTCCCAGTTCTTTAGTTCTTCCGCTAGTTTTTTGAACATTGGAGAGTAATTATCTGAGAATAGTTTATCGACTTTAGCTGATAATTTAATCCCCAGATAAGGAATATTGTGTTGGTTCCACTCAAAGGGAAAATTATTTTGCAGTTGTACTAAGGTTATAGAGGGGATAGAAATATTAAGAGCAGAGGACTTGTTAAGGTTCACTTCAAGACCTGATATGGAGCCGAACTCCCGAAGTATTTTAAGAAGATTAGGTGTGGATATCAAGGGAGACGTAAGGAACAACAACAAGTCATCTGCAAACAATGCACATTTATGTTCGTGGGGGCCACATATCACACCCCTAATGTCGGGTTGCGATCTGATGGCTATTGCTAGCGTCTCGATAGCTATCGCGAATATCAAGGGGGATAGGGGGCAGCCCTGCCTAGTCCCCCTTCTGATCTCCAGGGTTTCTGAATAATGTCCCAGCAAGCGAATTTGAGCCGAGGGGTTGGAGTATAAAGCGTGTAGGGTGCCCAAGAAATTAGTGCCGAAACCCCACCGAGCAAGAATCTCGAACATATAGTTCCAGTTTACCGAGTCGAAAGCTTTTTGCAAGTCTATCGACAATAGGTACCCCTCCTGTGCAGGGCCCTGGTCCCACCTCTACTGGAGAATGGAGATAATATCTATTGCCCTCCTAGTTTGATCGGGCCCCTGTCTCCCCGGGATAAACCCAACCTGGTCCTTATGTATATACTTGGAGATAAATCCTGAGAGCCTATTAGCATAGATTTTAGTTAATATCTTAAGATCGTTGTTTATAAGGGAAATGGGCCTATAGTTGCTGATCTCTGTTGGATTTTTCCCCGGCTTCGGAAGAACTGATATAAATGCTGCATTTAAGTCTGTATTGATTTCTCCCCCCTTCTGAAAAGAGTTATACATACGGGCCAGGTAAGGGGCGAGGGTGGATGCAAATTTTTTATAATACACAACCGAGAAGCCATCAGGTCCTGGAGCAGTATTAGCTTTCAGATGTTTAATAGTCTCCTGGACTTCCTCTGGGGAGATGGGCTGTTCCATTTCTGCCATATGCTCCCGAGATAATTTGGGGAGCGTAATATCCCTTAAAAAGTTCTCCATTTTGTGTGGGGCTATTGCATGGGGGGCCTTGTAGAGACGTGAATAAAATTCTTGAAACAGTCCCAAAATTTTGATAGGATTTTGGGAGAGCTCTCCCCCCTTTATTTTAATCTTGGGGAATGTTACGTGCCTGGTTTTAGGGCTCAACTTGGCGGCTAGTTTCGAACCTATACGGTCCCTCTGATAGTAATATCTAGCCCCAGCCCACCTTAATTGTTTATCCGCAATGGTGGTGAGTGCCAAATTGAGTTGGGTTCTCGCGTTTTCTAACTTAGTTAAAGATTCAGAGTTCGGACGCCTTTTGTGAGCTTTACTCAGAGAAGTGAAGTTTTCATTTAGTTTGCGTATCTCCTCTCGACGTTGGCGGGTCCATTGGGCAGAGATCTGTATTAGCTTCCCTCTTATTACAGTTTTATGAGCCGCCCAGAGGATGGAAGGGGATACCGTCCCATTATCATTTACCCCAAAGTACTCCGTTAGAGATTGTTCAAGTAAAGTGCAGTGGACAGGATTCGATAGTAGGGATTCATTAATGCGCCATTTACGTGGCTTACCATTACTCGTGGAGAGACCCACGACGAGGGTTACCGCCGAGTGGTCTGAGAGTGGCGTGTCTCGAATTTTGGCAGCCCTTGCTAAAGGGACTGTTTTAATGGATGTGAAGATGTGGTCTATCCTGGAATAGGTATTGTGTGGGGCCGAAAAATGTGTGAAATCAGTGAGTGAGGGTTTAATTCCCGCCAGATATCAACTAGACCTTGTTCAAATAGAGCTTGTGCTATCTTCAGGCTCTGTCTCGGAGGTCTTTTATTATGGGACGCTGCCTTTTTACTTTTGTCCAATGAGAGATCAAGTGGGACGTTCGTATCACCCCCCATTATCACTACCCCTTGGAAATGAGGAGAGAGAGTGTTCAATAAATGAACCATGAATTTCCTCTGAGCCTTGTTAGGTGCATAATACGATATAAACGTGACTACCTGTTCATCAATTGTGCCTGAGACTAGAAGGTAACGACCTTCCGGATCCCTAATTATCTTTAGCTGTGAAAATAACAAGTGTCTGGCGAAGCAGATGGCCACTCCTTTTGATTTATTATGCGCATTTGCTAGAAAGAATTGGGTATAGTTCTTATGGAGAAAGGAGGGGTTATAGGAGGTAGGGAAATGGTTCTCCTGCAAAAAAAGGACTTCGGCTTTTAAGGAATGATAGAAGTTAAAAAGTTTCCTGCGCTTGTTTGGTGAATTAAGGCCTTGGACATTGTGGGAGAGAATTTGTATGTTCGGGGTGGTGGTGTTAGTGCTATACATGGACCAGAGGGTAGATGAGCGCTTGACTAATAGATCTCACCTTAAAGTCGTAGTCTTGAAGCGGTCCCTGGGTTTGCTTTCGAAGAGAGTTTGGTCGCCCGGGCGTGCGAGGAACCTCTACCCGAGAGGACATATCTTGTTGCTCCGACACATGGTTCCGGGTAAGTAGAGAAAAAGCATAGAGAAGAAAGAAAAAGAAGCATAAGAGTGTTATATAAAATAGAGTAAGTACATCTCCTACGTTAGCTAATGATGAGGTAATTGAATGAAGCAGAGGATTCTCTAGACCTCCCCGCTTCAGGGGCGCTCGAGCGCATACTTCCCACCTTAGGGGAAACACGACCCGGCACCGAGAGAATGCAATGGTTCTCCCGAGGTCGGATGGAGGCGCATTGTAGCCGCCCCGAGGAAACCATCATTATTACCTAATATTCAGTCATGTAACATGACACTATGTAATAAATGAGCCCCACGTCCCGCCGCTCGCGGTCCCCGGGGAGGGGGGGGAAGCCACCCCCGCCCAATCCAGGCAGGGAGGCTCCCCCAACCCCCCCAGGGGACCCCTGTCAAACTCCAGTAACCACCCCCAGTAGTGCGAGCCTACAAACGTGGGGGGAATACCAATTATGTTATGCATTTTCCTGGCTAAGATAGGAACTGGGCTGAACCTATGGGGATAAACATGAAGTCCCGACTGTCCTCCGGACCCTGCATAATGGACAGTCCATAAAGGATAAAAACCAGTGTAATAATAACTTTGTTCAAACAGTTCTAAACACTATTGAAACAGTGAAACGTGTTAACGCTATCAGTTATACTGCTCAGGAAAGACCCAACCCCCCAAAAGGAGGGAAGGGAGGAGCCCCTTCAGTAGCCAGAAAAATTATCCCACCTGAAAAATATACTAGAAAAAACAAAATAACCAATAGCAAAAAAAGAAACCGAAGAAAAAAGGAGGGGGAACCCCCCACAAAAACACCCCCCGGCTGGGTGAAGAATGATTCATTCACCCAGAGAAGTGTTAGGTAAAGTCAGAGTTCAAAAACATCAAATTCGGAGTAAAGAGATGAAATACTCAGACCAAATGGCCCCAGTGAGGGGCGACCGTCATGGAGGATGTGCTTCCTTGGATCTCTTCTTCTGTTGTTTTTTCCAAACCGTGGTAAGGGGACTTTGTGGTGGAGGTCTTTTAGAGGACGTGGAAGCACCTCTAGTGTGAGGAATGGGAGACACTTCCTGAGAGATGAGACCAAGTTGCAGAAGAAGTTGTTCCCCATCGTTGAAGGATGAAAATCCATAGGCAATGTTCTTGTAGGAAAAGTTCAAGCGGAAGGGAAAAGACCAACGATAGGAAATTTCTTTCTGTGTAAGAATTTGCAGTAAGGGTTTTAGAGAGCGCCTTTTCTGAACCGTATAGGGAGAAATGTCCGCGTATATTTGTATTGTATGACCTTGGATAGCAAGGGTATCTGCTGTGCGTGACCTTCTCATGATTTCCTCTTTTGTAGAATAGTGGTGTGGTTTTATAATGATGTCGCGAGGTAGGCCATCAGCTCGCGGGGGTTGTAGGGCCCTATGGGCTCTATCCAATTCCAGCTTGTTATCAGGGATATCCGGCATCAAGTCTTTAATGAATGAATGTACAACCGGGTGGATATCTTTAATGGACTCCGGCAAGCCTCGGATCCTAAAGTTGTACCTTCGATTTCTATTTTCAAGATCATCGAGTTTGGCTAGTGCATTCTCCAGTTGATCTTGTAAG
>BLSH010454309.1:18051-37543 GCA_018402905.1 Glandirana rugosa
TAATCCTCCGCGTACGCGCCTGAGGTGGTTCTACCTGCGCATCAGGGCCTCGAGGCGCGGCAGGGCCTCTTATGTTGCGGTAACATCGCGTCTCTCGGGCACAGCGCGGCGGTCTGGTGGAGGTCTGGAATCCCCTTGCGGTCCCGAAGATGGCCTACTGAAGTCCACCGCGCTCCTCCCGGGACTGATCGGTCGACCTTCGGCGTTGCCTAGTCGGGTCGTGGTCGTTATACCGCAGGCGGTGCGCCATGTTGTGCCTCAGTCGTACCCTTCCGTGCCTCCTCCTCTACCTCCGGAGTGTAAGCGTGGTCCTTGGGAGTGGCGTGAATTCCCCTGGTCGTCGTCACTCATGAGGACTATTGAAGGATCCGTCGGGGATGCTAGGAAGTTATCAGGAGTACTCACTGCTGCTGGTCCCCTTAAGTGCGGTGAGGGTTCCTGGTGCGAATGTGAGGCCTCCATCTCCTCCTCCGTGCCTTCCCATGCTGACTCCGTGTTGTACCGCGTGGCGGACGCCATATTGCTGGTGCTGGGCTGATCCGTTGCGGCTTCCAGCTGGCTAGTCAGGGCCCTCCTCGCGCCACCTGAAGTCATCCGGTAGAAGCCCTGGCGTTCCCCTAAGGTCTGGAGGTGGTCTGGCGGCGCGACACGGGCTCTCTGCGCTACAATGGCGTTGTATTCTCCGGGACGGCGCGGAGCTCCGGGACTACGCGTCCATCTTGGTGGAGTCCGCGCATGCGCCTCCTAATCAGTGAATATTTATAGCACTGATCGCAGTATAAATGCCAATGGTCCCAAAAAAGTGTCAAAATGGTCCGACATGTCCGCTGCAATATCGTAGTACCCCTAAAAATCGCAGATCACCGCCATTACTAGTAAAAAAAATAAAATAAATGAAAACCCCAGAAATTAATTCTCATCATTCGTAAACGCGGCAACTTTTGCACAAACCAATCAATAAACGTCGATTGGTATTTGTTTTGCCAAAAATATGAGGAAGAATATAAATCAAAAAATGTTTTTTTTTTTTTTTTTTTGGATTTGTATTTGTATTTTAGCAAAAAGTAACAAATTTGGGTTTTTTTGCAAAATTGTTGCTGTTCTTTTGTTTATAGCAGCGCTCGGAAATGACGCAGAGGTGATAAAATACCACCAAGAGAAAGCTCTAGTTGTGGGAAAAAAAGGACACAAATTTTGTTTGGGTACAACGTCGCACGACCACGCAATTGTCAATTAAAGCGACGCAGTGCCGAATCACAAAAAGTGCTCTGGTCCTAAAGTAGGAAATCCTTCCGGGGCTGAAGTGGTTAAAGGGGGTTCTCCCAGGCTATCATGTTAAAGTGGTGGTACAGGTGGTACATGCACCAGTGGGGGTGTGCAGCTAGCCCTCAGGATGGGGGGGTGGTACAGTTTAATCCCACCAGGGTTAGATATCTCTCCGTGGACCAAAAGTGCAGTCCAGCAAGCCCAGATTCATGAGAATTTGGGTGGGGAGTCTCGAGCTACATGAGTTAGTTCTTCCATATCTGCAATTTTGCCAATACTATTAAGCCATTCAGGAATGGTTGGGACGTGGGGTGTTCCCCAGTGGAGTGGGATACATAACTTGGCTGCATTGGTCATGTGTATGCCTAGGGACTTTCGGTATGAATGAGCAGATGTAGTGGAATGTGATATTATATCACAAACTTGTGTCCAAAATGCTTGTATTAGTGGGCATGACCACCAGATGTACATAAATGCGCCTGGTTCCCTGGCACATCACCAGCATCTGTCTGGCGTGTCTGGTTTAAATTTGATAAGCAGCTCAGGTGTGCGGTACCATCGGGTGAGGGTCTTGTAGTTGTTCTCTTGGATCGCAACGTTGAGTGAGTGATTCACTTGTTTAAAGTATATCTAAACCCAAGAACAGACATTTAATGTTTTTCAGCTTGCCAGTCCTTGAATGCAGTGGCTACATTGTTTTTTGTTTTTTTAATCTAAATACATTTTCTGCAAGTGCAGAAAAAAATCCTGTTGATCTCATCAAAAATCTTGTGTCCTTATAACTTCCTGTGGACCTAATTGAAATCTCAAGTGTAAAAAACTTTCTCAGCTATCTTCTTTATTTTTATTCTTATTTTTCCCCCAATTGTTTAAGGGGGAGTGGAGAGAAGACTGGAAGTGCTATGGATGGGTGAAGGTTTACTTTAAGCACTTACCGCCCGCCCACCGTCAAATGACGGTGGGGCGGCGCGGCTCTCGTTCTGGGATGATGTCATATGACATCGCCCAGACAGCACACTCCTAGACACGGTGTGACTCCGATCTGTGTAAAGCGCCGCGGCTTTTTAACCATGTGATCGGCCAATCACAGCCGGCCACATGTAAACAAGGAAGTGCCGGTAATCGCTCCTCGTCTCACATTGACAGAGTGTGTGGTGAGTAGAGCCGATCAGCGGCATCTCCTCTCTCAGAGGACGTATAGGGATGTAATCAGGGCACTGATCATCAGTGCCCTGATTACAATTGACCACCATTGCCAGCAACCAGTGCCCACCCCAGTGCCAGCACTAAGTGCCCACCAGTGCCAGCAGTCAGTGCCTGCCAGTGCCAGAAGCCAGTGCCCACAAGTGCCCGGCAGTGGCACCAAACAGTACCCATTAGTGATGTCAGTCAGTGCTGGCCATCAATGCCCATCACTGCTGCCCATCAATGCTGCCCATCAGTGCCACCCATCAATGCCCATCAGTGCCCATCTGTGTCGCCTATCTGTGCCCACCAGTGCCGTCTATCAGTGCCCATCAGTGCCACCCATCAGTGCCACCTATCAGTGCCCATAAGTGCGGTCTATTAGTGCCTCCTCATCAGTGCCCATAAGTGCTGCCTCATCATTGCCCATCAATGCCACCTCATCAGTGTCCATCAGTGCAGCCTATTGGTGCCCATCAGTACACACCAGTGAAGGAGAAAAATTACTTATTTACAAAATTTACTGACAAAAACTAAGCAAAAAAAAAAAACCCAGCAGTGATTAAATACCACCAAAATAAAGCTCTATTTCTGTGAAAAAAATGATACAAATGTCACATGGTTACAGTGTAGCATGACCGCTCAATTGTTATTCAAAATGTAACAGCGCTAAAAGCTGAAAAATGGCCTGGGCAGGAAGGGGGTAAAAGTGAAATCCAAAAATGTCCATCACATTGTTATGTATTGCATGTTGATAATAAATTGATATATAAAAAACATTCAAGTATATTCCAGTTTGAAAATGGTATTCCCCTAGGATGATGAAACCATCAATGACTGCGAGTGACACAGGTCCATGGGGACATCCGATGCGTTTCGAAGGGGTTAAAAATTAATATCTTCATCAGGGACATTATACCATCTTACTGCTAAAATTTCAAAGTAGGGATAGCTTCCAAGCGCTAGAAAGCCACATATTCCCCGTGGGAAGACAAATGCCTTACATGCTGTACAGGAACCGTTGGGGATACTACCCAGTGATCGGGGTCCAAAAATAAGCCCACTGAATCCACTTAACATAGAATTCACTCATTTGATGTGGTCGGCCGAGCTGTTTGCTGAGCTACCGGCTTCCACACAGTCCGGCTGGAAATGGCTGGAAGCTATCCCTCCTTTGAAAGTTAAGCAGTAAGATGGTACAATGTCCCTGATGAAGATATTCATTTTTAACCCCTTCGAAACGCGTCGGATGTCCCCATGGACCTGTGTCACTCACAGTCACTGATGGTTTCACCATCCTAAGGGAATACCATTTTCAAACTGGAATATACTTGAATGGTTTTTATATATCAATTTATTATCAACATGCAATATATAACAATGTGATGGACATTTTTGGAAATGTTTATATTAAGTGATTTATTCTTAAGGATTTTTGTATAAATAAAATATGTTTTTTTATGAAAAATTACAAGGATTCTAGACTACTACTCCATTGCCTTTAAAATCCCTTTGCTACTTGAGGTTTCTTTTTTGTCCATTGGAAGGGGGTGAAAGTGCCCAGTATTGAGGTGTTATGGCAGCTTCACTACAACCACTGATAGATAATAAAGATAACAGTGATTTTAGTATAATTTTAATAAGGTAGCATTGTTGCCTTGATAAAATGACCCTATAACACCCTGAAATATCCCCATGTATGATGTGACTATATACTGTATTCACAATAAAACGGTGGAATGAACCTCTTTGAATGCTGGTGACTTTCTACGTTTACACTAATGATCCTGACCAGCCACAAGTTTGTATTGCTGGAGCATGACATTCTGCAGCATTTTAGTCAGTGGTGGGGCAATGATTCACCACCCATCCAGGCAGTGAGGAAGCTGTAGGTGAGTATTTTCTCTGCTCTGCATAGTGACTCTGTCCCCAGTGAGTTGTCACCAGAGACAAGGTTGTTAGTGTGACATGGCCCTAAATCTCCTTGCTTATCAGTGACCTAAAGCATATCTAAACCCAAAAACAAAATGCAATATAGTGCTGCTTATCAGTTCTATGGCAAGGTTTACACTTAAGCATCAGCTTCCTTAAAGCGGAGGTCCGGGCTAAAAAAAAAAATTAAAAGTCAGCAGCTACACATACAGTAGCTGCTGACTTTTAATATTAGGACACTTACCTGTCCTGGAGTCCAGCGATGTCGGCACCCGCCGCCGATCTTCGGATCGGGGGACGGGTGCAGCCGCCTCCATCGCGGGTAAGGGAACCCGGACGTGTAAGCAGTACAGCTTCACGCCGGGCACCTTACTGCGCATGCGCGAGCTCTGCCGCGCTCTGCTACTGGCCAGGCGGCCAGTAGTAGAGGGAGCAGGGAGGAGGGAGCCGGGCTTCTGACGTCAGCGGCCGCGTCCGCCGGCCAGAGCTCCCGGAAGTGTGGAAAAGGACACCTGTCTAAAGACAGGTGTCCTCTTCCCCCTCCCCCCCGAAAGGTGCCAAATGTGACACCTGAGGGGGGGAGGTATCCAACCAGCGGAAGTTCCACTTTAGGGTGGAACTCCGCTTTAAGCATTTTTGAATGTTTTTTTATAAACATTTTAGCATGCTAAAGGCATAAGCCACTGAACCACTGAAGCCACTGGAAAATTGGGATCCTGATTTCCTGATTCCTGATGATTATGACCCTTCCAGCAGTGCCACATCCTCAGTTACACCAAGGCCGAACAAAAGAATGTTAAAAAAAAACGTGTGACCCCCCCCCCATCCAAACTAGGCCTTTCGGGTCTGGTATGGATTCTAAGGGGACCCCACGCCAAAATTAAGAAAAAAGATGCAGTGGAATCCCCCTCCAAGATTAATACTAGACCCTTATCCAAGCATGCAGCCTGGCAGGTCAGGAAGGGGGAGGGGCAACGCGCACTCCCCCTCCTGAACCATACCAGGCTCTGCCCTCCACCCCAAAAAGAACCTTGTTCCCATGTTGATGGGGACAAGGGCCTCTTCCTGGCAACCCTGGGCCGTGGTTGTGGGGGTCTGTTGGTAACAAGGGGCCCTTTAACAAGGGGGCCCCCAGATCCCAGCCCCCCCATGTGAATGAATACACTACTCACTCAACAAAAAAGTGTCAACATGGGGACAAGGTGTTTGGTGTGGGGGGGGGGGGCAGAGCCAGGCTGTATTCTCAGATAAGGGTCTTGTATGGGTTTTGGGGGGGACCCCACGGCATTTTTTTAAAAATTTTGGCGTGGGGTCCCCCTTAGATTCCATACCAGACCTGAAGGGCCTGGTATAGATAGGGGAGGAACCCACGCTGTTTTTTTTCACTGAATTTTCTATTGCCGGCATTGTTTTGTTTTCATTTCAGCTGTCAGTGGGGAATGGTCAAACATTCCCATAAACACACTCCTAAACCTTGTGGACAGCCTTCCCAGAAGAGGTGAAGCTGTTATAGCTGCAAAGGGTGAGACAACTCAATATTGAACCCTGCGGACTAAGACTGGGATACCATTAAAGTATGTGTGTGTTTAAAGACAGACGTCCCAATACTTTTGGCAATATAGTGTATGTGGTTTACAGGAAAGAGCTTCCATTTGAACCAACTGCGGAGCCCCTTTTCACACATGTTCATGTGCGTGTAAAGGCAGGTGTCCTAATACTTTTGACAATATTGTATATTACATTATGACAGGGTGGCGGCTTTGAGGGGTTATACCAAGGCCATATTATTTTCTGGCTAAATTTTTAATAACAAAATTTGTTTGTGGTACGTATATTTCTTGTATCCTGGCTTTATTCAATGCATTGAAAACATACAACAGATCTCAACACACCTGTTCCATCTTCACCTTTCCCACGCAGGATTTTGTCATCCATACCCCCCTGACCTCTATATTTTATTGTAGAGTAGAAATCCCCTCTAAAACCCTTTACATTCTCATAGGTAACTAGCAATATTTGATTTTTTTTTTTAACCTTTCCTCCTGGAGTGTTATATGTAACTGTACTGTATACACAAACCCACTTATAAATCTCATATAGGATTTAAAAGAGGAGTATGGGATTTTTTTAAAATCATACTTTACCTAGGCGATGCAGCATCAATGCGACTCAAAGTCTGAGAACTGAGAGATCAAACACCACTGACCGCTCAGTTCTCCATCCTGATAGACAAACCCTCTTAGTTGGGACTTTAAAGGACATCAATTCCACAAAAAAGAAAGAAATTGGATTTATATAAAAAAATCTCACGTTTTATTTAGCAAAAGTTAAAAGAAAAGGGGTATTTTTGCATACCAAAAGGCATAAATTCAGTAGTACATTTATAATATCATATTCATCATATGTATTTCAGAACCAAACTACTTAAACACAGCACACTCCTATAGAGTAAACATGGAGTGCTACCCATGTTCTCCATGTCATTTTGAACAGAGAGCCGTGACAGACACTGCTAACTGCTCTGCCCCTCCAGTGCTCACTGGAGTGTGGAGGGGGCGGGAGTGGATGACTCAGACTCTCAGCAGCTCACTGAGCCAGGTGCCAGTCCAAGCTTCTGGGTGGAACCCGAGCATATGATCACAATCTTTCCCGAGCCTGGACCTGCTCTGGGACATCAGCTGACAGCGGATCACAGGAGTGCAGAACGGATTGCACTTCTGTGATCCACAGGAGAAGTACAGTCTTATGAGTTTTGGCTGTACTTCTCCTTTAACATGCTAATTGGATTTCAAATGCCATTTTCAATATATTTAAATCTGTACCTTTTATTAAAATAATACCTATTGATTCTGCCATGAGGGTTCATGTTCAGGCACTTCCTGTTATAGAATGACAATGCTTTGTCCTGGTCTTCTAGTTGTGCTTCTGCCTAGTGTTACCCTGTCATACAAGCTTCCAATGGAGACCACCAGTGCCTATTTAGTACACCTCATGCAGGCATCGCCCATTCTTATCATCATTAGGACACCCACCCTGAAAATCCTGCAGCTATTGCTGGATTCTATGTAGCCAGGAACTGGCTGCACAAAAAGGTTGTAGGACAGAAACAATACTGAAATGCAACAAGGGATGATTTTTTTTTTTTTTAAATGCAACTGTTTATGGTACGCATGCATTACAAAGTAGGCAACATTCAGGACCAGGTTAGACCACATACAGTCTAGTGCGTTTTCAATGGCACCAGTGCGGTCAGTTTCAGTGCGTTCCAGTTCCAAAAAAAAAAAGTAGAACATGCTGCATTTTTTCTGCACTGAACTGTACTGGAATGCACCAAAACGCACCAAAAAACACACTGGAACGCACCTAAATGCACCAAAAATGCACTGGAACTTACATGTCCTTATTTTAGGTTAAAGGCCAGTTCATACCATAGAAACACAGTCCAAAATGTGTTCCGGATGCTTTTTTGAATGCGCGTTTTTGATGCTTACCAGTGCAATCACCTTAAATAAGGACATGTGTATTCCAGTGCATTTTTGGTGTATTTAGGTGCTTTCCGATACATTTTTGATGTGTTTTACTGCATTCCAGTACAGTTCAGTGAAGAAAAAATGTAGCATGTTCTACTTTTTTTTTTCTGGAACTGGAACGCTCTGAAACTGACCGCACTGGTGTGAACTATGCCATGGAAAACCATATAACCTACTTTCCATGCATTGTTGATGCATTAAAATGCACTGGACCACATGTGGTGTGAACTGGCCCATAAGAAAAAAATGGGGAAAAAAGCACTGGACTGCGTCAAAAATGCACCAAAAACGCACTGGAACGCACCAAAAATGTGCATGCAGTAAAACATCCAGAACGCATCCAGACTGTGTCTCTATGGTGTGAGCTGGCCCTCAGGCTCTGCCCACATTAGTGTGATTTAAGGGACGTCAGGGAAAAATCTGTGTTTTTTTCGGCGTTAGTGAACCTTATTGTGCATTAGTTAGCGTCCGTTTCAATAGGCGTTTTTTTTTTTTTTTAATTCCTCTGCTATTTTTTAACCTGAAAACGCCGGTTTCAAAAAGGCCAGTTACCGCCGGTACGGCGTTAGTGAGCGTTTTGCCGGTTTAGCGTCAAAAAAGTTAAAACGCTACAGCCTCGGAACGCGCTGGTCCCGCGTTCTATTTACAGCTCACTAACGCCGACGCCCTCTACAGCTCAAAAACATCTGCGTTTTTAGGGGGCCATTGAATAACATGGAGAGCTGCAAAAAACCCACCAAAAAACGCCCGTGTGTATGAGGCCTTGCAGTAAAAGCTGCTTTTGTATCCGTGGCTGGGCTATTTTTTTATACTATTGAAGCTGAAGTTGGATTTTAAGTCACCTGCCAGGAATATCAAAGGGAAAATAAAAGTTACTTATCTAATTTAGTTACACCAATGGCTGATTTTTAAATCAATTTTTATAAATGTATACATTTTCCTGTAAGTGGTAAATATTTTTCCTTGCATATCTTTTCATCAGTAACACATTTATACTAATTTTCATTGCTACAAGCTGCAATGTCAGAGTACATTAACACCTGTTCTATAAAGGGAACACACAGACCTCGCTAGTAGCATTAGTCATTGCTCCTTGGGAATAAAGTTCTGTATCCATCTCTAGATTAAACATATGAGAGGCACATGCTTGACTTTCCAGTGGAGCTTGTTCCATTCAACTAGCACACAAAACCATAGAATTATTTTTATCCTATATTTTTAGAATGAAAGCGATATTAACCACTTGAGCTCTGGATGATTTTACCGCTTTCACAACCAGGCCATTTCTTCCTAGTCTGCACTGCGCTACTTTAACTGCAAAGCTGTACCCAAACAAAACTTGTATCATTTTTCTCCCACAGATAGCGCTTTCTTTTGGTGGTCTTTGATCACCTCTGGGTTTTTTATTTTTTACTATATAAATGAAAAAAGACCAAAAATTTTGAAAAACAATATTTTTTACTTTCTGCTATAAAACATATCCAAAAAAAAACATTTAGAAAATTAAATTTCTTCATAAATTTTGTCCAAAATGTATTCTGCTACGTGTCTTTGATAAAAAAGTACATTGATTGGCTCGTGCGAAATTTGTAGCGCCTACAAACTATGGTTGGGCTGTCCTCCGGAGACGTCATTGACAATGAAATGCGTCGGACTGGCCTGGAGGTGATGACATCACGCAGCCCTAGCCAGTACCCAGCAGTCGTGTATGAGCTTGTATCATTTTTTTCCCCACAGATAGCGCTTTTGTTTGGTGGTCTTTGATCACCTCTGGGTTTTTTATTTTTTACTATATAAATGAAAAAAGACCGAAAATTTAGAAAAAAAAAACAATATTTTTTACTTTCTGCTATAAAACATATCCAAAAAACACATTTAGAAAATCAAATTTCTTCATAAATTTTGTCCAAAATGTATTCTGCTACGTGTCTTTGATAAAAAAAAAAAAGTATAAATGTGTACATTGATTGGCTTTTATGAAATTTATAGCGCCTACAAACTATGGTTGGGCTGTCCCCCGGAGATGTCATTGACGATGAAACGCGTCGGTCTGGCCTGGAGGTGATGACATCACGCAGGCCTAGCCGATACCCAGCGGTCGTGTATGAGCCGACAGCTTGCTGGAATCTTTACCAATATTTAACACATGCTGATTACAAGCCATGTCAAGGTAATTGTTGCTACCACTTTTAATAAAAGTTTGAACATCTGATGGGCTTCACTATGGTAGTATTTTCTTTTTAACATTCTCGAATCACTCATTGGGACCCGTTGTTGATTGACTGCCGCTCTTCACTGGATGGTCAGCTGCTTATGCTTTGTCTTGGGTGTATTTAACCATTATAACTCATGGTCCTGCATGTCTGGTAAGAGGCGAATGTCAAGAGGGTGTTGCTGGTGGCGGATCCCCTTTTCTTGTTTACATTGCACATTGCACTCTCTAGATGGATTTATTTCACCTATGGATTGTTCACCATTTGTGGACTTTCACACTTTGCTGATGTATGCTGGTCATTAGTTGTATGCATACAAAGTATATGCATATTTGCACATTTGCACTTTATCATTTATTTTGTGCTAAATCTTACAGACCATACGATGTTTATGCTTTTTTAAGGAGGACACTGTTTACACGATTGCACTTTATGTATTTTTTTGTATGATCACATATATGTATAGCGTTATATTTTGTTTCATATAAATATATATGTTGGAATTTAGGTTTTTTTTTTAATACTACTAATGGCAGTGATTAGTAGATATGTGCAATTTGATTCGTTCCAAATTTGTTTTTCATCAAAATTCGTAATATTCGTTAATTCGGAAACACCTGAATAGCGAAAAACCGTTTCATAAATTTTTCCGAAAACAAATTTTTGAAAAGAATGAAAATCCGAAATTCGAAAAGCTGAAATTCGAAAAAATGAAAATCCAAAATTCGAAAATCCAAAAATTTAAAAGAACAAATATCCAAAAATAAGAATGAAAATCGAAAAATTTCAAAGAACGAAAATCCAAAAGTAAGAACAAAAATCTGAAAATTCAAAAGAACGAAAATCCGAAATTTCAAAAGAATGAAAATCCGAAAATTCAAAAATTATAAAAAACAAAAAACATTCGGATAATTTCTATTATGATTACATTATTAAATTCATTATTTTTTTAACCATAACTAGAGTTGAGCGAACACCTGGATGTTCAGGTTCGGTGGGTTTGGCTGAACTTTAGGAAAAAGTTCGGGTTCGGTACCGTACTTGACCCGAACTTTACCCCGAACCCCATTGAAGTCAATCAGGACCCGAACTTTTCTGCGCAAAAATGACTGTAAAAAAGTCCTGGAAAGTGCTAGAGGGCTGCAAAAGGAAGTAAAATGATTTTAGAACAATAATCTGTCCCTTACAGCAACAGCAGGAACCTGACCCTATAGAACTAGAAGATGATTTTAGAACAATAATCTGTCCCTCTAAGCAGTAGACTCTACCTAGTCCAGTCAGATCGTTCTGTAATGCAGGATGATGAGATGTTATTAGATCTGCAATCTGTCCCTAAAAGCAGCAGTAGTAGTAATCTCTACCTAGTCCACAATCAGATCGTTCTGTAATGCAGGATGAGATGTTAATATATCTGCAATCTGTCCCTCACAGCGCCAGCAGCATCCCCTCCCTACACTACCCAGAAAGCATGTGACATGCAGCACTAAGTGACTCCAGCTTATAAAGAGGCTGGGTCACATGATGCACTGGCCAATCACAGCCATGCCATTAGTAGGCATGGCTGTGATGGCTTCTAAGGGCAAACCAATGAAATGCTTGTTGATTGGCTGCCCTGCAGCTATTGAACACGCGTGAACAAATACCTGAACCCAGAACCCGAACCCAAACTTTTTTTCAAATGTCCGGGTTCGGGTCCGGGTCACGGACACCCCAAAGTTTGGTACGGACCCGAACTTTACAGTTCGGGTTCGCTCAACTCTAACCATAACCATTATTATACTTTTTTAAATTAGTATTCTTATTTATTATTAATATTATTAATAATAATAATGATAAAATATCTATAATAATAGTTATAAACTTTTAAATTATAGGTAAATATTGGAATTTCCTTTCAAATTTGGCTGTTATTAAATGTAATGAATTATTAACCATTATTATAGTTTTTTTATTATTATTATTTATTAATAATAAATAATAATAATAAAAACTATAATGATAGTTATAAACTATTAAATGAGTTAAGCCTCGTACACACCATGCGACAGTCGTACGACCGGACGTCCAAAATCGTATGTCGGCTGTTGTGTCTCGCTTACTGACGTGCACTTAGCGTTCCTGCGACCAAGCCGAACGCGGTGACGTGCTACAAGCGCATAAAGGGGAAGTTCAAGTGAATGCGATTTGTGAATTAGGAACGTAGGTTTACACGAACGGACACTTCCGAGCGTACCTGACTTCTGAGCATGCGTGTTTTTGAAGGTACAACTTGTTGGACCAACTTCTCTGTACACACGATACAACAGTCGTACGACGCCTTGTTGTACAACCAAAGTTTTCTAGTTTGCTCATCCAACTCCTGTTGTACGACCGTCGCACGTTGGCTTTTCTAATCGCCCGTACTGACTGTCGGATGATCGTACAACCAGCGGTCATACGACCGTTTTCATACAACCGTCACACCGTGTGTACGAGACTTTAGGTATTGGAATTTCCTTTCAAATTTGTCTGCCTGTTAGTGAATGTAACAAATACGAATTTATCCGAATTTTTAAAATAACGAATACCACATCTATACGAATGGAACAAAATGAATTAGAATGTTTCCAAATTCACAAAGTACCAATAATAACGAATGCCGCATCTATATGAATGGAACGAACCTAATTTGACATTTTCCGAATTCCCGATAATAACGACTGCCGCATCTATACGAATGTAACGAACCAAATTCGAATGTTTACGAATTTACAAATTTATTCAAAATAATGAACTTCGATCATAACGAAAAATCCGAAAAAACGAAACAAAATGAAAAAATAAAATAAAAACTAAAACGGAAAAAGCGAAAAAGAAAAACAAATTTTTTGGCCTTGCACATGTCTAGTGATCAGCATCTTATAATGGGACTGCGTTAGTGCGACGGGCAATCTGACACTAACTGACGCTGGGGGGGGGAAACTGACTGGCTGCCACTGACATCGCCAGTGACATTATTGCAGTCATTAGTGATAATACTATACACTGTCACTGTACTAATGACATGGGCGGACGGGAAGTGGTTAAGCCCAAAGTCAGAAAAGACTAAAATGTAATATATTGCAGCTTTCCAATCATTAGATGCAGCGGCTGCATTTGTTTTGTTTTTTTGTAAAGCTTTTTTCCTTTTGTTTTCATCCGGTCATTCAGCCAGTAATACAAATTCTGAGTGCCCACACTCTTGAGGAAGGAGCAATAGAAACACCTTTGGTCAGCAGCATTGTCAGTTCAGGGGGAGGGTAGTGTTAGATGGACTACCAGATTTAGATAAACTAAACAAATTGAAGCCAAATTCTAAAACCTTTTAACACTTACAGAAACAGTTTTGTTCTTTTTGAGATAAAGGTTTTACATACATTTTAAAAAAGCTGATTATTGTAAGCACCTCTGTCAATGTTAAATGGTTTGTCTTAACCAAGGGTCTCCAAACTTTTCAAACAAAGGGCCAGTTTACTGTCCTTCAGACTAGTGTCCCATCATTGATGTCAGTGGGAGGAATAGTCCCCATCATTGGTAACAGTGGGAGGAATAGTGCCCAATCATTGGTATCAGTGGGAAGAATAGTGCCCCGTCATTGGTGTCACTGGGAGGAATAGTGCCCCATCATTGGTTTCACTGGGAGGAATAGTGTCCCATCATTGGTGTCAGTGGGAGGAATAGTCCTTATCATTGGTAACAGTGGGAGGAATAGTGCCCAATCATTGGTGTCACTGGGAGGAATAGTGTCCCATCATTGGTGTCAGTGGGAGGAATAGTGCCCCATCATTGGTATCAATGGGAGGAATAATGCCCCATCATCGGTGTCAGTGGGAGGAATAGGGTCCCATCATTGGTGTCAGTGGGAGGAATAGTGTCCCATCATTAGTATTAGTGGGAGGAATAGTGCCCCATCATTGGTATCAGCGGGAGGAACAGTCCCCATCATTGGTGTCATTGGGAGGAATAGTATCCCATCATAAGTATCAGTGGGAGGAATAGTCCCCATCATTGGTGTCAGTGGGAGGAATAGTGTCCCATCATTGGTTTTAGTGGGAGGAATAGTGCCCCATCATTGGTATCAGTGGGAGGAATAGTCCCCATCATTGGTGTCAGTGGGAGGAATAGTGTCCCATCATTGGTATCAGTGGGAGGAAAAGTGCCCCATCATTGGTGTCAGTGGAAGGAATAGTCCCCATCATTGATGTCAGTAGGAGGAATAGTCAGTGGGAGGAATAGAGTCCCATCATTGGTATCAGTGGGTGGAATAGTCCCCATCATTGGTATCAGTGGGAGGAATAGTGTCCCATCATTGGAGTCAGTGGGAGGAATAGTGTCCCATCATTGGTGTCATTGGGAGGAATAGTCCCCATCATTGGTGTCAGTGGGAGGAACAGTGCCCCATCATTGGTATCAGTGAGAGGAATAGTGCCCCATCATTGGTGTCAGTGGGAGGAATAGTGTCCCATCATTGGTGTCATTGGGAGGAATAGGTTCCCCATCAGTTGTGTCAGTGGGAGAAATAGTGTCCCATCATTGGTATCAGTGGGAGGAATAGTGCCCCATCATTGGTGTCAGTGGGAGGAACAGTGCCCTATCATTGGTATCAGTGGGAGGAATAGTGCCCCATCATTGGTGTTAGTGGGAGGAATAGTCCCCATCATTGGTGTCAGTGGGAGCAATAGTCAGTGGGAGGAATAGAGTCCCATCATTGGCATCAGTGGGGGGAATAGTCCCCATCATTGGTATCAGTGGGAGGAATAGAGTCCCATCATTGGTATCAGTGGGGGAATAGTCCCCATCATTGGTATCAGTGGGAAGAATAGTCCCCATCATTGGTATCAGTGGAAGGAATAGTCCTCATCATTGGTTTCAGTGGGGGGAATAGTCCCCATCATTGGTATCAGTGGGAGGAATAGTCCTCATCATTGGTTTCAGTAGGGGGAATAGTCCCCATCATTGGTATCAGTGGGAGGAATAGTCCCCATCATTTGTATCAGTGGGAGGAATAGTTCCCATCATTGGTATCAGTGGGAGGAATCATTGGTATTAATAGACAAAATAGTGCCCCATCATTAGCTTCAGTGGCAGGAATTATACCCTGCTCTTGGTGTCAGTGGAAGGAATAGTGCCTTATATCAGTGGGAGGAATAGTGGCCCAAGGGCCAGATAAAGGCTAGCAAAGGGCCGCATGCTGCCCTTGGGCCACAGTTTGGAGACCACTGGTCTTAAATTGCTACATCTGCAGGACAAATTGTTCTGTTAAAAAACAACAGACTTACTGGCCCGATTACCCGGTGAAAATAAAAGAAAGAAACCCTAAAAGAGAAAGCAAATACAGCTATCACATCTAAAATCACACCTTAAAGCAGAACTCCAGTCAGAAATAATACATTAAAAATTAATTGCCTATTAAGAGATACAAAAAAGCAGATTCCACTGCTATTTTAACTCTCAGAGCACAACCTCACTGTACTTTTTCTTATAAGCAATTAACTAACTTCCTCTGAGCTTAGACTGTCCTGGACAGTGGTGGCTGGTGCTAAATATTGGGGGGGGGGGGGCTGGGTGGCAAACTAACATCCTAATACTCCCTGGCTGATTGGATCTCAGGACAGGACCTGCTTCCTGATTGGCTGGGAGGAAAATCAGGAAGACAATAGAGACTGTTCATTCGCTAATGTCACACACACAACTAGGTGGGCTCAGGGCGCAGTGCTCTGAACCTTGAGTCCACCCTTTTTTTAAGCCAATTAGAGCCTCAGACCCTAATCATGTGCTTAAAAAAAAACAGTTGGAATACATGCATCCGTGCATATAGATTAGGGGCCAGATGCATGGATTGGGGGGGGGGGGTGGCCCCCTGTGCCCCGTATGGATGGACCTCCACTGGTGCTGGACCTGCCCCAGCCTGTGAAGGTAGAGTCAGCACAGTGATAAGATCATTGCTCTGTCACTCAATTTTCTCCTCCTATTAGCATTTTCTTTTTCTATAATAGGGATAAACAAATCTTTCACTGTTCAAAAATGGGGTGTGGGTGAATTGTGTGAATTATGTCCATTTTCAAGGCTAATAGGCTAAAAGGCATAGGAATCTGGGCACCATAGGGGACATTTTAACAAAGAAAAAAAAAATTGACATATTACCATACCGTGTATAAAGCGGCTTTTTTATCTGACCTTTAAAATGCATGTTTGGGAGATGCCGTTGGGCTGTATATGGTGTTACGCAACTGTACAATTTTCACAGACAGCATCAGCAGCACCATGTTCTGGCTTTGCATATTTTGAACAAGCAATTGATTTTTTTTTTTTTTTTCATTTAGTTTGGATTATAAACAACAGCAACACCCCAAACTGATTTATTTCAGCTTGAAAATAAAAAAGGCTTTTTCAGGTAGTTTGGTTGTTGCACTTGAATATATATCCAGCTGTAATAAGTATAAATCAAACAGTCAACGTAACAGCTGGAAAATATTTAAAGTGGAGGTCCGCTCAGCCCAGCAAAAGTAAAAAAAAAACAGTATGTGTAGCTGCTGGCTTTTAATAATAGGTCACTTACCTGTCCTGGAGTCCAGCGATGTGGGCACCGCAGATGATGTTTCCATCAGCTGTCAGGCCACCATTGCGGGTAAGGGAATCCTGCAGTGAAACAGTACGGCTTCACGCCGGGCCCCTACTGCGCATGCACGAGGTGCCGCTGCGCTTTCTCACTGACTCGGCGGTGGGGGAAGGAGGAGGGAGGAAAAGGGAGCTTGGCTGCTGATGTGATTTGCCGCGGCCCAGGCTCCCGGAAGTGGGGACAGGACACCTGTCAAACACAGGTATCCTCTCCCCCCTCCCCCCCAAAAGGTGCCAAATATGGCACCGGAGGGGGCTGTAAATCCAAAAAGCGAATGTCCCAAATGTGGGTGGAACTCCACTTTAAAGCTATAGGAAAGATTACTCTTAAAAAAAAATAAAGCTCAAGCCTTCAACTTTGTACAAATTGGCCAGTGGCAAAACAGTTTAGGAGTATAGTTTGTGAGCTTCAATTTTTCACATAACTACACTGTATTGTCTTAAAAGTTTATTAAAGTGTCAAAAACACTTCAAAACCACAACCTCACATTCCCCTTCCTCTACCATTTCTGTACCCCAATTATTGCCAAAATATTAAAAATTTAGACTTCAGATACTGTATGTGTTTGTTAGAAATAAACTAGCATCAGGGCAGTAAACAGGCACCGAAACAGGGAGCAAATGGAAATAGACAAGGAGTTTTTTTTTTTTCAATAAAAATGAGAGTGTAAGAGGCAATAGCCACAAATATTATTCAGTAGCTGCACAGTATGTAAGCAGCTTGGTTAAAAGAGAATTATGGGGATTCTTTTTATTTTATAATTATACTTACCTACGCAGATGCAACATCGGGCAGATGCTGCATCTGTCCCCCGGCACCTCTAAGACTAAGAACTGAGCGATCTAACATCGCCAATCACTCGGTTCTCAGTGCTCCCCATGCAGAGAGCTGCTGACTGTCAGCAGCTCTCTGTTCTGCCCCCCCCCCCACCATCCAGCGTGCTCACTGGAGTGCTGGGCTGTGGAGGGGGCGCAAGCGGCCAGCTCAGGCTCTCAGCGGCTCACTTAGAGGATGAGCCAGTTGCTTTGTGACCTGCTCTGTGACATCAGCAGACAACGGTCTTCAGCCTGCTGTCTGCTGAAAACATGTCACAGGTGTGCACAACGAACTGCACTCCTGTGATCCACAGGATAAGTACAGCCAAACAAGCTTTGGCTGTACTTCTCCTTTAAGCAGCAATATAAGAGGGTGAGAAGAGACAAGCTTTATCTTGAAATACAAATTAGAGTATATTGTTTGAGGCACAATAGCTACACATATTGTACAGTGGCTGGACAGTACAGTCCTAGATTGCAGCCAGCATCAGCTGCCATCTGGAGCTGCAAAAAAAAAAAAAAACTACACTGTAACCACCCCCACTTCCACCCCCACTACAAGCAGTGTGAGCCCCACCTTTTCCAAGCTGTTGGCTCTATGACCCCTTCAATATAATTTAATGGAAATTTCCTGGCCAGAGTGGCAGATTCCAGTCCAAATGGTTTGCATATTCGACAGCCAAATAAGGACAAGTGAAAAAACCCCAAAAAGGCTGGCATAAAAGGAGAGGTAGGGCCTTGCTAATGTAACCTCCTCCTCCTTCTCCCCTTCCTCCACCTCTTCCTCCCTCTACTCCTTCACCTCTTCCTTCAAATCTTTCTCTTGGACTTCTTTCCCTTCAGATCACAGGCAAAAGCACAGAGCGAATCAGAGTGGCTCTGTGCCTTGTGATTGCTGCAATGGCCAATCACAGCAATCCCAAATATAACAGAGCTTGTGTTCACATTTGAGAGCCCTCCTCTTTATCCGCTGTCACTTTGTTCCTCCTCCACTGGGTGCTCCTCCGCTAGTCGTTTTGGTAACTGTTCCCACTGACCATCAACAAAATGGGGGCACATTGAGCAGCAAAGTGGGGCACAGACACTAACCACCAATGTAAGAGGCCACTGGCTATGACCACCAATGTAAGAGGCCACTGGCTATGACCACCAATGTAAGGGGCACTGACACTGAACTTTACGTCATTTACTAAGCTCTTGGGAAAATGAGTGCAGCATCACTGCAATGTGCACAGTCCATTTGCCTGTAGTAAATCAAGCCCATTGTTTACATACCTCACTGACTGACCACTGCTCCTCAACAAATTCTACTCCCTTGGTCTCCAAAACTCTTCTCTTTCTTCGTTCTTTCTTTACCTATTCAAGTGCTCCTTTAGCATCACTTACAATTCTATCTCCTCCTCTTTAATTAGAGGTTCCCAACGCTCTTGCCTCAGACCCTTTCTATTCTTTATCTGCACCTTCTCCCTTGGTCAATTGATAACCTCCCATGGCCTCCAATGCTGTCTCTATGCTGATGACACCCAAATTTATCTCTTTACCCCTTATCTGGGACTGATATGAATGTACAATGTATATGTAAAGTGCTGCATAAATTGACGGCTCTATATAAGTACCTGATATAAATAAATAAATCTCACCAATTCAGTCTCTTCATTCGCTAATTTTCTAACTGACATATCAATATAGATGTCACACCACTTCCTAAAACTAGACCTTTCTAAAACTGAACTTATAAGCTGTTGGGCTGCCTATTTGGACAGCGTAAAGGAGTATAACATCCTATTTAGTGTTGAGCGAACTCGGACTGTAACGTTCGGGTCCGTACCGAACTTTCGGGTGTCCGTGGCACGGACCCGGACCCGGACATTTCAAAAATCGTTCCGGTTCGGTCCGGGGTTCTGCTATTTTACT
>BLSH010454323.1:11477-26040 GCA_018402905.1 Glandirana rugosa
CTTCTGTGCTATGTCAGTCATAGCTTCAGAAGCAGCCTTTATTGAATACACCTGGCTTTCTGTTGACCTCTTTTGTCTGTGGATTTTTTTTCTTTTAGTAGGTCTGTCATGTTCACTGGTCTCGTAGCATAAATGAGTTCTGCTATTATGCAGGTACCATTGGTTTTCTGGGGCAGACTTTTCCTCGCTTTCCTTCCGCACACAAAATAATAAGGATTCGCTAGAACCCTTGCTACAACACTTTTTAATGCTGACTCTACTAACCCCTGTAGGGATCTATTATATTTATTTACATCAGTATCTATATAAGTCTCATTACACTCATCTGGTAAATTCAGGTCTTTCAGTGATTGCTTCAAGGTTTTGTTAAAACAATTGGAACAATCCTCTTTACACTGGCACATAGTCTGATCCAAAATATTATAACACCTATTTAAAACTACCTGTAACTTATTTGGTTCCTGATAGTAATCTGTGATACCCACTCTAACAGTTCCATTCAGAATGATACCTATTCCTTTCCCCGATATGCCCTGTACTAGTAAGTCCTCTTCCTTGACCATTCTTCCTTGTTGTGTACTTAACACACTGTTAGTGGATAAGTTCACCAACAGAGCATGGTATAAATCAGGACTCGTCTTATGACGTACACTAGGGGGAATCATAGTACATATCCAACAGTCTGAAAGATTGAATTGGTTAGATATCACCTCATGCAACTGAACCATTCTATTTAACAAGGTTTGGCCTCCCACAAACACCGGGTTCAGGACTAGCATCATCAGGACACCTTCCCGTGCTCTCATCTTCCTTCTCCACAGATGATTTAGTTCTGGAACTTAAAAAGGAACACAATTCATATTTTCCCTAAGTACCGCCTGCCAAGATCTGGGGCCCCCTCAGAGGCCTCATCCCTTAAGCTAGCCTGGCTACTTAGTATCACAGTTTTATGCACGTGTTTACAGTGTGATGCATGCACCCAGGCCTCCTTGCCTTCAAGCTTTACAGCTGTTGTAGTCACCATAACCACCTGATGGGGTCCTGACCACCTGGGCTCAAGACTCCTCCTCTGGTGCTTCTTTAGCATCACCCAATCTCCTGGTTTTAACATATGTGTTCCTCCAAGATCATCTGGATCTGGAACTGAGGCATAAATCTTTTTATGCACTTCGTTAAGGTAACCTTGCAGTCCTATTACATATCCAGTGACTGTACCACAGGATTTATCCAATGCCTGTGGGTAGTACAAACCTGTTCTTGGTACTGATCCAAAAAGTATCACATAAGAAGATATCTTTTCCTTCTGCTTTGGAGTAGTTCTCAATGAGAACAATGCTGCTGGCAATGCCTGCAACCAATTTAATCCTGTCTCGGCTTTAAGTTTTCCCAACTTTGCTTTCAGCAACCCATTCTATCTTACCACTTGCAGTAGGGTTGTATGGTAGGTGTAAGCGTTGTTCAATATTGAAAGCTGTCAGTATTTCTCTCATTACTTGACCTGTAAAGTGCTTTCCTCTATCACTCTCTATTGTCTCTTGGACTCCAAACCTACATACTACTTCCTGTATCAATTTCTTAGCTGTCGCTGTAGCTTTTACTATTGGGAAGGCTTCCAACCAAGAGCTGAAAATGTCTATGACTGTCAAACAAAATTTGTATCGCCCTACTTTCGGCAATTGTATGTAATCTATCTGTAACCTCTGGAATGGGTATAAAGGTCTTGGAATATGACCAGACGGTGTTTGTACCTTTTTTCCTGGGTTGAATTGTGCACAGATCAAACATGCCTGACAATACAGTTTTGCCATTGTTTCCACACCTGGTGCATACCACAGTTTTGATATTACATCAACCATCCCTCCTTTGGCAACATGAGATGAAAGATGTGCCATGGAACATAAAGCAGGATACATGGATTGAGGGGCACATGGTCTTCCATCCTTATGATGCCAAATACCTGTCCCATCCTGTATATAGCTAGCTTTCCTCCATTTTTGGATCTCCTTTTGAGATGCTGCCTCTTTCCCATCCTTCAAAAGAAGCAAGACAGCTTCTTTAGCTGCCTCATCTGCCCTCATCTGCCCTTTGATTTCCCATAGTGATGTGATCACTTCCTCTTGTGTGTGCTTTTACTTTTACTATAGCCACAGAGACTGGCAAGGTAATGGCCTCCAACAAAGCCATTATCTTAACAGCATTTTTAATTGGCTTACCCTGGGATGTTAAATAGTTCCTGTTCTTCCACAACATTGAATAGTCATGCACAGCTCCAAATGCATATCGGGAATCAGTGTATATGTTGACGGATCGCCCTTCTGCTTATCTGGCATGCTTTTATCAAAGGTTCCAGTTCAGCCACCTGAGCCGAATAATGGCTTGGCAATGCTTCCTGGAAGACTACTTTTTCCCTGTCAACTACTGCCATCCCTGTAACCAAAGAACCCTTTTCTGTGTAGCACCTAGAACCATCCACCCATAACTCCAGGTCTGAATTTTCTAATGCCACATCTGTCACTGCTCCTGGTAGCTCATAATAGGCCTCCGTCTCACTGTTACAATCATGCTCCCATTCCTCTGGTGGATTGAGCATGACGGGTAACAAGGTAGCTGGATTTAAAACATTACATCTCTTTATTACAATGTTACTAGGTGTGAGTAAATCCAATTCATACCTGGTCAGTCTAGCAGCAGATAGGTGCTTGGTGTTAATATGGTTCAGCACCTGTTCCACTGCATGAGGGACCATTAAGATTAGAGTGTTACCCAACACTATTTAAGCTGTCTTCTCTACCATTACTGCTGCTGCAGCTGTGGCCTTAACACAGGGTGCTGCTGCACTAATGACAGGATCCAGTGGCTGCGAATAATAGCCCACTGGTTTATACCTACCTCCATGTTCCTGTGCTAATACTCCTGATGCTTGATTACTTGCTTCATGACAAAACAAATAATAATCCTTTTTATAATCAGGTAAAGCTAGGCATGGGCTTGTCATTATAGCTCCTTTTAATGTTTCAACTAACTGCTTTTGTTCCTCTGTTAACTCAAAATGTGTGACTTTACTTGATGTTAGTGCATATAAAGGCTGAGCAATCTGTGACATATTTGGGATCCAGGCTCTGCAGTAGCCCACAAGTCCCAAAAATGCCCTGAGTGCTTTTTGATTCTTAGGCAAAGGGTGTGCCTGTATCACATCCTTCCTTTCTGATGTCAAATGCTTCCCCCCCTTAAAGATGCAATGTCCCAGGAAAACAATTTTCTCCTGGCACCATTGCAGATTTTCCTTAGATATCTTGCACGCTTGTTCCGCTAAAAATTTCAACAAACTTAAAGACGCCCTCTCACAGTTTTTATAAGTATCTGCACATAGGCAGAGGTCATCTACATATTGGAGTATGGCGCATCCGTCCAGGATTCGCCACTGATCCAACACATGTTTCAATGCCTGATTAAACAAACTAGGCAAGATGGACTGGCCTTGAGGGAACCTTGTCCAGGTATACTGTTTTTGATCAAAGGTGAAACTGAACAGGTAAATGCATGACTCGTCCAGTCTCACACTAAAATAAGCATTTGCAATATCTATGACAGTGAAGCATGTTGCATCACTGGGGATATCAGAAAGTAATGTATTTGGATTAGGCACTATGGGTACACTCTGCTTTATTATTTTATTTATTGCCCTCAAATCCTACACCATCCTGTATTTGGTAGGGGCATTACGATCTAGAGGTTTCTTTTTCACCGGATATAACGGCGTATTGCAAGGGGAGCTAATTGTCCTCAAAACCCCCTTTTCCAAATACATTTTAATCTGTTCTCTGATACCATCCTTTTGTTGCTGAGATTAAGGGTATTGTGGCAATTTAGGTAAAAGTACTCCTTGTTTCGCTTACACATTAATTGGAGGCATATTTAATACACCCACATCCTCTCTTGAGGCAGCCCAAAGTGTGTCTGGCAAGTCAGCAAGCACTGTGGCATATTGATGCTGATGTGATGCTGCAAATAATATATGCAAGCTCTCGTAGACATCTTGTTCTACCTCAGTCAGGGGTGAAGATGTAAAAACCCCCTCCGGTGTATAAGTGATAGAGCACTGTAATTTAGATAAAATATCTCTTCCCAGCAAGTTACAAGGTACAGTATCAGATAACAGAAAGGTAGACTGCAATGAGAAATCACCCAATTGAATATGAAGGGACGGGGTTTCCTGTAACAATATCATAGAACCATTTAATCCTACGATAGGAACACTATGACCTGTGGGCAAAGCGGGAGCAAGGTGCGTAGACAAAACGCTTTTACTAGCCCCTGAATCAACTATAAAATTAAGTTCTGTCTCATTACAAAATGGCATCTCCTTTAAAGTCAGTTTAACAAAGGCATCACGACCGTCTGTGGATGAAATAATGGGCAGGATGGGGTCTAGTCACTTCCTCTGAACCCATGGTCTCTTGACCTGCTTTTTAGGCGCTTTGCAAGTGCGGGCAAAGTGACCTTCCTTTCCGCAATTGAAGCAAGCAAGAGCAGGGAGTCTCTTCTTCTCCCCTCTCCCCTCAGGTGCTCTTGGCACCCCCACAGCTAACATTACCCGCTGTGGCTTTTTCCCGTCCATATCATCAATATTCTTCTGTATGTTGGATGCAACAGTAGTTAAAGCTTGCAGACTCATAGTCTTACATTCAGGATAGCGTATAGTCAGCCTATCCTGAATGATCTTGCGCAACCCTGTCGCCCACATTGTGACCAACATGGGTGCCAGAGCCGCAGAATCAGGATCTTGTCCTGTTCCCGTAACTGCCAGCTTAAACCTGTCAGTATACTCATGTACTTCTTCTTGTACCCCTTGTGTCATTGTACTCACCTTAGTCCACGAAGCTGCAGGGAATATTTTACCTATCTCTGTTTTCATCTTTGCACACAAGGTAGCAGCTTGCGCTGGGGTATCTGCTGGAACAGGATACTTACCCATATCCTCTGGCTTATACAGCCCCGCTTCCCTTACTATTAATTCATAATCACTTATCCCTGCAACCCCCTTGATTATACAACATATATCCGCCCAAGTAGCTGTATAACTCGCAGCAATATTACATACTTGCTGTGCAAATAAATGGGGACTATGTCTAGGCTTAGGGATAGTATTTAAAAATGTATTCATTTCCCCTGGAGTCCAGGGAACATGATGAGTGATTACCCCATGTTAAGGTCCCAACCTGATCATATGCCCTTTGTTCCCTCACGGGTAATAACTTGGCTGGTGGCTTCCTATCTTTTCTAAAATTATAACGTGGTTCTACCGTTGAGTCAGGGGCATTATTTTCCTCCTGATCCCATTCCTCATTGTATGGTAGGGCAGGGTATAGTTCAACCTGGTAAGGAGATTGTTCCTTTGGTGAAACACCCATGACATGTGGGCTTCCACTCAGGGTGGCCGTATACCCACTCACTTCCCGTAATGACCCTATACCAGACCCACCCAATCCCCCTACCCCAAGTCCCCACTGTGGGCTTTCACTTGGGGCTAGTGCAGACACATATGGGGGAGGGCTAGTGGCACTACTAATAACTGCAGAGCCACTGCCTGACCCCGCCTGCGTGGCTGCACTGCTTGGGTCCCTAATAAGTGTCTTTGCCAACAGGTAAGTACTGGTTATTAGTTCCTCTGACATGTCACCCTCTTCTGCCTCCTTTGGTACTACTGCTAGTAAAAGTTTTGAAGTTTTATTATATGCTTCACTATTCCACCGTGCCCAAGCTGCCATCTCATTTGGAGCAATCATTTTACTTTTAAAATTATGATGTAAAGCGGTCCAGGCAGGAATATCATAAGTGCCTTGAATTGGGATTGGATAATCTGTGATCTGTGTCAACTTGTGCCATTTCTTCAAAAACCTTATTACCCACTTGCCATACCGAGCATGAAGCTCCTGCCAAGGAGTCAAAGGGGGTCCCTTTAGCTGAACACCTCCACCCAATTGATTCCCAATAATGGGTTGCCTCTGGGTTACTCTATAGTCCATTTTTCCAAACAGAATTGAGTAGGAATAAACTTGGCCAGAGCTTTTCCTTATCCTACTACACCTGTTCTCTATCTGTCCCCGGGACAGACCACTCAATCCTATCACACCTCTGCCCTCTAGCGGACAGCGGTGCATTTTCACCCCCGGAAGGTGAAACAAAAAGGGCCGGCTATGTGGGTTACCTGGGTCACCTTCTAGGTGTCTTGTATCCCCCAAGTCCCCCACCCCCCTCTCCTGCTGCTATCACTTACTTGGGACAGTCTTACGCACCCACAGACACACAAAATGTAGTATACTGTGGTTATCTAACAGGATAAGGAGGGGTGCCTTTCTTCACTAACTTCTAATTACTAAGTGTTCACCCCCCCTTTCTCCCTGCAGCACACTACACTCTATAAGCTAGAGCACAAAGTTCAGATCACAGATTACAAAGCCCCGCCTTCTATCTCTCCAAATCTCCAATGCCAGAATAAAAACAAACACAATGCAATTGCATATAAAGAATGCATCAATAATTATTCCCAATCTATCACATGTATTATGAATCACTAGTGGAATGGAGTTCTGCGTTGTGTTCAATTGAGACATGGACTAAATTCTGCAATGTAACATATTCACCAACCTCTTCATCCATGACTTGATCAGGGTCACAGATGGAGGGTGAGTTCACAGGGTACTTAAATATATAAAGTGTAAGCAGAAGCCATGCAATAGCCCCTAATACCACTGCTAATATTTCAAAGACCAATAAGGGTTTATGACAGTTATCATGTGTACTATTCATTTAATTATTACAATACTTACTTGTCCTGTTGGCAAAACCTTAAATTATATACTTATTTCAGTCATGCATTAGTACATATAAAAGGGTTAATATAACGGGTGTTAAATACATAGCTTTCCTAACCTCGCAAGCTGTCAAGGTCTCCTTATCAGCATGGCCAGTAACACTGGCCTCCGTCGGGCACTGAGCCAAACCTGCCCAAAGGAGTTTACTTGACTGCAGTTATTTATGGTTAACACATAAAGAATTTAAAGAAATGAAAGATAGTTTTTTTAGACAGTTTTTATAGGAAGGGATAGATGAGCAGTATACATCCCAGGTATGTTTGGGTGTGACACGTTGATAACAGGCTTACAAATTTTTATTGACGGTCATCCAACACAGAATCGTCCAACCTTTTCTGCACCTTAACAAGAGAAGGTTTGTGAATTGAGGTTGTGGCCCCTTTTTAAGGGTCACTACACCCAAATAGGTTACCCTGGTTTCCCAACGAGATTGTGCCAGAAAAACCGCCTGTGTGCACCTTTTTGTCTATGTAAAAACTAAATAAGAATGCACACGCTATCTTGTAAAAGAGAACTGTCTATCAAACAGCCTTCTGTGAAAAGAAAAGTGAAACTAAAACAGAACAGTTGTGAAGATAGCAGAAGGTAGAGTAAGAACAACTTTTAGTATGCCGTCTAATCTTTTTGACAGACAAACATTTTCTCACTCATATGCACAGCAAGGGGACCACTCACCACAGTCCCACTTACCCACACTCACTCACTCAAACATAACCCCTCCGTTGCAAACACCAGCTGAAATAGCGATGTTCGTTAATTCTTCTTGAGCACCTAAGTGCTTATTAGCCAACAGCCCTAGTGGCTGCAGCTGCAGCTCTGCAACCCACGCTTGCTCTGCAAGGTTAAGAAGAAATAAGCAACATGTACCAATAAGACAGATAAATAACTTAGACTATAACAGGGTTAATCAAACCAAATATAGTATATATATAGCAACACTCTTCCGTCTGGGTTCTTTTAAATGCGTTCTAGGCTAACTTACCTTTTGCACACCCCACAGCTCCCAAACACAGGCAAACTTTTGTGAGATACTAGCACTCACCTGGGCCCTGTTTGTCCGTGATTGTGATCTGGAAAGGGTGCAAATCCTGAGCCGTTAGCACGCCAGAGTCATACGGCACCATATGAATAGGGTTAACTTTTTAATGATATTAACCTTCAGACGGAGAGTTCCAAATTATACGTTTATTTGACAGAAAATACAGCTGTATTGAGAGCACGCCCTCTAGAGGCCGCCAATGTGCTCTGAGAATCCAAACTTCATACAATCATATTTATAGGGTTTCTTATCTCAATCTAAGCATGGCAACATATGATGCCCTGGCACATTTCTGTTTACCAGAGATATCATCACTTAGTTGTTTGTGTAATACTTCAGACGCCATTTTAAAGAACTTAGAATATAATTAAGCATTATATTTCACTCATGTAAAGGTGTATGTCTATATATTAAGTTTTTACCACTTCTAGCTATTAAAAGCATTCTTGTCTTTTAGCTTAAGCAAGTATATAGTACTACCATTTTGAATATGTAATAGTGAATAATTCAGTAAGGATCATTTTTATCCCTATACATTATCAAATTACCCCCTTCTAAATAATTCAATATTATTTCTGTGATTATGGATCGGCTGTCTAAAATGGCCCACTTTATTCCCATGAAGGATACCCCCCCTGCCACAGAGACTGCCTCCACCCTCATCAGAGAAGTTGTTCGTCTGCATGGCATTCCTGTCAACATCATCTCGGACGGTGGGGTACAATTTATGTCTAGATTCTGGAAAGCCTTGTGAAAAGTCTTGAACATTAAACACTGTTTGTCCGAGATAACAAATCAGACTCTAAAACAGTATTTACGTTGTTTTTCTTCTTTTAGACAAGATGACTGGTCTTCTCTTCTCCCATTGGTGGAGTTTGCATATAACAACTCAATACATTCTGCTACCAATCAGACATCATTTTTTGCAAATTATGGTTTTCACCCTTCTTTCTTGCCAGATGTTCCCAGAGAATCTTCAATACCAGCCATACAAGAGCAGATGGAATTCTGGAGGACCAATAACCGATTTCTGCAGGAAGCTATCTCCAAATCCCAGGCGAACAGCAAGAGATTCTATGACAAGAAAAGCAGAGGTAACCTGGATCTAAAACCGGGAGATGAGTTATGGCTATCAACGTTAAACTTAACCACTTTAAGACCGAGCCTCTTTTTGGAGTTTGGAGGTTATCAGTTAAAAACAGTTTTTTTTGCTATAAAATTACTTAGAACCCCCAAACATTATATATATTTTTTTCTAAGACCCTAGAGAATAAAATGGTGGCCATTGCAAAACTTTATGTCACACCGTATTTGCGCAGCGGTCTTAAAAGCGCGATTTTTTTTGAAAAAATTCAGTTTTTTTAGTTAAAAAATAAGACAACAGTAAAGTTAGGTCAATTTTTTTCCATATTGTGAAAGATAATGTTACGCCGAGTAAAATGATACCCAACATGTCATGCTTCAAAATTGCGTCCGCTCGCGGAATGACGACAAACTTTGCAACATAAAAGTCTCCATTGGCGACGTTTAAAAAATTCTACAGGTTAGCATTTTTGCGTTACAGAGGAGGTCTAGGGCTAGAATTATTGCTCTCGCTCTAACGATCGCGGCGATACCTCACATGTGTGGTTTGCACACCGTTTTCATATGTGGGCGGGACTTACGTATGCGTTCGCTTATGCGCGCGAGCTCGCAAGGACGGTGCGCTTTAAATTTTTTTTTTTTTAATAATGTATTTTACTTTTTAATTTTTATTTTTACAACTTTCTTTTTTAAAAAAAAAAATTTTGATCACTTTTTTTCCTATTACAAGAAATGTAAACATTCCTTGTAATAGAAAAAAGCATGCCAGGACCTCCAAAATATGAGATCTGGGGTCAAAAAGACCTCAGATCTCATTTTTACACTAAAATGCATTAAAAAAAAAAAAATTTGAAAAAAATGGCAGGGGAAAAAAAAAATGTCCCCTTTAAAAGCATTGGGCGGAAGCTACTTGTGACGTAGCTTCCGCCCAGCCATGTTATGGAGCTGAGTGAGCGGCTTCAGCCGCTCACTCGGCTCACGGACACTGGGGGGGAAGGACGCGATCATCTCCGCCGCTGCCGGCGGGTCCGGTAAGCGGCGGAGATGACCGGAAAGCGGCGGGAGGGGGGCACCTCTCCCGCCGCTGATAAAAGTGATCTCGCGGCGAATCCGCCACTAAGACCACTCTTTTATCTGACGCAGAATCGCCGGCTGTAAAAAAAGATACCGGGGTTATGGTAGCTATCTGCTACCATAACAACGGTATTCCACTTCAAAGTACCGCCGTCAAAGGATGTACGGCGGTCCGGAAGTGGTTAAAACTGGCTTGTCCTTCTAAGAAATTCAGGCCCAGATACATCGGTCCATTCCCTGTAAAAAGAAGGATCAATGCAGTAGCCTTTGAGCTAGTTCTACCCGAAAGCATGAAAATCCATCCTGTATTTCATGTTCTTCTTAAACGATCCATTGCTAACCCTTTTCCCGATTGTGAACCAGAGACTCCCTCTCTACTGCTTGTTGAAGGGACTGAAGAATTTGAGGTGGAAGCCATCTTGAACTGCAGGAAAAGAAGGGGCCAAACACAGTTCCTTATCAAGTGGAAGGGCTACTCATGGGAACCGTCTTCTAATGTTCATGCTTCACGTTCAGGCTTACTTCCGTCTTCATCCTAAAAAACGTTTTAAAAAAGTACTCCCTCAGTACAGTAATGGGACTTTAACAGCAGTTTGACACTGAAGAAAATTTATAAGTAAAAAACAACAGTGTACATAGATTGCAATACAATGTCTTGAGACTGACATCTTCTCGAATATGTGCCCTACATGTTTCGGGACATAATACCCTTCTTCAGGGGCAGTCATGTACATTCAAGTGCTAGAGTCAGGTTTTTTAAGAAAATAATAGAACATTTACAGATTGCTGTCCACAACATTTGTATCATTGGTATGGAAGAACATCAATGAAGCCACTTACCCAGTATTGCAAACTGGTGGACCAGGAAGGGGGGAGGGAAAGGAGGGGGGAAGGGAAAGGAGAGGAGGTGGGACTGGATTAAGGGAAGGGAAAAAGGAAAAAGGGTGACACCTTCCTCCAAGCTGGACCCAGCCAGCTGGTCTCTGTGTGGGAGTGGAGAGCCTATATTGGGTTCCCTCGGTGGGGGAACAAGGAAACCACCACAAGGACTCCCCAACTCAGCCAAGGCCAATTCCCGGGAGGGCCCACTGCGCCGCGGCCCAGACCTCCAAAGTAGGAGCCCAGATGACTGCCGAAAAAAAATATATATATGTGTATAGACTTTGTGTGATTCACAGTTAAATCTACATCTTCATTTGTTTAATCAAAGTTTTGGAGTATCAGTTACCCATAGGGGAGAGATAGCATACAATATATTTCAACCCAGGGATGTATATTTAAGTAGTACTATCTCAAAGAAAGGGGGGAGATAGCCAAGAGTCTAGGTACTCTGAGTTGCTTTGCGACCAACAATAAAGTGTATGTCAACAGGGAAACAGAGAAGCATGAGGGTACAGGCTGGTCTGCATAGGATCGGGTAGCGGCTGACGCCGGGAGGAGTTATGTGCCATTTGAGGCGCATGTCACAGTGTGACAGGGCGTGCGGAAGAGAACACCCCTCTGTGCATCCATTTCCATGGCAACCGACAGACCCATGGAGGATCGATCACAACAAGGCCAGCCCTCACACAAGGATCAGAGTCACTCTGCGGGTACTGTAGCTATATATAGGGAGGGAACCAAGCCCCCACTCAGCAGCCATGGCAATCCCTCTCCCCCCACGGGGGGGCCAAACACAAAAATATATATAATACAAAAATAGCAATGAAACAGGGGAAAAAGAAGCAAATGCATGCTGGGACCACCCCCAACAGCAAACCCCACATTGTGGAAAGAGCAGCCCGCTAGGTACAGGAGCCCAGAATGAGTCCCCAGGGATCCCTCTGCATGGCACCCCCTCATGAATAACCATGTTGGGGTGTCATGCAGAAGGGCCCCACTGGCGCTGGTGGGATCCGGACATTGTGGCCAAAGGGGAGGGGTGAATCAAGGCACAGGAAACCGCCCAAAGCGAGCTCTGCTCATGAGACACCACCTTGCTCCCAAATGCGCCACATGCCCAGGCCCCTGAAAACCAAGCCCCCCACTAATAAAGTGAGGGGCCTGGGTGCGCTGGGCAGTGGATAATCCTCCCCCCAAAAAATGATGACATCCCAAGGAAAACCGGGCGAGGGCGACATTGCCAGGGGCACGCCCCTGACTCTCCAGGTCAGGGAGGTTGGTGCAGAGTGGAGGGGGGGGGAGAGGAGGCAGGAGGGGGGGGAATAGGGAAAGGAAAGAAAAAAAAAGCCCATGGTGGGGTACTACGTCCAATTCTGCAAAAATGAGCATTGCATGTATTCAATTGGTACATCAATTATAAAAATCTACAGTCATAAATAAACCCTAATGGCAGGGCAGATGTTCATTTGAGACAAATCCTACTGGTTCTCTCTTTCCCAACCCCCAGATACGAAACCCTCCAGGAATGGTCTATAGCTAAGGTGTTAATTTAAACCCGGGGGAGGTGGCCCCAAGGTCCATTATCCAGCGTGATTAATGCTGCAACAGGACCTTTCTCAATTTCCACCCCTAGTACTGGGTTGTATGCGATCAAAGATTAAAAAAGAAATCTTTGGGCACCGACTGTGGTGACATCTCTGGACATGCCGTCCTAGAGGGGCCTCAGGGTTGGATGTCCTCATGTTTGCAATGTGTCTCGTAGCTCGTTTGGAGAATGCTTGAATGGTTTTGCCAATGTAGAATCCCCCACATTGGCACATAAGTAAATATACCACGTAGGTGGTTCTACAGTTGGCAAAATGATGGGGCTTGTAGGGGCTACCATTAGGCAGTAATACATTGCTCTGAGTGTTCATGTATCAACACAGCAAGCACCCCCCGCATGCAAAAGTACCTTTTTGTTTGCATGAGTCACCTCTAAAGGAACCAACATACTCACTTCTGGCCAGTTGGTCCTTTAGTGATCTGGCGCAATGATAGGTAATGGCCGGAGTCAGGGGTAAATGTGGTTTTAAAGTGGGATCTGAGGTAAGCAGGTGCCAATGTTTTTGCATAATTTTTTTAATGATCTTATGCTGTTAATTGAATTTAGTGATGATCTGTGTAATTTGTAGTTGATCTGTTGATTTTGTTTTCGCAGAAAACAAAAGATTCCGCCGAGATTGGCCATTGGCTCTATTGAAAGCCTTTTTAAGGCATGTGCTGGAATAACCTCTTAAGAGGGGTCTCTCTCTGAGCTTAGCTGCCTCACCGAGGTAGTTGACCTGGCTTGAGCGGTTACATTTCAAACGCAGGTATTGTGTAAAGGGGATGGATCTAATTAATGTTGCTGGATGAAAGCTATCAGCGTGGAGAATAGTATTCCCGGCTGTAGGTTTACGATATAAGTCACTAGACAGACTTCCACGTCCTCTTTATGAATCATCACATTGAGGAAAGAGATATTCTTAGGGTCATAGATCATTGTGAATTGGAGATTGAATGAGTTATTGTTTAGCTGTCTCAAAAATTCCTATAGTAAATTTGTGGGTCCCTCCCATATTAGGAATACATTGTCTATATAACAAAACCATGCTTGGATGTGGCGTGTCATAAGTGACATATGTTCATCTAAAAAGAGAGATCTTTCCCACTCCCCCAGGTACAGATTGGCGTATGGTAGGGCACAGCAAGTCCCCATCGTAACGCCCTATACCTGGAGGAAGTGGGAACCATCAAATGTAAACACATTGTGTGTAAGAATGAACTCCAGGGATTCCCGCAGGAATACATTGATTTTCTGCTCATCTTTGTGAAATTGGGAAAGGATCTGCCTTATTATAGCTATTCCCTTTTGGTGAGAGATTGAGCTGTATAAAGCTCCTACGTCTACACTAACCAGAATTGCTTCTGGTGATATGTGTATTCCTTCAAGGTAGAGTCCAAGTAAGCAGTATGACAGCACCACAGAGAATTCTGAAGAGTAGTTGTTTATTGTAGAAAAAAGCATCAATAACAATTACATCAAAGTCCACAGGGAATGCATGGAAAGGCACCAGCGATTGATTGACGCGTTTCACAGGAATTTACACCCGCTTAGTCATAATCTATGAATCAAATGGCAACGTGGACATATATACATATATCAGCTGATTTAATCACCAGTATATCGTTAGCCTAATGATTACTCAGTGCACACTGGTGTTAGCAAACACCTAAATTACCGTGAAACAAGGAAACAGACAGCATGTGTATAGAAACACAGATGACAGGTAGAATTCAACTTTTACATAGTATAATATCAAAGAAAAAACAACATACAGTGACTCATTAGTAATCCGATTGCTATATGACCACTAATTTAGTCGACTATATACATATATACAGGTGCAACGGTAAACTAAGTATCTAATACTGATTCGCCCACATTTAAGGACACTTTGCGCAGTTAGTTAGCGACCACGGAAAGGTACGTAAGGGACACCTGAAACTACATTAACAATAACTACGAAAAAAGATGTTATTTGTTGATGAGAAGTCTTAAGAGACACCACGACAGTATGACGAATGA
>BLSH010454323.1:26050-56187 GCA_018402905.1 Glandirana rugosa
GTATGTATATATATATATATATATATATACATCCCTCACATGCGGGAAGACAGATAACAAGGAAAAATAAAATAAATGATGTATCTCTAATATCAATGTAACTTTCCGCATTTGAAAAAGGATATACCTACACCCACACATATCCTTGACTTATCTATGTGCATGCCCCTTTGAAAAATAAATGGAAACGGGCTGTAAAAAGGAACGAAGAAAAGGAAAAAAAAAGGGCTAAAAACAACAGAAAAACACGAAAAATTGTTATGAATGGAGATTTATGCGTGCGTTCCAAACACCAAGACACTAAGGAATATAAGGCTGCACTCTTTATGTTGGTTAAGGAGGGGGTTTCTTTAAATCTATTTAATAAAAAAGAAGCAGAAATTCTGGTACCGGATTACCCCATTCTACCCATATTCCACCACCTCCCCAAGGTTCATAAGGGTATCCAACCTGTGACCGGCCGCCCCATAGTATCGGGCATTGGATCCCATAATGAACATCTTGGGGAGTGGTTGGATGCACAGTTGCAGCCTATTGTACAGAGCCTTCCTAGTTTCTTAACCACTTCAATACAGGACACCTACACCCCCTTCCTTCCCAGACCAATTTTCAACTTTCAGTGCTCCCACAGTTTAAATGACAATTACTCAGTCATGCTACACTGTACCCAAACAAAATTTTCATCATTTTTTTCTCACAAATAGAGCTTTCTTTTGGGGGTATATAATCACTGCTGGGTTTTTAATTTTTTTCAACATAAGCGAAAAAGTAGCAAAAATTTTGAAAAAAACCCACTTTTTTTTAGTTTGTATTGAAAAATTTTTGCACAGTTAAGTCTTTGTGTAAAAATGAAAGAGTTTTTATTTTCTTTCCGCATTTTTCAAAGACTTAACTGTACAAAAGACTCATAATGCCTCATAAAATATAAGTTGAGGTGTTTGCTTTCCAAAATGGGGTCAATTCCATTGTCCTGGTGCTCCAGGGCCTTCAAAAGTGTAATAGGTGGTTGAGAAATGAGATGTGTAATTTATGCTCGTAGAACGCCTAAAGGTGCTACTTCAATGTTGGGCCCCTGTATGTGGCCAGGCTGTGTAAAAGTCTCACACATGTGGTATCGTCATACTCAGGAGGAGTAGCAGAATGTATTTTGGGGTGTCATTTTTGCTATGTACATGCTATGTGTTAGAAATATCTTATAAATTGACCACTTTGTGTAAAAATAAAAGAGTTTTTGTTTTCTTTCCGCGTTTTTCAAAGTGGTCAATTTATAAGATATTTCTAACACATAGCATGTACATAGCAAAAATTACACCCCAAAATACATTCTGCTGTTCGTCCCGAGTATGGCGATACCACATGTGTGAGACTTTTACACAGCCTGACCACATAGTGAGGTCCAACATGCAGGGAGCACCATCATGCGTTCTAGGAGCATAAATTACACATAAAATATCCTAATGACCCATTACACTTTTGAAGGTACTGGAGCACCAGGACAGTGGAATTACACACAAAATTACCCCATTTTGGAAAGCAAACACCCCAATGTATATTTTATGAGGCATGGGCTGCAGATACGTACTCGGGTACTCTTATGGGCTGCAGATAGGTACTCGGGTACTCTGATGGATTAGTAAAAGGCACTCGGGTACTCTGATGGGCTGGTAAAAGGTACTCGGGTACTCTGATGGGTTGGTAAAAAGTTCTCGGGTACTCTGATGGCCTGGTGACAGGTACTCGGGTACTCAGATGGTCTGGTGTCAGGTACTTGGGTACTCAGATGGGCTGGTGACAGGTACTTGGGTGGTCAGATGGGCTAGGGACAAGCACTCGGGTATTCAGATGGGCTAGTGACAGGTACTCGGGTACTCAAATGGGCTAGTGACAGGTACTAGGGTACACAGATGGGCTAGTGACAAGTACTCGGGTACTGTGATGGGCTGGTGACAGGTACTCAGGGAACTCAGATGGGTTGGTGACAGGTACTCGGGTACTCAGATGGGTTGATGACAGGTGCTCGGGTACTCAGATGGGTTGATGACAGGTGCTCGGGTACTCTGATGGGCTGGTGACAGGTACTCGGATACTCTGATGGGCTGGTGACAGGTACTCGGGTACTCTGATGGGCAGGTGACAGGTACTCGGGTACTCTGATGGGCTGGTGACGGGTACTCGGGTACTCTGATGGGCTGGTGACAGGTACTCGTGTACTCTGATGGGCTGGTGACAGATACTCTGGTACTCAGATGGGTTGGTGACAGGTACTTGGGTACTCAGATGGGCTGGTGACAGGTACCCGGGTACTCAGATGGGCTGGTGACAGGTACTCGGGTACTTTGGTGGGCAGGTGACAGGTACTCTCATGGGCAGGTGACAGGTACTTTGATGGGGCGGTGACAGGTACTCTTTACTACTGGGGGGGCAATCAGTGTGATTGGTGCACATAGTAAGTGGTAACGAGCTGTTACCGCTATCTCCTCCTCACACACGATCGATGTGTGAAGAGGAGAACCCGGTAACAGCTCGTTACCGCAGATTCTTGTCATCATTGGCTTTTTACCCTGAACAGGGTTGGACTTGTTGGACAAGCCCGAACCCCGATCGTGGCACTGCGCGCCCCCTGGGGCATGCACGAGCGTTTTTTATTGTCGGAAATGACCAGCTGTGATAGGACACAGCCGGTCACGTGGTAAAAAGCCAAGTCTTTACCCCGATCATGGAAGGCCGGGGTCCTGAGGCACACGGGCGGTCCCTGACCGCCGTGATGCGGGCCCCTGGGGGCCCGCAGAGCAGCGATAATAGCAGGACGTCATATGACGTCCACCCAGGATGGGGAGTGCACCTTGCCGGCGTATTATTACTATACGCCGGTAAGGAAGGGGTTAAAAGATACCAACCATCTACTGAATATTGTAGATCATCTCACGCGGCAGGAAGATTTTTGCTGGATAACATGTGATGTCTCTAGCTTATATTCCAGCATACCCCACGATCTGGCTTTGGAGGCTGTGCGTTTTTGGCTGGGTTGTGCCACCAACCTCAGTTTAGATGTCAAGACATATGTGCTGGAAGTACTCAGATATCTTTTGAAACACAATTATTTTCTATTCGATGAGGTGTTCTACCTCCAGAGATGTGGCGCCGTGATGGGGGCCAAGTTTTCGCCCTCACTCGCCAACCTCTACATGGGTTAGTGGGAGCGGCGCCACATCTTTGGAGATAGAAACCCGTATAGACAACACATATCCTTATATTTTTGCTACATTGATGATCTGATCTTTGTCTGCCACAGAGATGTGGGTTTGGGGTCTTTCTTGGATTATTTGAATGACAATACATACAATTTGCATTTTACTGGATGCAAGGAAAACACCTCAATTAGCTTTTTGGCATACCTCGACTCTCAAGATGCGATACACATGCCGATTCGGCTGTGAAATCGCACATGTTATACATCTTATACAGATCTCATAACACTTTTTTCATGATAGCTATATGTACGGCTCTTATAGTTTAATATGTTTTTGCCTATATATTGTCTAGCTACAAATTAGCCTCTATATAATCCTTTTGTTTCTGTTTTTTGTTTTATTCGTGTCTTTGTTTTTGCTTTGTTCATTCATGGTCCCACATAGCTCCTCTCATGGCTGTATTCTCTGCGATAATTGATTTTTACTATCATCTCGCAGGGATTCCTATATTGATCAATCCTTTGGGTCTGTTCACTCACTACTATGCTTCTTTTGGGTGACTTACTATCTGGTAATTATACTAAAGCACTAGAGGCTAACAACAGTTTTTTCTGTAAGATATACATGGTTTAACGATTTATAATCTATCTGGATGTTGTCCGATGTTCCTCCCATGGTTTCTCCACTTTTTATATATTTCTTATCCTCTGGTGATTTTTTCTAATAGTAAAAGGAGATTCCTATATATACATTTATAGATTCACGGGAGGAATGAATGGATTTTTGCGGTGTGACTCTCACCTGGACACAGGGCGCTGATGGTGTCTTTTTCTGGATATGTCACTTTGAGATGAGTGCCTATATGGGTGCTGGATATTTACTACCTTTAATCATTTTTTCTAGTCATGTTCGTGCCATCGCGCCTAATGTCTTGGTGTTTGGAGCGCACGCATAAATCTCCATTCACAACAATTTTTGCGGGTTTTTCTCTTGTTTTTAGCCCTTTTTTTTCCTTTTCTTCGTTCCCCAGCCCGTTTCCATTTATTTTAAAGGGGCATACATATAGATAAGTCAAGGATATGTGTGGGTCTAGGTATATCCTTTTTCACATGCGGAAAGTTACATTGATATTAGAGATACATCATTTATTTTATTTTTCCTTGTTATCTGTCTTCCCGCATGTGAGGGATGTATATATATATATATATATATATACATACACACTTATTTACAGGCAATGTTCTTGTGACCTTTCTCAGAATATATCTGTTTTCCAGACGTTTGATGTTATGGTTCATATACGGGTTTCCCTTGTTCCCTTTCCTCCCCATCCCTGTTTTTCCTCTTGAGACAAGGAAAGGATACAAACTTTCATGTACAATTCATTTACACAAAAGCAATTTTGCTCTGTTTTATTGTATGTTGTTTTTTCTTTGATATTATACTATGTAAAAGTTGAATTCTACCTGTCATCTGTGTTTCTATACACATGCTGTCTGTTTCCTTGTTTCACGGTAATTTAGGTGTTTGCTAACACCAGTGTGCACTGAGTAATCATTAGGCTAACGATATACTGGTGATTAAATCAGCTGATATATCTATATATGTCCACGTTGCCATTTGATTCATAGATTATGACTAAGCGGGTGTAAATTCCTGTGAAACGCGTCAATCAATCGCTGGTGCCTTTCCATGTATTCCCTGTGGACTTTGATGTAATTGCTATTGATGCTTTTTTCTACAATAAATGACTACTCTTCAGAATTCTCTGTGGTGCTGTCATACTGCTTACTTGGACTCTATACACATCGGCTCACGGACCGGACGTGCACGCAGTGTTCTGGAGTTATCACTCTCCCCTGGAGCGGCTCTCCCTTTGTATGTGTACTACCTATATTCCTTCAAGGTGTTGTAGGAGATGGATGGTGTCCCTTACATATGAAGGAAGACCAATTACATAATGTCTTGGGGAGCATCAATATATTTGCTGAGATTTTCTGTTATGCATCAGTTGCCGGAAATAATAGGTCTTCCCGAGGGGATACTAGAATTCTTATGAATTTTGGGTAAACTGTAGAACGTCAGAATTTTGGGATGCTTTACTCAAATTAACTCCCAGGTATCCTTATTGATGCAGTCTCTAGCGTATGCCTCATCTACCATCAAGTAGAACTGAGCGTTACATTTCTCAATTGTAGATTTTGGAATGGATTTGTACCACTCTTTGTTGTTCAGAATATCTAAACACATCTTTTTGTATTGATCATTGCTCATGATCATTGGTCATTGCTCATGATTGCTCAGATGTGTTTAGACTGCATTGATAAGGATACCTGGGAGTTAATTTGAGTAAAGCATCCCAAAATTCAGACGTTCTACAATTCACCCAAAATTCATAAGAATTCCCAGTACCCCCCGGGAAGACCTATTATTTCCAGCAACTGATGCATAACAGAAAATCTCAGCAAATACATTGATGCTCACCTAAGACCTTATGTAATTGGCCTTCCCATCTCTCCTACGACACCTTGAAGGAATACACATATCACCAGAAGCAATTCTGGTTAGTGTGGACGTCAAAGCTTTATACAGCTCAATCCTCCACCAAAAGGGAATAGCTATAATAAGGCAGATCCTTTCCCAATCTCACAAAGATGACAAGAAAATCAATGCATTCCTGGGGGTAATCCCTGGAGTTTATTCTTACACACAATGTGTTTACATTTGATGGTTCCCACTTCCTCCAGGTACAGGGCATTGCGATGGGACTTGCTGTGTCCCATCATACGCCAATCTGTACCTGGGGGAGTGGGAAAGATCTCTCTTTTCAGATGAACGTATGTCACTTATGACACGTCACATCCAAGCATGGTTTCGTTATATAGACAATGTATTCCTATTATGGGAGGGACCCAAAGATTTGCTGGAAGAATTTTTGAGACAGCTAAACAATAACTCATTCAATCTCTAATTCACAATGGTCTATGACCCTAAGAATATCACTTTCCTGGATGTGATGATTCATAAAGAAGATGATGGAAGTCTGTCTAGTGGCTTACATCGTAAACCAGCGGGAAATACTATTCTCCACACTGATAGCTTCCATCCTACACCATTAATTAGATCCATCCCCTTTACACAATACCTGCGCTTGAAACTTAACTGCTCAAGCCAGGTCGACTACCTCGGTGAGGCAGCTAAGCTCAGAGAGAGACTCCTCTTAAGAGGTTATTCCAACACATGCCTTAAAATGGCTTTCAATAGAGCCAATGGTCAATCTCAGCAAAACGTTTTGTTTTCTGCGAAAACAAAATCAACATATCAACTACACATTACACGGATCATCAACAAATTCAATAAACAGCTTTAAACTTTAAAACCACACTTACCCCTGACTCCGGCCATTACCTATCATCGCGCCAGATCACTAAAGGACCAACTGGTCAGAAGTGAGTATGTTGGTTCCTTTAGAGGCGACCCGTGCAAACAAAAAGGTACTTTTACATGCGGGGGTGCTCGCTGTGTTGATACATGAACACTCAGAGCAATGTATTACTGCCTAATGGTAGCCCCTACAAGCCCCATCATTTTGCCAACTGTAGGACCACCTATGTGGTATATTTACTTATGTGCCAATGTGGGGGATTCTACATTGACAAAACCATTCAAGAGTTCTCCAAAAAAGCTGCAAGACACATTGCAAACATGAGGACATCCAACCCTGAGGAGCCTCTAGGACGGCATGTCCAGAGATGTCACCACAGTGGGTGCCCAAAGATTTATTTTTTAATCCTTGATCACATACATCCCAGTACTAGGGGTGGAGATTGGGAAAGGTCCTGCTGCAGCATGAATCATGCTGGATAGCGGTCCTTGGGGCCACCTCCCCCCCGGGTTTAAATGAACACCTTAGCTATAGACCATTCCTGGAGGGTTTCGTATCTGGGGGTTGGGACAGAGAGAACCAGTAGGATTTGTCTTAAATGAACATCTGCCCTGCCATTAGGGTTTATTTATGACTGTAGATTAATATTATTGATGTACCAATTGAATACATGCAATTCTTTTTTTTGCAGAATTGGACGTGGTACCCCACCATGGTTTTTTTTTTCCTTTCCTTATTCCCCCCCCTCCTGCCTCCCCTCTCCCCCCCTCCCCTTTCCATCAACCTCCCTGACCTGGAGAGTCAGGGGCGCTCCCCTTGCAATGTCACCAGCGCCCGGTTTTACTTGCGATGTCATCGTTTTTTGGGAGGAGGCCACTCACTTTATTAGCGGGGGCCTTGGTTTTCAGGGGCCTGGGCATGTGGCGCATTTGGGAGCAAGGTGGTGTCTCATGGGCAGAGCTCTTTTTGGGCGGTTTCCTCTGCCTGGGTTCACCCCCTCTCCTTTGGCCGCAATGTCCGGATCTCACCAGTGTTGGTGGGGCCCTTCTGCATGACACCCCAACATGTTTATTCATGGGGGGGTGCCATGCAGAGGGATCCCTGGGGACTCGTTCTCGGCTCCTGTGCCTAGCAGGCTGCTCCTTCCGCAATGTGGGGTTTGCTGCTGGGGGTGGTCCTGGCATGCATTTGCTTTTCTCTTTCCCCTGTTTCATTGCTATTTTTGTACTATATATATTTTTGTGTTTGCCACCCCGGGGGGGTTGCCGTGGCTGCTGAGTGGGAGCTTGGTTCCCTCCCTATATATAGCTACAGTACCCGCGGAGTGACTCCAATCCTTGTGTGAGGGCTGGCCTTGCTATGATCGGTCCTCCATGGGTTTGTTGGTTGCCATGGACATGGACGCGTAGATGGGGAAATCTCATTCATGCGCCCTGTCATACTGAAAATTGCCCGTGACATTGGCGTGCATGCGTTGAATGTGCCGATTCACATGACTGTCTATGTGACGTCACTAACACATGCCTCAAATGGCGTCTTCTCCATAAAAGCCTGGAGGCTGCAGGAGACGATCAGCCACTACCCGATCCTATGCAGACCAGCCTGGACCCTCACGCTTCTCAATTTCACACAAGGTAATTCCTTTGCATATTTCCAGTGCACCCTCTCTGTTTCCCTGTTGACATACACTTTGTTGTTGATCGCAAAGCAACTCAGAGTACCTAGACTCTTGGCGGTCTCCCCCCTTTCTTTGAGATAGTACTACTTAAATATACTGTATGTTATCTCCCCCTATGGGTAACTGATACTCCTAAACTTTGATTAAACATATGAAGATGTAGATTTAACTGTGAATCACACAAAGTTTATACATATATATATTTTTTTTTTTTCCAGGCAGTCACCTGGACTCCCACTTTGGAGGTCTGGCCCGCGGCGCAGTGGGCCCTCCCAGGAATTGGCCTTGGCTGAGTTGGGGGGTCCTTGTGGTGGATTCCTTGTTCCCCCAGCGAGGGAACCCAATATAGGCTCTCCACTCTCACACAGAGACCATCTGTCTGGGTCCAGCTTGGAGGAAGGTGTCACCCTTTTTTCCCTTCCCTTTATCCCGTCCCTCCTCCTCTCCTTTCCCTTCCCCCCTCCTTTTCCTCTCCCCTTCCTGGTCCGCGGCTCATTGCTGAGTACACACGGCCATTTTTCAATACTGGGTAAGTGGCTTCATTGATGTTCTTCCATACCAATGATACAAATGTTGTGGGCAGCAATCTGTAAATGTTCTACTCTTTTCTTAGAAAACCTGACTCTATCACTTGGATGTACATGACTGCCCCTGAAGAAGGGTATTGTGTCCCGAAACATGTAGGGCACATATTCGAGAAGATGTCAGTCTGAAGACATTGTATTGCAATCTATGTACACTGTTGTTTTTATGAATAATGTATGTACCTGTGTGATCATAAATAAACGTTTGTATAAATAAATTTACTTTTTACTTATACAGTAAATTTGCTTCAGTGTCAAATTGCTGTTAAAGTCCCATTACTGTACTGGGGGAGTATTTTTTTAAAACATTTGATACAGGGATGTTGGCAGAACTGTATGATTGGTGTGGTGGTTTAAATTTGTCCTGAAAAACGGCCCATGATGGGCAACCAGAGGCTGCCCCTAAGGGGGGGGGGCAATGTCAGGGAATCCCTGTAAGCCGTTTGTCCACTAGAGATGTACATGCGTGCACAGGCCTTCACAGACGGGCACATTGTAATGCGCATGCACATGGACATCTTGGCGCCAGATGGGCCAGTTGAGGAAAATTCTGTCATCACTTCAATGCTGACTGGTAGACATGTGCAGAGCGAAAAAATTTGTTTAGTTTTGTTTCATTTTGATTCGTTATTTACATAAGTTGGTTTAGTTAGATTTATTTCATTTGTTTAATTAGTATTCAGAATTTGTTCTGTTTATTTGTTTTCAAATTGATTAGAAAAGTTTTACAATCAATTTTGAATAGTTTTTGAATTTGAAACGTTTTCGAATTTGAATCGTTTTCAAAACATTTTCCAATTTCCATGGAGAATGGGGTGGAGTGAAAAGTGGAGGAATAGAATGGAAAAAGATAGAATACAATAGAGGGGATTATAACAGAAAATGAAATAATATAATGTGGTGAAGTGGAACAGAGCTTTTTTACTCTGTTGTATTCTATTTTTTTATTTTCTGTTATATTCTTTTCTAGCCTATTTTTTTTCTGTTCTATTCCTTTGTTTTCCATTTTATTTTGTTCTCTTTGGAAATTGGAAAACTATTCAAATTCGAGGACTTTTCAAATTCAAATTTTAAAACTATTTCAATTTGAAAACTTTTTGAATTCGAAAAATATTCAAATTCAAAAAGTTTTCAAAAACGATTCGAAAATTATTTGAATTCGAATTTCGTCTGAATTTTCTTTTTCGTTATTCGGATTCATTTAAATTCTGTACTAACTGCACATTTCTACTGACTGATCTTCAGCTATTCCTAAGCCTTGCATATCCTGTGAAAGATACCTGTTACTGATGGCCCTGGCCTGTTGCTGACTACGTCCTTGTCTTGTTGATTCTGCACCTCATACCTGCAAGTTGATGACCTTGGCTTCCCACTACCATGCTTCTGCCTGCTTTTCCTGTACTTCACTGCACGCATGCTGATGACCCTGGCTAACCTACGACTCTGCTCCTGCCTACTGTCTCTAGTTCCCTGCCTTGTTTGAGTGCCTGCCAAGCTGACCGTATCTGCCTTGCTGCAATTAGCTGGAAGTTCTTGCCTTGATCCTGCCAGAAACGTGGTTCCAGTACAAGTGTCAGCCCTACATATTGAGCAGAGTGCTTCCTTAACCTACACTATTCTACAGTGGCCGTTCCTGATCCAATGGTCCTCCTGTCTCCACGGAAGCACACCCCCTGCTGCTGGTCTCTGGGACTACATCTACAGGCATTCGTGTTCCTCCTGTCCCTCGGCCCTCTCTGTTTCATTCTCAGAGGGGTCTGGGCGGGAGAGCTAAGAGAGGCCGACCTCGTCAGTTCAGTCTCCCATCAGGTACATGACAGATGATCTCCAGCTTTTCCTCCTCAAAACAATAAATGAAGTGTGTATGTGAATGAATCATGTCCACACTGTCAGCCTGTGTATAACTTACCTCCTTTAGTTGTTTAAAGAGAGTTTCTGTGTCTGTGATGTCACTCCTCCTAGCTAAATCTCAAAGTTCTCTGACCTCCTGCATCCTTCCTTTGCCAGTCCTGATACTACATCTCCCATTATCCTATGAACTTCTGTAGTTTCAGGGTGGCTATGGGAGTCACTTGCACCAGCTGTGGGAGCTGATGTGGGTGGGTCATATGATTACTGTGAGCGTTTCTGGGCCTTCATGTGGGTGGCAAATGGAGAGGAATAGAGTTGTGTTTCTAGCTTTCTCCATGAACAAGGAAGAACATGTTGGTGTTGATGGACTTTATTATCAAGCTCCTCTATCATATCCTTACATCCAATGTATTTTTGTTTAACAAGACTGCCTACCTCCAGGCACAGAGGGTTTCGATGGGAACTTGTTGTGCCCCATCGTATACCAACCTGGAGGAATGGGAGAGGTCAATGTTCTCAGATGAAGCTGATCTCTTTTGTGGCATTGATATATTGATTACATGCTCAACATATGGATGGATATGCACAATGAATTGTTCCAGTTCATGTCGTTCATTTCAAACAATGACTTCAGTTTGAAGTTCACTATGCAGTCCAATCTGGTAAGCATTCCATTTTTGAATGTTAAAATCTGTGTAAACCTTGATGGATCACTATACACTACCTTGTACCGCAAAGAGACAGAAGGCAATACAATACTACACTCTACTAGTGCTCATTGTCTTTCTCTGGTACAAAGCATTCCTTACAGCCAAAACTATCACATGCTTAGCCCAGGAAATCAATACTGATTCCTTTTCTCTCATACATTGCTCAATATATTCCTCCTTTTGCACTTTAGTGTTCATTTGAAACCGTCTAAATATTAATATCCAGATATTAAATTCTGCTGTTTTTGCTGTACATTTTCATGTAATCTATTGCCAATAGGGCTGTTGTATATATCAAGACAATGTATATACTCCTTTTTGTTCCTATCCATGTCTTAACACTGTGTATATATTTTTGGGAATGCTTTGCAACCTTGCTAGTGATGTTCACCTCAGCTTAGACCTGGTGTGGCCCGCCTTTGCTCCTGTATGGGTGGACATATGCTTTCTTGGCCCATCCCATGTTGGCGATGTTCTGTCATGTCCTACACCCACCTTGCTTACGGTGGTGGGTCTGGTGGGGCTTATGGACGTTGTTTATTTTACAGGTCCATATATCTTTGAGAGACCTACTATGGGCTGTGCACTTTGGTTGGATGGTGGGAGGATTACAGTTTAGATGACCTATATTGATTCATGGCTGGAGATTCCACTCTATACTTGCCCTCTATGGTACAGAATTCTACTTTATACCTGTAAGTAATCTATGCTATATATTCTTTATAGTGGACTTTTGGTATACACAGCCTCCTAGACCCTCCTTATCCATGCTCTGTATATATTTTTACTTTTGGAAAAGTTGTAATTGAAAATTATATTATCCGTGGTCCCCGTACCCGGTCTTTGCCTGTCGTCATTTGTTCCAATTTTGCTGCTATAACTAAGTAAGTGTAGTCCAGGTTAACTATATTGTAAATTGGTGGCCTTATGCAGTTTTGGCATGTGTGCACATATACACTATATTACTAAAAGTATTGGGACGTCTGCCTTTACACACACATGAACTTTAGTGGCATCCCAGTCTTAGTCCATAGGGTTCAATATTGAGTTGGCCCACCTTTTGCAGCTATAACAGCTTCAACTCTTCTAGGAAGGCTGTCCATAAGGTTTAGCAGTGTGTCTATGGGAATGTTTGAAGCACATTTGTGAGTTTAGGCACTGATGTAGAAGATAAGGCCTTGCAGTCTCTGCTCTAATTCATCCCAAAGGTGTTCTCTGCACAGGTACACAACGCAAGGTCCATAAAGACATGGATGAGTGAGTTTGGGGTGGAAGAACTTGACTGGCCTGCACAGAGCCCTGACCTCAACCCGTTAGAACACCTTTGGGATCAATTAGAGCAGAGACTGCGAGCCTTGCCTTCTTGTCCACATCAGTGCCAGACCTCACAAATGTGCTTCTGGAAGAATGGTCAAACATTCCCATAGACACAGTCCTAAACCTGGTGGACAGCCTTCCCAAAAGAGTTGAAGCTGTTATAGCTGCAAAGGGTGGGCAAACTCAATATTGGACTCTACAGACTAAGACTGGGATCTCATTAAAGTTCATGTGCGTGTAAAGGCAGGCATCCCAATACTTTTGGTAATATAATGTAGGTGTGCATAAGCTGCACATACTAGTCTTATTACATGGCGTATTCATTTGAATCTTATATAGGACCACTACCTAGATTCATCACCTGGGCTGCAGCTGGTTTCCTCCTAGTGGGCTCCTATGCCCACCCCAGGCATTGTGGGTTGGCCTACTGATCACTTGGTCTAGCTGGTAGGAACATATAATGCATGCTCTGGTTGTAAAATAGATTATATATTTTTCACTGTATATGCATGGTTCTAATATTGTGTTGTTCTAGGTATAATCAAGTCCGGGTCCTGAGAAAGCCTGTTCTTTTGGCAAAACATCAACCCTAAATACTATACCAGACTATTTGGTTTTAACAGTGCATTGTTTCTACTATACACAGTATTTTATCATTTGTATTCTGGGGTGTGGGGAAGGGGATTATTTTTCTATGTAATAAATTGTGTTTATAGTTGTATAATAAAGATTTTGTAAAAAAATGTAACATATCTCTGCTCTATGGCCGTTATAGTCTGCTATTGTAGGGTACAGGGGGGTCTTCCCCGGTATTTGCCTAATTTTCTGGTAGCCAGTATTTGAGGCTACTACAATACTACTAGGGTGATTACTAAATTTAGTGCCCACCAGGACTCTTTTCGCAATATACTTACCCGAAATTGGCATTTTCTAGTTCAGGATAATGTAATCTCTAAATATGTTCATACTTGTCCTGAGGTGGTATTTCGCAAATCCAGAGCGACCAGGGACTCTTTAGCCCACAACCACTTCCAACCCCTGGAAATCTCTTGGGGAGCTATGGGAGGAGCTGGGACTTATCCATGTGGGGGTTGTGATCAATGCCCTTGGGTTCAGGAAGGAAATAGATTTGTACTCCCTAGGGGAGGAATCCTCAAACCTACATTTTTCACAGCTTGCCAGACAGAAGGTGTAGTGTACATAATGACCTGAACATGTGGGTCATTCTACGTCAGGAACACCAAAAGGACATTCAGTAAGCATATGCAGGACCACCTGTATTATATTTATGCTGGGCTTCTGTATACGCCTATTGGAAAGCATGTAGGATTTATGCATTTTTATGATCCCAAAGTTACTTCTTTCTTTATACTTGAGAGGATACCTCAGTATCCATGGAGTGGTGACTTTGACAAACAAATTTTGAAGCAGGAGGCAAAATGTATTTATAACTTAAGACACCACCCCTCCAGGGTTAAACAGAGCACTGTCCTTTAAGCCTTACTTATAGTGAAATGCCCTGGTGTGATAAGTTTGATGGAGGCATTCTTGAATGTAGTCTGGATATTGCATTTGTTTCTCCTTCCCTTTTCTCTCCTTTTTTCTCCCTTTCCCTTTCTCCCTTCCATTTCCTTGCTATAAATGATAATTTAATGATTGGATATCAACATGTCCTCAATGGTGTTAAATGTTACTTGCTCTTTGATCATCATTATGGTTCTTGCAGGAGGATGGATGGCAATTACATGGTTTATTTGGATGGATATTCAGGTGCCCGGCATGTCAGGGTGCTATTTCCATCATGCTCCCTTTCTTACAGTGGTGGGGGTGGCTATCTCCTGCCGTGGGTAGCACTGTACTGACCTCCTGTGAACTTTGGGTTGAAAGCTCGTGCCAGATGTGGTGGGGGAGCCAGGTTCAGCTCTGTGATGTCCGGTGGGACTGCATAGTAGGGGAGAAGGGGTGGCGGAGGATACGCAGGGCTGTGCTCCAGTGGCGGATCCGTCACTCACAGACTATGGACAATTAAGGTCAGCTGCTGTCTTAACATGTGCAATGTCAACATGATGTAACATCTGTGATTGTTATATATGGAGCATGGTATCTGTTGGGGAGGCTTCCACTATGCTATTGAATCAGTGTGGGAGGCTGTTATGTAGGTGGGGATTTAGCCAACATGATGGTACACTGTGTGTGTGATTTGTTTAGCAAGGAGGTACAGGTCATGTGGAGGGTGCAGGGGATGGATATATATTTTTTTGGGGGGTTAATGTAATAAGGGGACACTTTTTGGGGGGGTTAGTTCAACACTAAGGGGAGGGTTGGCCAGTAGTGCTGCATCATTCTGGATTGGTGTGGTATAGGTTAGAAGAGCACAGTTATTGAGATTGGAGTGATATGAATGTTCACATGGATATATGAGTGAATGAGTATGGACTGCTGCTTAAATGGATTTGTGGTATTAGGAGTTGGCACTAGATTGTGTGAATGGAGCTAGGAGTTAGAATAGGTCAGATATAGCACCATGCACCTGAAACTTCAGTAGAGTATTTGAAGTGAGGGTAGGACATGTACCCATTATTAATAGCTTGTAATTCGGGACTATTGGATTAATGTTTCAGCTGGCGTGGGCGAGTTCACTGGGGTCAGTTAATCCATCCTTCATGTCCTCCTCTCCTTTTGAACCGTGATGTTCATGTATATGCTTTACTGATGAAGTCGGTAGTATCATCATCATCAAATTTTGTTAAAAATTATTGAAACATGAAGTGTGAAGAGTGAAACTTTTTTATTAAATGTTAATACATTTTAGACGCATTTAGAAGTTCCCTGAAGCAGCAGAAGAGCTCTTCAAAATGTGTGGAGCATAATGTGCTATGGAAACAAATTGTAGTAACACCATTTGTAAATGCTGTGTATGTCTAGCTGCTAATGTTGCTGTTTACTTGTTCAATACATGTATGCTTTTATCAAACAACATGGTTATGATGAATCATGTATGAGCTTTTAATTTTTATGTATAATAGGTGCGGAGCTTGCCGGAGACCGTGATGGACGCTTGATCATGGAGCTCCGACACCAGCAGGAACTCAGCAGCTCTAATCGACCTGACAGGGCACCAAAGCTACACCCTAGTGTAGTGTTCTGACTCCCCAACACCCGGAGAACAACCGGGAGCCATGACCAGGCACAGCAGGGAACATGGCCACCCGCAGAAGCTGACAGCATTCTTCAATACAGGGCCTAAGCAAGATGGCGCCAGCTCATCCCCTACCCCAGTCTCTCACACCACACAGCATGCTAACAAATGGAGTGTAACCCAAAAAGAAGCAGCCCACCGAATACCCAGCAATCCTCACCAGCCACTCCATCACCAGGGAGTCCAGAAAATACAAGATTAAGGATGGATGCCTTGGATTCTGAACATAAGGTGAGCGCTCTTAATGATTCAGGAGAAGGCACTAGGGAGCTGCCAGACTTCATTGATATGTTTCCCACAAACAATCAGCCTGTCATAGACACAGTTCTCAAAGAGATGTTAGTGTCTCTGAAAAGCTCCCCCCAATCTGATATGATCTCCTGTGTACATAAGTTCAGCTCTGAGCTGCAGTCAGTCTCCTCCAGAGTAGATCATATAGCGACCAAGATGGGGGAATATGCAACAACAAAAAAATGATCTGGTGGATGCTAATGATAGCCATGAGGAAGACATGGATTTAATCAAAGCAAAATTGGTAGACATTGAGGACAGATCCAGGAGGAATAATGTAAAGATCAGGGGGATCCTGGAATCGGTACAGCAGCAAGGCTTGCGTACATACAGTTGTGCTCATAAGTTTACATACCCTGGCAGAATTTATGATTTCTTGGCCATTTTACAGAGAATAAGAATGATAACACAAAAACATTTCATTCACTCATGGTTAGTGTTTGGCTGAAGCCATTTCTTATCAATAAACTGTGTTTACTCTTTTTAAATCGCAATGACAACAGAAATAACCCAAATGACCCTGATCAAAAGTTTACATACCCTGGTGATTTTGGCCTGATAACATACACATAACTTGACACAAAAGGGTTTGAATGGCCATTAAAGGTAACCATCCTCACTTGGGATCTGTTTGCTTGTAATTAGTGTGTGTGTATAAAAGTTCAATGAGTTTCTGAACTCCTGACAGACCATTGCATCTTTCATCCAGTGCTGCACTGACATTTCTGGATTCTGAGTCATGGAGAAAGCAAAATAATTGTCAAAGAATTTGTGGGAAAGGGTAGCTGAACTGTATAAACAGGAAAGGGATACAAAAAGATATCCAAGGAGTGGAGAATTCAAACTGTAATCAAGAAGTGGAAAATGGGGGGTTCTGTTTAAACCAAACCACGGTCAGGTAGATCAACTAAAATTTCAGCCACAGTTACCAGTAAATTTGTTCGGGATGCAAAGAAAAATCCACAAAAAACATGTGGTGTGGCTGTTTCAAGATGTACAATGAGGAAGCACTTGAAGAAAGATGGGCTGCATGGTCGAGTCGCCAGAAGAAAGCCATTACTACGTAAATGCCACAAAGTATCCCGCTTACAATACGCCAAACAGCACAGAGACAAACCTCAAACCATCTGGCACAAAGTCATTTGAGCTTTTTGGCCACAACCATAAATGCTTCATTTGGAGAGGAGTCAACAAGGCCTGTGAAACACAGACATGGATCGCTGATGTTTTGTGGATGTGTGAGCTACAAAGGCACAGGAAATTTGGTCAAAATTGATGGCAAGATGAATGCAGTATGTTATCAAAAAATACTGGAGGAACATTTCATTCATCAGCCAGGAAGCTGCACATGGGACGTACTTGGACATTCCAACATGACAATTATCCTAAACACAAGGCCAAGTCGACCTGCCATTGGCTACAGCAGAATAAAGTGAAGGTCCTGGAGTGGCCATCTCAGTCTCCTGACCTCAATATCATTGAGCCACTCCGGGGAGATCTCAAACGTGCAGTTCATGCAAGACAGCCCAAAAATTTCCAGGAACTGGAGGCTTGGAATGGGCAGCTTTACCATCTAAGAGTAAACACAGTTGATTGATAATAAATGGCTTCAGCCAAACTTACAATGAGTGAAAGAAAAATGTTTGTGTTATCATTAATATTCTCTGAAAATAACCAAGAAATCATAAATTCTGCCAGGGTAGGAAAACTTATGTGCACAACTGTATGTTACTTATCTGTTCACTACACTGATCCCAGAATTGTTCACCTTCGATCTGACTGTGGATAGAATCAACTGTCTACCCACACCTGCATTCCTATTTGATAATGTGCCCAGGGATGTCATACTAAGACTGCATTTCTATCATGTGAAAGAACGTCTAATGACAGTTTCAAGGAATAGGGATCATATTCCTGACCCCCTACCCTAATCTTCAATTCTATGCTGATTTATCTCAATTTACACTCCAAAAACACAGAAACGTAAACAGCATCACAAAAGCACAAACTCCAGTATAAATGGGGGTTTCCACCTCAACTGATTGTGATCAAAGAAGGGAAAGACTATGTGATGGATTCAGAGTAGAAAGGTATGACCCTATTAACATCATGGGGAATAATTCCGGAATCCCAGAGACAGGCCCGACAAGCCAGAAATCACAACAGAGTTGACCCTGAATGGCGCACAGTGACTGCCAAGAATGCACGATCACACACATAACCTGTTAGGAGGTAATGATTCTCTACTATGGATCCCACAGAGGAAGATCTACTCTAATCTGAACTTTTATTTTCCCCCTTTACTAATATGAATGATGATTTGCCAATGGTAACAAATGTTGTTGTCCATTTGAACTTTACTTTTTTGTTTTTACAGTCAGAAGTTTTTTCTTCTCCCAAAGTGCACCTAAAGGTAAAAGAGAGACAACTATAGGGAGACCAAATCCTACCATGACCACTCACCACCTGCTCATAAGACTTTGAAAATTACTTAAAGTAAGTGAAAATCTTGCATGCTGCACCACTCAACCATACCCATACCTCACCCCATGGGAGTGAACTTACTCACCATTAACTCTAAAGGCCTCAACCACCCTGAAAAATTCAGATCTCTCTGGAAAGAGGCTCTCCGGCGTAAGTGTGACCTTCTCTGCACAACAAACAAATTTCAACAAAAGGGCACCTCCTAAATGCACCCATCCTAAGTTTCCTTTTATATACGCAGCCAATGCGGATACAAAACAGAAAGTACTGGTAGCAGTAAGGGACCCAGTGGCCTTTAAACTTCACAAAAACCTGATGGATCCACAAGGTTGTTATATAACTCTGGTCTGTGATATCAACTCCACTACCTAAAGTGTGGCGAATGTATACGGGTCTGGCAATTACTTGGCTAAGTTCCTTAAGGACCCTCGGGTGTAAGCCATCTGGTCCTGGTGACTTATTAGTGTTCAGTTTTTCAAGCCTATTCCTGATTTTATCCTCAGTTAGCCATGAGGGTGCTTCCTGTGACGTGCCGTGAGGACCAGCTTTGTAGTTCTGAATAATTGAGCCCCCGTTTCCTTTGTGAATACTGAGGAGAAAAATGTTCTTAACACCTTTGCCATTTCTCCATCCTTTGTAACCAGATTACCTTCATCATTCTTTATGGGGCCAATATGATCTGGCCTCCCTCTCTTACTGTTTATATACTTAAAGAATTTCTTGGGATTCTTTTTACTCTCCTCAGCTATGTGTCGTTCATGTTCTACCTTAGCTGCTCTGATTGCACCTTTGCATTCCTTATTGCGTGTTTTATAAATATAAAAATCTGACAGAGACCCTTCAGCCTTGTATTTTTTTGAAGGCCTTCTCCTTTGCTTTTATGTGTGCCTTTACGTCGGGGTTAAGCCATCCTGGTTAGTGTTGAGCGAACCCGGACTGTAACGTTCGGGTCTGTACCGAACTTTGGGGTGTCCGGGACCCAGACCCGAACACGTACGTTTCAAAAAACGTTTGGGTTTGGGTTCTGGGTTCTGGTAGTTGATCACGCATGTTTAGTAGCTGCAGGGCAGCCAATCAACAAGCGTTTCACTGGTTTGCCCTTAGAAGCCATCACAGCCATGCCTACTAATGGCATGGCTGTGATTGGCCAGTACATCATGTGACCCAGCCTCTATATGAGGCTGGAGTCACAGTGCTGCATGTCATATGCTCTTGGGTTAGTGTAGGGAGAGGATGCTGCCAGCGTTTTTGTGAGGGACAGATTGCAGACATTTTAACATCTGATCCTGCATCCTGAGATTACTACTACTGTTGCTCTGAGGGACAGATTGCAGATCAAACTCTGCATAACACAACGATCGCTACGATCATACACAACGATCAGATTGTGGGATCGTACATAATGATCAGATTGTGGGAGTAATTTGAGATTTCACATACTGCTGCTTTGAGCGATCTGACTGCACTAGGTAGAGGCTTCTGCTTAGAGGGACAGATTATTGTTCAAAAATCATCTCCTAGTTCTAAAGGGAGAGGTTCTAGCTGCAGCTGTAAGTGACACATTATTGTTCAAAAATCATCTCCTAGTTTAATTGATTTTAATTTATTTTCCCTATCCCCATTTTTTTTGTAGGGCACTTGCCCCACTCTTACCCCCATTTTACTTACTTTTGCAGCCCTCTAGCCCTTGCCAGGACTTTGTTACAGCCATTTTTGTGCCTAAAAGTTTGGGTCCCCATTGACTTAAATGGGGTTCGTGGTCCAGGATAACGGTGCCGGACCCAGACTTTTTCCCAAAGTTTGTTCAGACCCGCAGAACCCAAACGTCCAGGTGTTCGCTCAACTCTAATCCTGGTCTTTGATTAGCTCTTTTAAATATATTTCCCGTTGGGATACATTGGCTAATACCTTTGTTTAGTATGTTCTTGAAGCGCTCTCATTTTTCCTCCACGTTCATTGTCCTTAAAATTTTATCCCAGCTGACATCTTCCATGAAATTGTCCTGCAGGCCATTTAGGAAATTGTGAGTCTTAGCTGAATGTGCAGTACCTTCCTTCCACTCAATATCTGGATAAATAAAGTCCCCCATTATAATGACACTTCCCATCCTTGCCACTATTCCAAATTGCGATAGGAGGTCTGCGTCCCCCTCCTCCCTCTGATTAGGGGGCCTATAGCATATTCCCAGTATTACTTTCCCCTGGTATCTTCCCTTTGTAGCTCTACCCATAAGGCTTCAACTTCCTCCCCAGATCCACTAGTAATGTCATCTCTCACATTTATTTGTATGTCTTTTTTTATATACAGGCATAACCCTCCCCTTTTTTGCCCTCCCTATCTCTGCGATATAGGTAATACCTCGGAATGGTAGCCAGCCAATCATGTGAGCTGTTGAACCAAGTCTCCGAAATTCCCACAAAATCAAATTCCTCCTTGTACAGTAACAACTCTAGTTCTCCCATCTTGTCTGCCAGACTCCTGGCATTAGTGAACAAGCCACATCTTTTTTTCTGGACACCTACTGTTTCCTTGCTGGGTAATCCTCGTTTGCATATAGGACTTGTTACACTACTTGCCTCGGGTTTAAATTCTATATTCGTCCTGCCACTCCTGCCCCCAATACTCTGTTCCTTACTGGCTATTAATAAGTCTGGACCCTCCCCCGTTGCCTAGTTTAAAAGCCACTCTAACTTTCTGGCCATCCTTATTCCCAGTCGGTCTGCACCTTCTCCGTTTAGGTGCAGCCCATCCTTTCTATAGAGCTCGTAACCGTTTGAATAACCAGCCCAGTTCTCCAGGAACCCCAAACCCTCCTTTCTACACCAGCTCCTCAGCCACTTGTTGACTTCCCTAATCTCCCGCTGCCTCTCTGGTGTGGCTTGAGGTACCTTGGAGGTCCTAATCCTCAATTTTGCTCCTAGGTCCCTGAAATCTTTTTTTAGAACACTCCACCTACCTCTAACTTTGTCATTGGTGCCAATATGCCCCATGACAGCCGGGTCTTCCCCAGCCCTGCCCAGTAATCTGTCCACCCGATCCGTGATGTTCCGAACCTGAGCGCCTGGTAAACAGCATACAGTTCGGTGCTTCAGGTCTTTGTGACAGATTGCCCTCTCCGTGTTTCTAAGAATTGAGTCCCCTACCACCACAATCTGTCTTACCTTACTACTCAGCTCAGTTCCTCACGATCCCTCCTGCCACCACTCTTGGTCACAGGGGTCCGGTCTGCCCGCTTCCGAGTCTTAAAATATCCTTCTAAGCTTGTGGCAATAGGGCAGGGAGACTATTAGCTAATCAGAAGACACAGACACAAAGCCCAAATTCCATATATATTACACCCTGAAAACCAAACCAAACTTTTATGTATAATAAAGAAAATTAGTTTGACAACCTCACATCCATTAAAACCCTACTGCTCTATAGGGGAATTTCCCTCTTTTGGAATCTGTATTTTGCTCAAATAAGATGTGGATGTGATTAATTGTCCCTAAAACTGGAAAACCTTTTTTTTAGAGTTGTGTTATCACAGCCCAAAGTATATTGTGCTGTACAGCAGGTAGGAAACAAACAGGAAGTGTACCTGCTTTAACCGCTTGCCGACCAGCCACCATCGTTTGACAGCGACAGGTTGGCTCTCCTTTAACTGTATGGCGGTTCATGCACGAGCGATGGGGCTGAAGTGGTTAACATTGAACTTTAGTCAGAAAATTAAACTGATTCTAAAGGCTTTTTTTTTAAAGATAACACATGTTATTTTACCTAAGTAACAAAAGGTGTGCTGCGCTCCCAGAAACAGGTTCATGAATTAACCCAGTAGTTGTGAAATCCTCACAAATGGGTGTCCGTGCCTCAATGTCCTCTCAACATCCATGTATTAGTGTAAACAAGAGGCGGCACTCCAAAATCCTTGTAATGATTTCTTGGCAAACGTTTTTCAGGCGCTGTGGTGCTAAAAATAGCCAGAATGCTTTCACACTGGGGCTGGGCGCTTGCAAGACAGTAAGAAAAGTCCTGCAAGCCGCATCCTTGGGGCTGTGTGGTGAGCGGTGTGTACACCACTCCTACACCGCCCGTCCATTGAAAGCAATAGACAGTGCTCCCGAATCGGCTGTACACCACTTCAGAAGCCCAGAGTGGTGGCACTTTTAACCCCTTGTTAACTCCTTCTTGGGGTTTAAAAGTGCCCCGCTCCCGCCTGCATAGCGGGGCCATAGCGCCGCTATAATAGAGGTAAATGTGCTGCTAATTAGCGATGATTTACCGCTACCACCCCTCCCTGCCCCAGTGTGAAAGTAGCCTAAAGTACAGACAGCTGACACGTTTCGCCAGGTAAGTGCCTTCCTCAAAGCTCAAAATATAAATATGAAATAAGAAATTATATAGGAATAAAAAAAGCCCTGAGTCAAACACCCCCTTCCATTAGCAAATAATAGGCACCTGAGCGTGAGAGCCAGTACATATCATATATTGCCTAATAAGGGGGTGGAATGAAAAAACACACCATGGACATGGAAAACATCACCTAAAAAATGAAAAAAGGATGAATAAAATAAAAACAAAAATAAAAAATAATAAATACACCTGTGATAAACACTAGACATGTGCAGGATGAAAAAAATAGTTTAGTTTAGTTATGATTCGTTATTTAACTAAAATGTTTTAGTCAAATTCATTGCATTCATTACATTCTTTTTCAGGAAGCATTTCATTTCATATCTGATTTTGAAAAAATTTGACTTAATTCGAAGAAATTTGATCAAATTCGAAAAATTCTACTGCATTCGAAAAAAATTCTACCGCATTCGAAAATTTCTATCGGATTCAAAAAATTTCTATCGGATTGCTATATATTATATTCTTTCCATTTTATTCTATTCTTTTCTATTGTTTTTCTATTCTATTCTTTTCTATTCTATTGTATTCTCTTATGTTCTATTCTATTCTTTTCTATTATTTTCTATTCTATTCTAATCTTTTCTATTCAAATTCAAATTTATTCTATTCAAAATTTGAATTTCGGAAGATAGTTATATATTCTATTTTAATCTTCTGTTCTATTGTTTTTCTATTCCATTCTTTTCTATCTTATTCTCTTTTTTCTATTCTATTATTTTCTACTATTTTCTATTCTATTATAATCTTTTCTATTCGAATTCAGATTCAGTCTATTCGAAATTGGAATTCATTGTATTCAAAATTCGAATTTCAGAAGATAGTATTATTCTTCTATTTTAATCTATTCTGTTCTATTCGTGCAGAGCGGGGTTCCCTAGGGGGATTATGCGGTGCAAGAAGATAAAGTCCAAGACAAAAAGGCATTTATAGAAACAGTAAAGCTTTATTTTTGACACAATGTAAGTTAAAAAAAGGGGAAATATTTGACAAATACAGTACATATCATTAAAGAACTTGATGGTCCAGGAAGATTAGATGGGGGTTACCCAAATGGTGGTACAGTAGGCAGGTCAAGTTGTTATCCCAATATGTTTCGCCCTCACAGGCTTCCTCAGGGGATCTGATTGACCACCACCGTGTATGTGCTTTAACAATAGAAAGTACAATATAAGCAGCAAAGTAATCAAATACATAATTAAGAAAGTTAGTGCAGTATAACAAAGGTATTGATGCGTGGTGATTGGGCTATCCCTTTAAAGAGAGGTCAAACCCCCTATTCCCCAGGTGTAAAACACCCAAAAAACTTACCAGGGCAAGTACCTGACCACATGCATGAGAAAACGCAACTAGTCCACGACCAAAAAGGGGGCCCGGCACTCTGCGACTGCAGGAGATGCGTATAGTCCAGGCTGGGATGGAATAATATAACACAAATAAGTAACTTAAATTAAAGAGAAGAAAAGAAAACACAATATAATATTCAGATAACAAACGCAAAATTATTACTCCATGCTGCACAGACAAATGTGCAAAGCATGAAAAGACTGATGTGTCACTTTAAATGCTACAGTTACTAGATAAGATTACATTTATAGTCTGAAAGGAACTTACATGTGTCACATATTGGAACTGATTCAGCTGGGGTCGCAGATGCAAAGAAACCACAATGGAATAAAAACCACAGAAGGACTCATAAGGGTTTAGCATCCACTTAGCAAATAGTGAAGGAAAAGCCAAAGAGCACACCTAGAATGGGGTATGTAAATAAATGTGTTATGTAGACTACCAGCAAAAGAATGTGGTATAGTATGAAAATTATTCTAGATGGAATGAGTAAACCAAAATGGTAATAGAGAATAAAGCGGCTGACACTAAATAGGGTAATATAAAATAAGGAAAGGGGAAAAATGCCATGGGCATACCAGCTTATACCTAATCTAAGGTCCACGATATTAGCACATTCATGATAAGTAAATCCCAAGGCTAAAGGTTAAATAAATGCATTTGCATGTTAGTTAATCATATAAGACAAGAACAAAAGCAATGCTGGTCAAGAGACGTATAGTTTGAAGAGAGAGGGGAGATTATTTTTCCACTAAACAAAAACATATGCCTCATATTAATAACAGCTAGCAAATACCATCAAAGCGCTCTTGGCGTTAGATTCAAACGAAATAGTTTAAGGATAGTGATTACCTGTGATAAGCTCCATACAAACATGCACCCCCAGTCTCCAGCAAACAAATGTGCCGGAGCCGCCAGGTTTAAGCATCTCCCACTCGGCCGACGTCTGACGTCACCGGCCAAGTGCGGACATGACACATGGCGAGCGCATGCGCTGTCAGTCTGGGTCCAGCTGGGACGTTAAGCCCCAAAATGCATGGCCGCTGAAGAGGGCAGGGACTGGGCTTGAGCGTCCCCCTAGGGAACCCCGCTCTGCCTGATTAGTACTTATGATTTTGGGATGAAGTGCCTCTGATCTTTTCTTTAACACGAATGCAAAGGGGACAATGTAATTTAATCCTATTCTGTTCTATTGTTTTTCTATTCTGTTCTATCTTATTCTCTTATTTTCTATTATATTCTTTTCTATTATATTATAAACGTTTCTATTCAAATTCAGTATATTCGAAATTGGAATTCATTGTATTCGAAAGTTGAATTTTGGAAGATAGTATATTATTCTTCTATTTTAATCTATTCTGTTCTATTGTTTTTCTATTCTTTTCTATCTTATTCTCTTATTTTCTATTCTATCATTTTCTATTATTTTCTATTCTATTATAATCTTTTCTAATCAAATTCAAATTCAGTTTATTTGAAACTGGAATACATTTTGTATTTGAAATTCAAATTTTGGAAGATAACATTATTCTTCTATTTTAATCTATTCTGTTCTATTATTTTTCTATTCTTTTCTATCCTATTCTCTTATTCTCTATTCTATTATTTTATATTATTTTATATTCTATTATAATCTTTTCTATTCTAATTCAGATTCAGTCAATTTGAAATTGGAAATCATTGTATTCGAAATTTGAATTTTGGAAGATAGTATATATTATTCTATGTTAATCTATTCTGTTCTATTGTTTTTCTATCTTATTCTCTTATATTCTATTCTATTATTTTCTATTATTTTCTTTTCTATTATAAAATTTTCTGTTCAAACTCAGATTCAGTCTATTCAAAATTGGAATTCATATTGTATTCAAAATTCGAATTTTGGAAGATTGTATATATTATTCTATTTGAATCTATTCTGTTCTATTGTTTTTCTATTCTTTTCTAACTTATTCTCTTATTTTATATTCTATTATTTTCTATTCTATTATTATCTTTTCTTTTTTTTTTTTTGCGTGTTCAAACTTTTTTATTGAAAAAAAAGAGAAGTAAGCACAGTATCAACATTGAGGACCGGGGGGTCCCATAACATCTCAGTCTAGTATCAGTACAGGCATATGTATGGACCCAACAGGGGTTCCGCTTTGTACAAAATAAGATTAGAGAGGAGAGGAACACATTCAGTAACGGGAATACTCATCAAATAGGTACATTGATTTATGCGTAGTTAAACGTGAGCGGAGTTGCTCCTTGAAGGGGGGCAATCCCGTTGGTCTTAGGTAGACTGCCTAACTTAAAACGGAAAAAGAGGAAAAATAGAAAGAGGGGACAAGAAAGTGAAAGAGAAGAGAGAGTGGGAGTAACGGAGGGATAGAGAGAGGGGGTTGTCGGAGGGAGATCCATATACACTTTTGTCGTAAATAGGGGTTGGGAGGTTTGGGCAATTTATTGCTAAGGAGAAGGCTAGGATCCAAGTCATGAGGAAGGAAGTGATTGATCCATGGTTGCCACTGTCTTTCAAACTTGGGAATGGTATTAAGGACGGTTGCTTCAATTTTTGCATGGGTCATTGTGTTTGTGATTCTATGTTTGGTTTCAGTGAGTGGAAGGAGAGGAGATTTCCATGCCTTAGCTATTGTTTGCTTTGCTGCCGTGGTTACTTGTAATAGGAGCTTAAATTGGTTACGGGTGATATCTGGGGGCTTAACATTCAGTAAAGCTATAGTGGGATTGGGAGTTAGGGGGCTACCTATAAGGGTAGAAATCATCTTGAAGACATCATTCCAAAACTCCTGGACTTTTGGGCATTCCCACCATATGTGTAAGTGGGTGCCTCTATCTGGGCAGCCACGAAAACAGTTATGGGGGCAGGTGGCAGAATATTTTTCAATTCGTGCGGGTACCAGGTACCAGCGGAATAAGACTTTGTAGTTTGCTTCCGAGGCTATCACCTTTTGTGATGCCGACTTAGTGGCTGACCAAACCTCCTTCCATTCCTCTTCAGTTAGCTGGGTATGCAGGTCGGATTCCCAATTTTGCACATATGGGAGGGTGGAGTGGGTAGGGAGGTCAAGGAGTTGGTGGTAAAGTAGGGCAGTCAGCCCTCGCATATGAGGATCATGATCACAAGCTTGTTCGAAAAGTGTCTTATGGGGGACATCAGAAGAGGAACGAAGACAGGGGGTGTAGAAGTGTTTTAATTAGAGATATCGGAAGAGTTCGGAAGGAGGGAGCTCGTGGGAGTCAGATAGAGTGGGGAAGGAAATATGATTGTCTGGAGTGGTGAAGGAGTAGGCTCGAATTAGGCCTGTGGCTAGCCATTTAGAGAAGGAAGAGGGGGAGGACCAAGCTGGGTAGAACGAGGGGTTGTGCATATAGGATAGGAGAGGGTTGTGGGGAGACTGTAGTTTGTATTTGAATTTGAGTCTGTCCCATAGATGGAGGGATTGCCTAGTGACAGGATTGCATACCGGCTTGCGGTCTTTGGGGTGTAGCCAAAGAAAGTTGGCTATCGAGAGAGGGTCACAGTCGGCAGATTCAAGAGAGACCCATAGTGGTGTTTCTTTTGTGGCGTGGTATTTTGTTAAGATAGCAAGTTGAGCTGCTTGATAGTACTTAGTGTATAGTGGGAGACCCAGGCCTCCTTGCAGTTTTGGAAGATGAAGTATGGTTTTGGAAACTCTGGGTCTAGTTGTGCCCCATATAAATTTAAGAGTCCTGCGTTGGATAATGCGCAGGTAGTGGGCGGGGACGGGTGTAGGAAGTACTCGAAAGAGGTATAGTAATTTCGGGAGGATGACCATTTTGGTAGCGTGATCCGACCTAACCAAGAGAGGGGTAGAGAGGACCAGGAGGACAGGAGCCTAGTGACATAGTTAAGCATGGGAGGGTAGTTGGCGGAGTAGAGGTTTGTGGGGTCGGGAGTAAGTTTGATGCCCAGATAAGGTAGAGAGTTTGCGGCCCATTTGTAAGGAAAGGTTGTTTGTAATTGGGATTGTAGGGTATAAGGTAGGGAGATATTAAGAAATTTTGATTTGTGAGGATTGACCACCAGCCCAGAGACAGAGGCGAATAATGAGAGATTAGCTATAAGGTTTGGGATTGTAGTGAGTGGAGATGTGAGGAAAAGCAGTATATCATCCGCAAAGAGGCAGAGCTTGTGCTTATGACCTGCAATTTCCAAACCTTTGATATCGGGATTTTCGTGTAATTTCTGGGCTAGTGGTTCAATGGCCATGGCGAATAGGAGGGGTGAGAGGGGGCATCCCTGACGTGTTCCTCTTTGGATAGGGAAGGGATCTGAGGAATGGCCGGCATAGGCAGCGTGGGCGGATGGGTGAGAATAGAGAGAGAAGACCCATTGAAGAAAGTGTGGGCCAAAGCCCATTTCTCTAAGACTGCCCAGAGATAGGGCCATGAGAGGTTGTCAAATGCTTTCTTTATATCAAGTGAAAGGAGACACATGGGTATCTTACGGGCTCGGGCTAAGTGGGTTAGAAGTACTGTCCTGCGCACATTGTCTGCTGCCTGCCTAGAGGGCATGAAGCCCACTTGGTCTTTGTGTATTAGGGAGCCAATAAAGGTATTAAGGCGGGTTGCGAGAATTTTTCCAAGTAGCTTGATATCGTTGTTTAGTATAGAGATTGGGCGAAAGTTAGACCAGGAAGTATCGTCTGTTTGGGGTTTAGGGATCATTGAGATGGAGGATCTTAATGAGTCTGGCCCAAATGTTGAATTTTTTAGGATGGAGTTCAGAGCCTTAGTTAGGGTAGGGGACAGAATGTCTATGTATCGTTTGTAATAAGCGGCTGTAAAGCCATCTGGGCCAGGGCGTTTATTGTTTTTCAATGATTTAATCGCAGTTCGTATTTCGTCTTCAGTGATGTGTTGTTCTAGGAGGCTGCGGTGATGAGGTGAGAGTGTAGGGAGGTTGATGGAGTTTAAAAAGTCATGGGTTTTGGAGAGGGTATCTGGGGAAAGAGGAGACAAGTAGAGTTCAGCCAGTCGTGTAGGGAAAAGGTGTAGAATTTTAACAGGGTTACTTGTAAAAGAGCCGGGGGCGTTTTTCAGTCGGATGGGCTTGTGGGGTCTTTCTAGGTTTTTAAGGGAAAGAGCAAGGAAGGTGTCAGGCTTGTTGGCTTTCATGTAGAATCGGTGGTGTGTGCGGCGAAGGGTTTTCTCTGCTGCGTCCGTCATGAAAAGATCTAGTTCAAGTTTGGCCTTGTCTAGTCTGGTCTTGTTGGCGGGGGTAGGCGAGGATTGAAAGGCATCATGAGCAAGGGAGAATTCTTGTTCCAGGGATGAAAATTTATTTTGGCGCTCTTTCTTCCTGCGTGTGGCTATGCTGATTAAGGTACCTCGGAGGACTGGTTTATGGGCTTCCCAGATCAGGAGGGGGGATAGTTCTAAGGGGGTGTTTAGAGAGAAGTATTCCTTGAGGGATTCTTCTATCTCGAGGGCATGAGATGGATGAGAGAGGAGAGTGTCATTGAGGGACCACGGTCTCCTGTTTTGAGGGGGGAGCAAGGTAGAAAGGGTGGTCAAAGTGGCATTGTGGTCAGACCACGGAATAGGGACTATAAGTGATGTGGAAATTTGGGGAAGAGTGCCAACTGTAGTGAAAATATGATCTATACGAGAGAACGAATTATGAGGATGGGAGTAAAAGGTAAATTGTTTCTTTAGAGGGTTCAGTTCACGCCAAGTGT
>BLSH010454323.1:56197-68629 GCA_018402905.1 Glandirana rugosa
TGTCTAATAATCTGTCCCTCTAAGCAACAGCTGTAACCTGGCCCTATAGGAGTAGGCGATGATTTTTGAACAATAATCTGTCCCTCTAAGCAACAGCTGGAACCTGGCCCTATAGGACTAGGCGATGATTTATGAACAATAATCTGTCCCTCTAAGCAACAGCTTTAACCTGGCCCTATAGGAGTAGGTGATGATTTTTGAACAATATTCTGTCCCTTACAGCAACAGCTGGAACCTGGCCCTATAGGAGTAGGCAATGATTTTTGAACAATAATCTGTCCCTCAAAGCAACAGCTGGAACCTGGCCCTATAGGAGTAGGCAATGATTTTTGAACAATAATCTGTCCCTCTAAGCAACAGCTGGAACCTGACCCTATAGAACTAGGAGATGATTTTAGAACAATAATCTGTCCCTCTAAGCAGTAACCTCTACCTAGTGCAGTCAGATCATTCCGTAATGCAGGGTGAGACCTGCATTCTGTCACTCAAAGCAGCAGTATGAGAAATCTCTAATTAGTCCAGAATCAGATCGCAGTGTGGTGCAGGGTGAGATCTGCAATCTGTGCCTCAGAGCAGCAGTAGTAGTAATCTCTAATTAGTCCAGAATCAGATTGTTCTGTAATGCAGGATGAGATGTTAAAATCCCGACAATCTGTCCCTCACAACAACGCCGGCAGCTTCCTCTCACTACACTTGTCAGAGTCTCAGGGAGCATGTGACATGCAGCACTGTGACTCCAGCTTATAAAGAGGCTGGGTCACATGATGCACTGGCCATTCACAGCCATGCCATTAGTAGGCATGGCTGTGATGGCTTCTAAAGGCAAACCAGTGAAACGCTTGTTGATTGGCTGCCCTGCAGCTATTCAACATGCGTGATCAACTACCAGAACCTAGAACCCGAACGTTTTTTGAAATGTCCGGGTTCGGGTTCCGGACACCCTAAAGTTCGGTACGGATCTCAACTTTACATTTCGGGTTCGCTCAACTCAATTCCTTATGCTTTGCTAGGCTAATGTTATACAATATTATTCTGATAGCCTAAATATACATTACAAATGTTAGTTATAATGCCTTAATTCGCTGGAGGCTCATCTCTGCTTCTAACTATGTGTCTATTCTTCCTTATTTAAGGACCGCCCCCTCCAAACTCAGCCCCAGCCATATCTTTGAATAATATCCTCCCTCTTGAATCTTTACCGACCTCCTGTGTACTGGAGATATTGGTATATAACCCACCGACACCTGCCACTCTTCCACACAACAGGAACGCCTCTGTTCCTGTTGACCCACTCCGGACTAAATCTCAATCTTTAGAGTAAGATAGCTGGTCTATCCTTGCCCCGGCTCTCATCTTCTTTCAATACAACCTCTTCTCCCCCTCAAAAACCTCACCTAACCTTCTATCCCTCTACCCATCCATCCACCTATTCCACACCACCACCAACTCTCTCTATCTGAACACCAATCCCACCCCCACACTTTTTTTTCTCTCTCTCTCCTCCCTCACAACTTCTTGGTCTCCACCACACTCAGACAAATCTTCTTCGTTGCCTAACACCTCACAACCCTACTGCCTTTCTGGGCTCTACCCACTTCCAACTTGTCGGATGCATCAACCACCCATGCGTTGCTCAAAGTCTTAATTTCCTTAAGATCCCCCTATATAGAAAACACCATGTTCTCCTTATACTCCAACTCCAAATGCCCAACGCTAATGCTGAACGTTCTTTAGGACAGTCTCACAACTTCTAGCTGGGTCCAATCAGGTTTAACAATGCTCGGAGGTGACTTTAATCTCACTCTAAACTCCTTGATAGACACATCATCTCGCTCCTCATGCGTAACATAGAGAGCTCTACGTCAAATTAAAATGCAAATCCAAAATCTCCTGTTACATGACACATGGCGCACCCTATCTCCTAATGACAAAGATTACACTTTCTACTCATCCCCACATAATAAATATTCCAGAATCGACTACTTATTCTTGCCCCAAAAAGATCTACCATTCTTAACCAATGCCACCATCGAACCGATGTTCCTCTCTGACCACCACTCAATTACCCATGCCCTTACCATACCAAACAAAATTCCATTCACAAAAATATGGCGTCTAGACTCGCCCCTTCCGTGTTCAAACTTTTTATTGAAAAGGAGAAATAAGCACAGTAACAACATTGAGGACCAGGGGGTCCCATAACATCGCAGTTTAGTATCAGTACAGACATATGTATGAACCAAACAGGAGTTCCGCATTGTACAAAATTAGATTAGAGGGGGGGGACACAATCTGCAGCGGGAGTAATCATCAAGTAGGTACATTGATTTATGTGCAGATAAACGTGAGTGGAGTTGCTCTTTGAAGGGGGGCATTCCTGTTGGTCTTAGGTAGACTGCGTAACTTAAAACGAAAGAAGAGGAAAAATAGAAAAGAGGGGACAAGAAAGTGAAAGAGGAGAGAGAGTGGGAGCAATGGAGGGATAGAGAGAGGGGGTTGTCGGAGGGAGATCAATGTGCACTTTTGTCGTAGGTAGGGGTTGAGAGGTTTGGACAATATATTGCTACGGGAGGAGAAGGCTAGGATCCAGGTCATGAGGGAGGAAGTGATTGATCCATGGTTGCCACTGTCTTTCAAACTTGGGAATGATATTAAGGACGGTTGCTTCAATTTTTGCGTGGATCATTGCGTTTGTGATTCTATGTTTGGTTTCAGTGGAAGGAGGGGAGACTTCCATGCCTTAGCTATTGTTTGCTTAGCTGCCGTGGTTACTTGTAATAGAAGCTTAAACTGGTTACGGGTGATATCTGGGGGCTTAACATTCAATAAAGCTATAGTGGGGTTGGGAGTTAGGGGGTTACTTATAAGGGTAGAAATCATCTTGAAGACATCTTTCCAAAACTCCTGGACTTTTGGACATTCCCACCATATGTGTAAGTGGGTGCCTCTATCTGGACAGCCACGGAAACAGTTTTGGGGATAGGTGGCAGAATATTTTGCAATGCGTGCGGGTACCAGGTACCAGCGGAATAGGACTTTGTAATTTGCCTCCGAGGCTATCACGTTTTGTGAGGCCGACTTAGTGGCCGACCAAACCTCCTTCCATTACTCTTCAGTTAGCTGGGTGTGTAGGTCTGTTTCCCATTTTTGCACTTATGGGAGGGTGGAGTGGGTAGGGAGGTCAAGGAGTTGGCGATAAAGTAGGGCAATCAGCCCTCGCATATGAGGGTCGTGATCACAGGCTTGTTCGAAAAGTGTCTTATGGGGGATATCAGAAGAGGAACGAAGACAGGGGGTGTAGAAGTGCTTTAATTGGAGATATCGAAAGAGTTCGGAAGGAGGGAGCTCGTGGGAGTCAGATAGAGTGGGGAAGGAGATATGATTGTCTGGAGTGGTGAAGGAGTAGGCTCGAATCAGGCCAGCGGTTAGCCATTTAGAGAAGGAAGAGGGGGAGGACCAGGCTGGGTAGAACGAGGGATTGCGCAAATAGGATATGAGAGGGTTGTGAGGAGACTGCAATTTGTATTTGAATTTGAGTCTGTCCCATAGATGGAGGGATTGCCTAGTGATAGGGTTGCGTATTGGTTTGCGGTCTTTGGGGTGTAGCCAAAGAAAGTTGGCTATCGAGAGAGGGTCACAGTCAGCAGATTCAAGAGAGACCCATATTGGTGTTTCTTTTGTGGCGTGGTACTTTGTTAAGATAGCAAGTTGAGCTGCTTGATAGTATTTAGTGTATAGTGGGAGACCCAGGCCACCTTGCAATTTTGGAAGATGAAGTATGGTTTTGGAAACTCTGGGTCTAGTTGTGCCCCATACAAATTTAAGAGTCCTGCGTTGGATAATGTGCAGGTAGTGGGCAGGGACCAGTGTAGGAAGTACTCGAAAGAGGTATAGTAATTTCAGGAGGATGACCATTTTTGTAGCCGTGATCCGACCTAACCAAGAGAGGGGTAGAGAGGACCAGGAGGACAGGAGCCTAGTAATATAGAGAAGCATGGGAGGGTAGTTGGCTAAGTAGAGGTTTGTGGGGTCGGGAGTAAGCTTGATGCCCAGATAAGGTAGAGAGTTTGAGGCCCATTTGTAAGGAAAGGTTGTTTGTAATTGGGATTGTAGGGTATAAGGTAGGGAGATATTGAGAAATTTTGATTTGCCCAGAGACAGAGGCGAATAATGAAAGATTAGCTATAAGGTTAGGGATTGTAGTGAGTGGAGATGTGAGGAAAAGCAGTATATCATCCGCAAAGAGGCAGAGCTTGTGTTCATGACCTGCAATTTCCAAACCTTTGATATCTGGATTTTCGCGTAACTTCTGGGATAGTGGTTCAATGGCCATGGCGAATAGGAGGGGTGAGAGGGGGCATCCCTGACGTGTTCCTCTTTGGATAGGGAAGGGGTCTGAGGAATGGCCGGCATAGGCAACATGGGCGGATGGGTTAGAATAGAGAGAGAAGACCCATTGAAGAAAGTGTGGGCCAAAGCCCCATTTCTCTAAGACTGTCCGGAGATAGGGCCATGAGAGGCTGTTGAATGCTTTCTTTATATCAAGTGAAAGGAGACACATGGGTATCTTGCGGGTTCGGGCTAGATCGGTTAGAAGTACTGTCCTGCGCACGTTGTCTGCTGCCTGCCCAGAGGGCATGAAGCCCACTTGGTCTTTGTGTATTAGGGAGCCAATAAAGGTGTTAAGGCGGGTTGCGAGGATTTTTGCAAGTAATTTGATATCGTTGTTTAGTATAGAAATTGGGCGAAAGTTAGACCAGGAAGTATCGTCTGTTTGGGGCTTAGGGATCATTGAGATGGAGGCTCTCAATGAGTCCGGTCTAAATGCTGAATTTTTGAGGATGGAGTTCAGGGCTTTAGTTAGGGTAGGGGACAGGATATCTATGTATCGTTTGTAATAAGCGGCTGTAAAGCCATCTGGGCCTGTGCGTTTATTGTTTTTCAATGATTTAATCGCAGTTCGTATTTCGTCTTCAGTGATGTGTTGTTCTAGGAGGGTGCGGTGTTGAGGTGAGAGTGTAGGGAGGTTGATAGAGTTTAGAAAGTCATGGGTTTTGGAAGGAGTATCTGGGGAAAGAGGAGGCGAGTAGAGTTCAGGCAGCCATGTACGGAAAAGGTGTAGAATTTTAACAGGATTACTTGTAAAAGAGCCGGGGGCGTTTTTCAGCCGAATGGGCTTGTGGGGTCTTTCTAGGTTTTTAAGGGAAAGGGCGAGGAAGGTGTCAGGCTTGTTGGCTTTCATGTAGAATCGGTGGTGTGAGCAGCAAAGGGTTTTCTCTGCTGCTTCAGTCATGAAAAGATCTAGTTCAAGTTTGGCCTTGTCTAGTCTGGTCTTGTTGGCGGGGTGGGCGAGGACTGAAAGGCCTCATGAGCAAGGGAGTATTCTTGTTCTAGGGATGAAAATTTATTTTGATGCTCTTTCTTCCTGCGTGTGGCTATGCTTATTAAGGTACCTCGGAGGACTGGTTTATGGGCTTCCCAAATCAGGAGGGGGGATATTTCTGAAGTGGTGTTCAGAGAGAAGTATTCCTTGAGGGATACTTCTATCTCGAGGGCATGAGATGGATGAAAGAGGAGAGTGTCATTGAGGGACCACGGTCTCCTGCATTGAGGGGGGAGTAGAGTTGAAAGGGTAGTTAAAGTGGCATTGTGGTCAGACCATGGAATAGGGACTATAAGTGATGAGGAAATTTGGGGGAGAGTGCCAACTGTAGTGAAAATATGGTCTATACGAGAGAACGAATTATGAGGATGGGAGTAAAAGGTAAATTGTTTCTTTAGAGGGTTCAGTTCACGCCACCAGGGAGTGCTTAGCCAGAAGTTGTTGGAAGGTGAGTTTACGGGGAGATGGTTGTGGGGTGAAGGGGGATTTGTCGAGGAATGGAAGGAGAACTTGGTTGGAGTCTCCCCCTATTAGGGTGGTGCCCAGCTTATGGGTGTCCAGAGTCTTGAAAAAATGAGAAAGGAACGGGGTAGGGGTTTGGTTAGGGGCATAATAAGAGGCCACAGTAATTGGTGTGTCAATTAGGTGACCGGTTAGAATTAGGTATCTACCTTCGGGGTCTTGAATTACTCGTTTTAGCATGAAAGGGGTGGATTTGTGAAAGGCAATTAGGACTCCTCTGCTTTTAGAGCTCGCAGAGGCGGTGTAAACTTGAGGATAGGCAGAGCTCAGATATTTGGACGATTGATGGGACGAGAAGTGGGTTTCTTGTATGCACACAATGTGTGCTTTAAGGGAGGCAAATGTACGAAAGGCCTTTCGCCTTTTGTTGGGGGAGTTAAGTCCCTGAGCATTATGAGAAAGAAAGTTTAGGTTAGCCATTTTGGGGGGGTAGAGAATGAGCCGATGGGCAGAATGGTACTTACTGTGTTTTGTGATCTCCGTCCGACATAGGGGGGTAGGCAGAAGAAGAGAGGGAGGGCTGGAATATAGAAAAACAGTAGGAGATTAGAATAACAAAGAGATAAATAAGAACATTGCACGGTGCCCCTTGAGAGATCTTGTGGGATCCACTCGAGGGGGAACATGTTGCCCGGGGAGTCCCAAAAATAGGGAGTCGCTGGGCAAGTGGAGGTGCTGCAGTGACATGCAGCCCGGAGGTCCAAGTGAGTCTATATTAAACATTTATAAACAAGCCAGTATGGCAAAAAGGTTAACTGTATATGTCAAAAACTGGAAATATGGGCCGAGAAAAAAGAAAAAAATCTCAGCATAAACACAAACTTGTAGTTGGCAAATAGCATGAAAAATAAAACGTGTGGTTTTGGTCTGTACACATGACCCCAAAGGGAGATGATATATTGTGGGTAGTGGGGGGTTTATAGCGGAACAAATAAAAGCAGACTTGTGGATGAGTCAACTTCAGAGATCTGGGGATGGGTAAAGATGCGGGATATGTGAAGAGACCAAAATTATAAATGCAACACTTTGATGAACCTGTAAAAGGTGTAGAAGTGGTTGTAAAAAACAGGTATGAAAGTTCCAAGTAGAGACAGAGTTGTGGTGAGTGGTGGTATGAGTTGCAACCACAAAATTGTAGGGGTGTAATCAAAAAGAGATAGGTCCGGTTGTACAGTACGTTTGTGCCGGTCGTTGGAGCAGAATTTCTTGAAGTGGAGTCTTGGGTAAAGTATTCGGCAGGTTTAGTAGTGAAAAGGGTAGATTCGATGAGGCTGAATCTGTGTGGTTTAGCAGAAAGATTGATCAGTCCATGGAGTCTTCCAGATCAAGGGGAGCAGGTGTTGTTCTGATCCGTTTTGAGGACGAAGGGGTCAGATGGGTTGCTTTTGCTGGAGAGCAAGAGGGAGAGCGTCTGCGGGTGTTTTGGGCTGAAGTGGGGGTGCTAGGATCCAGGTGAAGTTTATATAGGCAGTCTTGCAGTTCTTCAGCAGTCTTGCAGGAGTATTTCTGGCCGTGGTAGGTAAATCGCAGAGCAAAGGGGAAACCCCAGGAATATGTTATCTGGCATTGCTGCAGGATTTGCAAGTGAGGTTTAAAGGTGCGGCGTCCGACAATTGTGGATTGGGAAAGATCTGCAAACAGTTGATATTGATGATTTTGGAAAGTAAGCGTTTCCTTTTGTCTGGCGGCTTGTTGCAGTTGCTCTTTTGTGTGGTAATAATGCAGTTTGACCACAATATCACAAGGTGGGCCATTTTGCTTACGGGGGGCGAGTGTCCTATGGACACGGTCAAGTTCCAGGCGTTCTATGGGGATAGAGGGGGCCAGCTCCTGAAATAAGGCAGTAACTGTGGATTGCAGGTCCTCCACAGTTTCTGGGATGCCCCTAATTTGGAGATTCGATCGTCTTGAACGATTTTCAAAGTCCTCTATATGTGACTGTAATGTGAGATTTTCTTCCCTTAGTGCTTCCATTTGATCAGTTTGGGTTGCAAGCTGTAATTCAAGGTCATCTACTCTCTGTTCTAGATCAGAGGTGCGTTGGCCCAGCTCCCTGATCTCTCTGGTCAGTTGCTCAGTGATTTGATCTGAGGTATGCTGTAATGCACGCTGGAGCATTTTTTCAAACTGTTTGAGGATGCCAGTGTGCGTTTCCCCTGAAAGGGGGGCTGCCAGGAAGTCTGTGTCGGACTCACCTTCGTCTGGGTGTCGGAGGAGAGGGAGCCTGGGAGAGCGTGGCGTGGAAGCCCTGGAAGTGCTAGGCGGCGCCATCTTGCCGGAGGCCCGAGCCAGGGCCTCGCGTATTGTTTTGGTGCGGAGCTTCGGTTTGGACCCGGTGGCGACCATCGCGGTCGTTGCGCGTTGGTCCTGGGGCTCTGGGGAGGAGCGGGGAGCCTTTAGGGGTATTGTTCTGTACCTGGCTTGCTGCTGGGAGCATTCAGATCCTCCGGGCTGAGCGGAGCTCTAGAGCGGCATGTCCGTTCCGCTTGGCTTCGCGCATGCGCTGGACTCGCCCCTTCTAACGTCAGAAGTGGACACAAACCACATTCATACTAGCATACGAGAATTGTATGCAAGCAATGATACCCCTGACGAAGCACCACTCACCCAATGGGATGCACACAAATGCGTCATTATAGGCAAATGCCTGGCACTAAGAGAGGTGCAGAAAAGAGCAACGCAAGCTACAATCTCAGACTTGCTCTGCAAAATTAAAACCTTAGAGCTGACCCACAAACAATCAAGAACAGGACATATCAAGATCTCATCCAGGTTAGAAAATCATTACTTAAGGAACTTGACCATAAACTTCAACGCAAATTTGCTTTCTCCCAAAAACTATTTTACGAACATGGCAACAAATGTGGAAAATTTCTAGCTAGAGCTATTCAAACAAAAAGCAAAATCAAATATCCATCTGATTAAAGACTGTCAAGGGCCCACTAGTGTAGACAATGCTAAAATTGCATCCCACTTTGAACGCTTCTATTCTAAGTTATACAATCTACCCCAACAATCTGATTCACCTGACGGTAACCATGCCCAAACCACGCTAATCAAGAACTTCCTCAAAAAACAATGCCCTAAACCCATTTCCAGAAATGACGCATGACAATTAGAAAGTTCTATTTCTGAGGACAAACTAAAACAAGTGGTCAAAGGTCAAAGAGCTTAAATTAGGATAAAGCCCAGGACCAGACAGGTTTACAGCAGCATATTTTAAAACACGTCTGGAACCACTCACGACTCCATTTCTTCGATCCTTGAACTCTCTATCTTCATCTTCACTCCCATTTCATAGGCTGCTAGAGGCACACATTATGGTCACCCTGAAAGAGGGTTAAGATGCCACTTCTGTAGCTAATTACAGGCCAATCTCCCTACTAAATTTGAATATCAACTTATTTGCAAAAAAATTAGCAAACCGCCTACAAGCCTAGGCATCATACTAGGCAGAGAGGCCAGGGACAACACCACTAAAGCCCTAAATATGCACCACTGGTTGATGTCCTCCAAGCACAGTGGCTTCTTCCTGTCCCTGGACACAGAGAAGGTGTTTGACAGGCTGGCTTGGCACTACTTAGGAGTGGTTCTCCATCACATCAGACTACAGAAACACGTTTAACTTTATCATGTCCTTCTACACCACACTAACAGCCAGGGTTCGAGTCAACGGCCACCTGTTGAACGCCTTCTCCATCCATAATGGTACAAGGCAGGGCTACGCACTCTCCCCAATCTCCTTAGTACCCACCTTAGAACCCTTCCTACGTTGATTTCGAACATAAAAGGTATACCAGTCGCTGAATGTACATATAAGCTAGCAGCGTTCGCCAATGACATACTACTGTTCCTTAGAGAACCACTTACAACTATCCCCAATATTCTAAAAGGTTTTGAACTATTTAAACAAATATCTAACCTGAAAATCAATTTCGCTAAATCACCTGCACTCAACATATCCCTCCCAGATGAAATGATTACACAATGTCAAAACAATTTCCCTTTTCAATGGCAAGCTGACGCAATCCAGTACTTAGGCATCTAATTGACAGCCCACCTATCAGACTTATAAGTAAAAAACTATATACCCATCCTACAACTCCATGACTTCTACCCCGCCATATCCCTTTTGGTACAAGAACACTCTCTCATACGCCCGACTCTAAACAGCTTTAAGGAGGTATGTACAAAACGACATCTTTCCTCAAGCCCAGGCCCCCTAACACCCATCCAGTTCAACACAGCCTTTTCCCCTGGAATGTCCACTCAATTTTTAACAAACATCTGGCCACATCCTAAAATACTGGCTCATCAGTTCTTTCAAGATGGGACACTCTTAAACCTTTCCACATTGACTGCAGCTATGAATGGAAACTCTCTTCCTTATTGTACCTATTTCCAAATATGTCACTTCCTACGAGGCATCAACCTTTCTTCCTTAGTTTCACGGCCATTCACCCCATTCGAATCATTGTGTTCCCAAACGTCACCCCAAAGGCACGTGATCTCTAGCGTACACAACATGCTCTTTGCATCCATATCTCCTAACTCAGGGAAAATATGCTAGGCTTGGGAAAAAGATTTTCACTTGGAACTTTCAAATGAACACTGGGAACGTATTTTTACTATCGCACACAAAGGGTTGAAGAATGTTACGATACAAGAAAATACTTTTAAAATATTGACTCGCTGGTACCGCACAGCAGTCTTACTTCACAAAATTAACCATGAGAAATCCGACAGATGCTGGAGATGCTCCAAAGAACCCGGCACACTTCTACACATTTGGTGGACATGTTCCTTACTAAAAGTATTTTGGGATCAATATATATAGCAGAGCGAAACCATATCCCTGTTCTTCTCTATGCTGCAGTTTCACGCACAGTTTCCAGATGTTTGCAGAACAGTGATATGGGTTTGCCCCGGATTTTGTTAAAGTGTTACACACAGTTTCCAGATGTTTGCAGAACAGTAGTTCAGTTAGTCCCGGTTTTATTTAAAGTGACACACACAGTTTTCAGATGTTTGCAGAACAGTAGTTCAGTTAGTCCCGGTTTTTTTATACTTTTTTGACACAGTTTGAAGATGATTTTATAACAATTATATGGCTTCTACCGTTAATTAATACTTTTCAGACCCAGTTTGAAGATGGTCCACATCCACCTCCATTTTTGATTTTTTTAAAAATGCTTTTAGTTATTTCCCTGTCCCCATTTGTAGGGCACTTGTCCCATCCTTACCCCCATTTTTCTTCATTTTGCAGACCTCTAGGACTTTCCTGGACTTTTTTACAGAAATTTTCATAACTTTTGGTAAAATTACCAGAACCCCGGACCCGAACCCGGACTTTTTTTGAAAAGTCCGGGTTTGGGTCCGGGTCCCGGACACCCCAAAGTTCGGTACGGACCCAAACTTTACAGTCCGGGTTCGCTCAACACTAGTCATCATTCCACCTGGAAGACTGAGGATACTTTGTGGTGAACAAAATGCACTATGAGGAACAGCCCTGGTTTGGTGAGCATTACAGGCTGACCTAAATAAGCAATAAACAAACTAGTAACTAGTGAGTGAGTCAGCGCTTACTAGCAGGATATGGAATAAAATAATGAAATAGTCCATACAGTCCATTCAGGGGTGAAAAGCAATGGAGAAGGGACGGCCAGATGGATGGATCCACAGGTGGGCAGAGGGGAGAAGTACACAATTACCGGCAGCTCTTTTTTTTTATAAAGGTGTTTATTTTTCAATTTTAAACACATAAACATTACAAAAAAGGAACAAAGAAGAAAAAAGGCATCAACAGGCGATGGCGCAAACTGTTGGCTATGCAGAGTCCATTTGGCATTGGTAACAGAACCATCTCTATAAGACAAATTGAGTTTGTCAAGTATGTGGACTGAGACATAACCAGAACAAAATGGAAAAAAATAAAAATAAAAGTTTTTCTCAATAACAGCTTTGAATAAGGTGACATCTCACAATCTTACAGCACATTCAAAACCACTCACAACACTCAATCACACAACCACACACACTGGGCTCTCTTCAACAGAATCAGAAGGGGATGATACTCAATACCCTAAAGGAACATCTGGGAGGATACCAGGTCTGCTGATTTGGTAGCTGTGCTATCCAGCCATGGCTGCCAAACTTTGGTAAATTTTTTGGTACAAGCCCTACCTTTGTAAATAAGTTTATACAACAGTAGTGCCTGGTTAATCAAGTGACACAGGTAAGCTAAAGTGGATGAGGCCTGATCCTTCCAGTGCAGCAGAATTGCCTTTTTTGCGTGAAAAAATATTAAGCCAAACATAATACGTTTATAGACCCGGGGTACAAATTCATCCAACACTCCAAGGAGGCCCACCTCCAGGGGCCAGTAAATTGAAATGTGCGGTAAGCATATCGAACAGCGCAGTCCAAAACTGTTCCAATCCTGGGCATGACCAAAACATGTGCATTGTGTTAGCAGAAACCTCCCCACATCTAGGGCATGAGGCCTGGTCCGTAAGCCCTATCCTATT
>BLSH010454324.1:17872-49595 GCA_018402905.1 Glandirana rugosa
CCCCCCCCCCCCCCCCCCCCCCCCCCCCCCCCCCCCCCCCCCCCCCCCCCCCCCCCCCCCCCCCCCCCCCCCGGTGAATAGGCCCTAAATTAGCAACTGAATAGTTTGCTTGAGGCAGGAATTGGCAGAAAGTTGCAGTGGCCTGTAGATTATTTTTTTTTTAGGTCTTTTGTTTTTATTTTCATTCAAGTGAAAAAATTCCAAAATGTTTACGTTTTGTCCACCTGAAAGGGGAGTTAGTGTGTAGGTTTTAGGTAATTTTTTATGTTTAAAATGAGAACAGTGGGAAAGCAGCAGTCATTTTTATTTTTTGTTTTTTTCTTATCATGGGAATCCAGTTTAGAGTGGGATCAGCCTAAAAAAGTAATTGGCTGTTTTAATAGTCTGTTCAGAGTTGCAGAAGCCAGGAAAACTGAGTTCCTGGGTTCCAATGGAGGTTCTGTAAGAAAAATGCAAGCGAATAGATATTGTGGATAAGAATTTGATTCTGCCCTTGTTTTTCACTTCCAGAGTCCTGGTGGAGCGAAAGATTGGAAAGGTCTCTGGAACATGGATGGAAGATGTTTATCTGGGTGGCAGTTTGTCTGTGCCATGCCATGTCACAAAGTTGTTCTGACAAACAGTCAGGGGAGAAGGGACAAACAAAGATTCCGATTAATATTTGCAATATAAGGTTTCTTTTTCTTATGGACACATGGTAACGCTGCATCTGAAAGACTGTGCCCATCAACAAGACTTATGGAACATTTTCCCGGAATCTCTCATGAATATAGAAATACTGTGTATGCAAATGCAATGGGTTGGAGGTTAGGGAAATAGTATAACCTATCCAATCCTGCAAAACAAGAAAAGAAAAATATGTTTGTTTTTTTGGTGAAGAATTGAATGTAAGGAAATGTTTTTAATGTGTGAAGTATATTGGCATAACTGAATCAACATGGTGTAGGTACCCAGGATGCTGACACTTGTATGACATGTATTACCCTATATGTGCTGAATATACACTGAATCAAGTGTGGCTGTTGTACCAGTGGCTTGCTCCCAGAGGTGTGTGGACACAGAATGGTGTTCATTCAGGCCGCTTATTTCTGAGGAGCAACTGAAAGAGGAGGAATGTATTCAGCACTATATTGGGGGGAATAGGAGCGGGGATGGATGTTATTAATAAAGTGAATGCCAGTATCCTGAGGATCAAACTCTCAGCCGTAGCGGCAGACAGTAAGCGGGGCTTTGTTACTCAGAGAGAGATTATTGACATCTTTAATAACACTCAATTGCCCCAGGTTAAAGTGGCTCAAGATTTTATCTACCATTTGGAGAGGTTGGTAGGGAGGGTGGTGATACAAGGCAAGAATGTATCATGGGCTTTGGCGTGCACGCAGGGGCAGGCGGAACTATCAACCAACATCAAGCTGATTGTGCAGTCTTGGTAGAAGGGACAGTGGCCTTGTGAGTTAGCTTCACAGCTCAGTAAGAGTTCTGCCAAAACACATTGTTTACAATAATCCAAAGTGGTGGTCTAATGCCTGGATGGGCTGCGCTAGTTTGGGTTATGGAAGGTGTTCGGCTTACCCGTTGATACCAGATATAGAAGCGCAGACTCAGTCTGTATATTCTGTGGTATCAATGGGCTTACTGACTGGGGATTCTACCTTGTTGCTTTTATGGCTAAATTACCCACCTGTGGTCAGAGTGGAGGGAAGCTGGAGACAGGTTGATATTTCCCTCTGTTGGAGGCATGACCATGACATCCTGTGTATGCCAGATCAGTACGCCACTGGGAATGTTGGGAAGCTGTTTCACGCTGTGTTCTGGATGGAGAGATCATTGCTGGGAAGGAAGCACCTGGGTGGTATTTGGAACATAGACAAGTTTGTTTCTTTGTCCTAAAGAATACCAATGTAATGTTAGTCATGGAACTAGGGTGTTCCTTGAACCTAACCATAGCTAGAGGTGCTGGGTATTGTCTCCGACATCCAGACACAGGGATGGAATTTTGTGTTTTTGTCATTGTTGCCAGTTTAAACATGTGTGATCCGATGTTTATATAAAAGTATTTATCTATGCAAGTTGAGGGACGATTTGACGGTAAGGTCTCAGCGTACAAGTTGGAGGCTTTACTGCCAATTCAGGGTCACAGCGCACCGCATTTATGCCAGAATTGTGGTAGGAAAGGCCATACTGAGCAAGCCTGCCTAATCCCGTCCCTTGCACACAATGAAGGGGTATAGGAGGTTGGGGGTGGGATGTTTAAGGCAGTGATTAGAATGTACATGTAACTAATATGGTAACGGATTGATTTGTGTGATAGTATAATTTGACATACCTGTATTAGATTAGTAATACAGGTGAATAAGGCCCTCCTCGAGGTTCTGCATCTGGAAGCTGGTTGAAACGTGGCTCGGAGTGTGTGTTGGTGAATGGTGAGTGAATGGACACCCCTGGCCTATATTGCACCCCCTCATGAAGAGACCAGGAAGGAGATAACACAGAATGGTGCCATGGATGCTGTCGCTGAAGAATGGTGGTAGGTGTATCACCCAGAGGCAAAGCGGCACATGCTGGGAAACCCATGATAAGACACTTATGGATTGTGCCATAGGAGCTGTTCCAGAGGAAGGGGGGTGTGTGCCCTTCAGGCAAAGTCACACATGTTGAGAAGCACAACATGTTAAGACATTTATGGACTGTGCCATTGGAGCTGTTCCAGAGGAAGGGAGGTGTGTGCCCTTCAGGCAAAGCGGCACATGAAGCACAACATGTGAAGACATTTATGGACTTTGCCCCTGAGGCTGTCTCTGAAGAAGGGTGGTATGTGCCCTTCAGGCCCAAAGCGGATTATGTTGGATGGCAACCTGATTTAATATCATAGTTCTGGAGTGTCACGGATATGACAGGCCAAAGTTGTCTAGTCACTGTGTGGGAACGAAAGACATCTGGACAAGTTGACACAGTGGGGTGTTGGTGAATAGCCATATCCTTCCAGGAAATATCCATACACCCCCTGCGATGAGGTGTAGTGGTAGAGAAAGCCAGAGGAGATCTCCTGGGGAGGTGCAAATTAACAGTTCCTGATTACGTGACATCAAAGGGACCAGCTGACCCCAAATGATCATGGGTCAGCTGTGAGTGATAAATGGACATATACTGCCTCTAGTGGACAATCCAGGCATGCATCCTAGGGACAGACTCAAGGAAAGGAAGTCTGTCACCATTGGACAGAATGCATACGTAGGCCGGCGTTGGGCGGTTGTGGGTGGATGATGTATGAATGGGTTTAAAAGGCCGAGGAACCCCATATCTCCTCTTATCTACCATCAGGCCAGCCAGAACAACATTTTGAGGACAGCCTAAGTATCACCTTATGTTATTTATGTTGTAGGCTCTATGATATTTTCTTAGCGTTTTTATGTTAGCATTTCTGTTTTCCTTATAATAAATGTAATCTTTGCTTTATTGAAGTAGAGTGATTGATTATTTATGTATATATAGATATAAGCTAATCTTACTATCATACTATTACCATTACTGTTATCAGAGTTTTAGTAGTTTAATGAATGAGAGGAATAGACAATTAATATATAGTTACAAATAAATTTGGGGAAACCATAACCACCCCATTTTTATTTCAATGGCCCTGTCCATAGGTGGATATACACCTGCAGCAGTGTCTCCCGATTGTGTTCAATTATCATTAGCAATTGATTGGGCTGGGGCAGATCACATGATCAGTTTTTAGTAATCATGTCTGTATATTTAAATGTGTGTTTTTGAATATGTGTACTAAGCTGTTAACAAGGCATAACTGCCAAAACGCTGCTGTATGTACATGGTCTACATTCAATAAAGAGTTTGGAAGAATTTCCAGAGTGCCGGCTCAAATATCTTTGAATTTCATCACTATTGCATACGAGAGTTGGAAGGCTCTCATGAGTCAGAGCACCTGGTAAGGAGATTTCAGCCTCTCAAATTCACTAGCAGCTGTGTAGTTTGAGCAGTGTTTCTCTGTTGGATTGGAACTATCAGGGTCGCAAAGGCTGCACTTACGACTGGGCCCTGGCATTTCGTCACTGTGGTGGGGCCCCAAGAGCCAACACTGTGGCTCCACAGATGCAGTTGCAATTGTAAGCAGAGAATGTCTGTTACTCTCTCTCTTACACTTCCCAGAGCCAGCACTGACAAACCCTCCCCTTGGACCTGGATCTGCTTCTCATCCCCCTGCCCCTCTCCTCCTGTGTGTGCCCACAGCCCCGCCAACATACCATTCCCTGGCAGAGCTGTGCTCAGAAAGTGGGTGAGCCCAGTGGCTGCAACTACATAGTGGATGATATGCAGACTGCATGTGCCTCATTCCTTCCTGGGGTGAGTGAGCTCACCATCCATGGTGACAGAGGTGTCCCCCCTCCCTCTCCCTCCCTTTTCTCTACTGCCTCAGATGTAATGGGAGCTCTGTGGACTCTGACCTAAGGAGGGGCTTTGGTGAGCAGAAACCCCCTTACATCAGAGTTCCCTTTTACACTAGATGCCACAGCATTCCTCCTCACATTAGAGCCCCTCCTTAAATCAGGGTTCCCTAAGCACCCCTTACATCAAAGTTCCCTCTTACATTAGAGTCCATATAGCTTAGCCTTTCAGTGAAATTCTGCAGACTCTAATGTAAGGGGGGCTCTGCAGACTGTAGGTTCAGATGTAAAGGGGAACTCTGTAGGTTCAGGAGTAAAGGTATACTCTGTGGGTTCAGATGTAAGGGTGAACTCTGCGGATTCAGATGTAAAGGGGAACTTTGTGGGTTTAGATGTAACGGGGAACTCTGTGAGCCTGCTGCAGAACATGTGAACAATATCCACTGCGGGGACCTTAATGAAGGGCCCTCCGATGGGAATAAAGGCCCCAGAGATCAGTGGGAAGGACCCCGGGACCAGAGGTCGGGGGGCCCTTCATGGTTTCTTGCACTGGGGCCCTGAAGGTTGTAGTTATGCCTTTGATAAAGGATGTGGTTAATTGTTTACAGATGCTATATACCTTTCTGTAGAGCTCACATTTTGCTGGCTAGCAGGAACAATGTACAAATTTGACCAAGTGGTGAGTTGAAAAGCAGGAGTTGAAAACAGGTGATTAAAACAGGAGTCCTCTAACCTATAACATCGTATGTTTCCTGCAAGTAATAATAACCACTTCAATACCAGACACTTTCACCCCAGGCCTATTTTCAGATTTCAGTGCTGTCACACTTTGAATGCCAGTTACTCAGTCATGCAACACATTAACCAAATTCAATTTTGATCATTTAAGACAGATACCTGTAGAGCTTTAATTTGGGTTTTTTTTTTACTATATAAATGAAAACATGCCAAATATTTTGAAAAAAAATATGCAAATATATAATCTTTCTTCATAAATTTAGGGCAAAATACATTTTACTATATTTCTTTGGTAAAAATAACCCATATCAGTGCATATTATGAAAGTGTGAAAGTTGATGGCCTATCTCATTTCCTAAAAGGCCCTAAAAAGCTAGGACAGTACAAATACCCCCCAAATGATCCCTTTTTGGAAAGTAGGCACCCCAAGGTATTTAATGGGAGACATGAGTTTTCTGAAGTTGCAATTTTTTGTCACAATTTTTGGGAAAATGAAAATAAATGAAATCTTTTTTTTTTCACAATTTTCTCTACATACTATCACCAATGCAATGTTTTCTACATACATCACACTGTAGTGTCATCATATGATTGGTGAGCCCATGATCAGAGACACTGACTAGTGACAGTATGTTAAAAAAAAAAAAAAACGCAATCATTTTTTTCAAATTTTTCTTAACATTTTTTTCCTGGTGCCTCTTCATGGCAGCATACACATGGGTTGTGGCTCCTCCCCCACAACCTGATAGGACTGGTTAACTATAAATCAAAGACAGACCCGGCTCACAGCATTCTTCTCCTTTTTTTCCTCACCTGATCAGGACTGGAGTCACGAGGTATCCCTTACCATTTGTCGCCCCAGCCAAGTTCAGCCTCTCTTGGGTGGAAGTCCTTCCTGTACAGTCTCTAAATGAGCTATATGGTTGGAGCCCCATTCTGGTGGTCTGGGGGGCATATTTCGGCCTCTCCTGGGTGGAAGTCCTTCCTGTACAGTCTCTAAATGAGCTATATGGTTGGAGCCCCATTCTGGTTGTTTGGGGGGCATATTTCAGCCTCTCCTGGGTGGAAGTCCTTCCTATACAGTCTCTAAATGAGCTATATGGTTGGAGCCCCATTCTGGTGGTGCAGGCCTCTCAAAGAAAGCTTTAAACAAACGTTAACGCAAGTGACAGCATTTCCCTTTGCTTTCCATATGCCTTTTATATCTTTTCTCTGTTTTGTGGGCGTTTGCCATTTCTAAGATGGCTGCAGCAGTGCAAGTACATTCTGAGCATGAGAGGCAGGAAGTCATGCGGCCTCTGTGACCAGTTTCCTGGCTAGAGCTTTTCCAAGTTGATGATCTGAGCATGCTCAGGCACTGATATCACTAATGGCAAAATGTGACAGTTTTAAATGGTTTTATGGCATTTTTGGGCAACACATGGTGGAGCTCTCTACTCATGCATGCTGGATGCTTATGTGTTCATTGTTTGCAGGTATGTTTTTCTCTTTGTATGGCATTCACCCAGACTTTTTCTATCTCTTTCTCAGTGTTGCTCTGGAATCATTGTACTCTTTATGGCATTCACCTGGGCTCTTCCTATCCCCTTCTCAATGCTTGCTCTGGGATCACTGTGTTATGCTTTTTTTAATTTCAGCCTGCTGCTTGTTCTATTTCTATGGGGAACGCTGCCCAGTCAGACCACCCATTGCTTTTAAGGTATAGGGATTAGGTAAGTAGTGAAGATTGAGAACAAGAGAGCTAATATCTATAGTCCTGTAAGGACCACAAGATGGAGGGAGCCTTCTAAAGGTCAAGACAAGTCACCATCTAAGAACAGACATCCAGGCAATGTTGATTAAGGTCACCGTCTTACCCCCTCATTGTCATTTCTCCCCATTTACAAACATCACAAGTTACCAGACCTAATAGTTGCTGCATTTGTGGTAGAAAGTCATTGCCTGCCAAGCTAGTATTTCAAATCTGCTTGGACCAAGCAGGATACAGCCCTGCAGGGACCTCAAGATGAAGGTAGCCATCTAAAAGCCACAACAGTCACCATTTAGGCACAGACATCCAGGCAACATTTACCAAGGTCATCATCTCACCTCTCATTATTATTTCTCCCTATTTACCAACACCACAGTTTACCAGCTCTAATGGTGGCTGCATTTGTGGTGGAGAGTCGTTGTTTGACAAGCTAGTAAGTCAAGTCCGCTTGGAGGAAGCGACAACTGACAAATAAGGGGATGTCTGGAAAGTAGCCACCTTAATTAAAGAATCGGCCAAGGAGTTGCTGCATGAAGCCTGTACTCCCCAGTTGGTGGCTGAATTGCCTAGCACTTTCAACCAGAGCCAGTAGGTGGTGTCCAAATTGGAAAGCTTGTCAGAGGAAGAAAGTGTTAAAGGGGCCACCAGCTTTGAAGATTACCCAATAGAGCCTTTTTTGTAAAGCTATTGCCTGGGGTGAAGTGGAGGAAACTCTCCACAAGGTTAGAAAGCATTCATTCCCTTCACCGAGCAACTGGAGGAGTTAATCCAGGAAGAATGGAAGGGGTCAGAGAAAAAGGCCCGTATAAACAGGTTGTCAAAACTGTATACTCTGAAAAAGCTAACGGTGAACCTGCTGCAGTTTCCTTCGATGAGGGATGCATCATTAATGTAGCTGGCAAGACATGTCAACTTGCTGATGTTCAAGGAGGCTCTAGTCCGAAAATTAGATCTAGAGCTGAAGTGCTCATACATACTGTAGCATCTGCAGGTGGCGGCAGACAAGCAATAACCAGCCCTTGTGCTGATTGAGTCTAATGGGAGTGGTTTCATAATTATCAACCAGCTGCTGCACCTGCCGGACTCTGAGGAAAGTGGTAGGGTCTGCACCCCTTTAGGCATGATATTCTATTGAGAGTATTTTACCAAAATGACTTTTTTGTTGCAGTGGATGCCAAAAATCTGACTTGTATCTTGGTGCAGACTTCTGGGAATGTCAGAGGGTCAGTCACACAAACAGGAAAATAGGATTTTTTGACCCACCGTAAAATCCTTTTCTCTGAGTTCATTGACGGATGCAGCATCTCTTCATTACGCCTGGGGTTATGCCACCTTTCACTTGGAGTGGACTAGGCAGAACTTCAGTTCAGCTAAAAAGCAGACACAGCCCCTCCCAGGGGCAGTCCTCCTTGGTATAACCCCCCTCCAGCTAGCTTAGCCTTCAGTCCGTAACAAGCCGTGCAAGCTCAAAACAAACAGAGGGGTGGGTGCTGCATCCGTCAATGAACTCAGAGAAAAGGATTTTACAGTGAGTCAAAAAATCCTATTTTCTCTTTCGTTCATTGACGGATGCAGCATCGTTTCATTACGCCTGGGGATGTCCCAAAGCAGTGTCAGAAGAGGGGTGGGTAATGCAAAAACAAAACTTCACCCAACGGGGGAACTCTCCACAAAGGATTGGAGGAACCTCACACAGCGGCCTGCAAAACCTTGCAGCCAAAAGCAGCATCCGAGGATGCTGAAACATCAACTTTGTAAAACTTAGTAAAGGTGTGCACTGAGGACCATGTAGCTACTCTGCACACTTGAGAAACCGACGCCTGGTGTTGGAAAGACCAGGAAGTGCTAATCGCCCTGGTAGAGTGAGCCGTGACCTGAAAGGGGGGCTTGAGACCCCGCAAGTCATACGCACGGGTCACTGTCTGTCGAATCCATTGAGAAATGGTGGCCGAAGAGGCCGCCAAGCCCTTGCGTGGTCCATCCACCATGACAAAGAGCGCATCCGAACTCCGAAAGGAGACCGTGGTCGCCAGGTACACCTGCAGAGCCCTAAGCACATCCAAGGAATGCAAGGCAATCTCCTTAGGATGGCATGGGCGCGGACATAGCGAAGGAAGGACAATGTCCTCATTAATGTGGAAAGAAGAGACCACCTTCCGCAAGAAGGAAGGTGACAGGCGCAAAACCGCCTTATCCTTGTGTAGGACCAGATACCGAGACCTACACGACAGAGCAGCCAACTCTGACACTCGTCTGGCAGAAGTGATGGCTACCAGAAAGGCCACCTTCTGCGAAAGCAGTTGTAAGGAAATTTCCCTGATATTTTCAAAGGGAGGCTTCTGAAGCCCCAAGAGGATCAGATTGAGGTCCCAGGCGCCAAAGGCGTACGCACCTGGGGAGCGACATGTCGTACCCCCTGAATAAAAGTGCGAATCAACGAATGCGTCGCCAAAGGATGCTGAAAAAAGATGGCCAAGGCAGAAACCTGACCCTTGATAGTGCTCAACACCAGCTTACGGTCCAGGCCTTGCTGAAGAAAAGCTAGCACCCGGGACACCGAAAAGGAACAGGGGTTCCACCCCCCCACCAGGCAATATACGCCCTCCAGGCGTGATGGTATACCTTCCTAGAAGTGCACTTACATGACTTGAGCATGGTGGGAATCACAGAAGCGGAGACCCCCGATCTCTCAAGACCTGGGATTCAATAGCCAGGCCGTCAAAGCCAGAGAGGATAAAGCAGGGTGCAAGATGGGGTCCTGGGACAGAAGATCCTAGCGAAGTGGGAGACGCCAGGGAGCATCTACCACCAACCGCACCACGTCGACGTACCACGGGCGCCGAGGCCAATCCGGAGCCACCAGAATGGTTGGAATTCCCCCCACCTCTATCCTGCGCAACACACGCAGAATCCGTGCGAGAGTGGATGGAAAAGCATAGATGAGCCGATACCGGCTCCACGGAGCCACAAGGGCGTCCACCAAGGAATCCCTTGCTCTGCTCACGAAGGTCTGAACCTTTCGATTGAGCCGGGATGCCAGCAGATCTATGTCTGGAGTGCCCCATTTTTGGCAAAGTTGTCGGAAACACATCTGGATGCAGGGACCCCTCTCCCTGATCCAACCTCTGTTGACTGAGGTAATCCGCTTGCCAATTTTCTATGCCCGGAATGTACACGGCGGAGAGAGCCGGCACATGAAGCTCTGCCCACCGCAGAATTTGAGCTGCCTCTAATGCTGCCGCCGAGCTTCTCGTTCCGCCCTGATGATTCACATATGCCACGGACACTGACAGGGCACCCTCGCAGCCTTCCCTACCAATGGGAGAGGCAAAGCCTGATGGCCTGGAGTTCCAGCACATTGATCGAGAGTCGGCTTTCCTCCTGAGACCAGCGACCCAAAGACCACAGCCGTCTCTTGCGAGTCACCCGCTGTCTCCAGCTTCAGCGTCTCACAAACAGCTGAGATTAAGGAGCCCACCAAAGCCCTTTCATGCGCAATGGTGTGTCCTAAAAAAATTTCCTCACAACTCTAGTGGGGTCCCCGTCCTGGTGGACCCTGCCTCAAGGTCCGAATCCCCCCCCAGATGAAGGGGAAGGAGGAGGAGGCAGCCATCTCTTGTCCGCCCTGTGGTCAAGGCCCGACTATGTCTGGGAAATAATGGACTCCAGGACCTTAGTTAGAGTAGCCAGAGGAACCACAGGTCCCAGCACACCCTCAGCCCCAGCGGAGGTCCCCGTTGCAGAAGCGCTAGCTTCTGCTGCCATTGCGCCAGCCACACCAGACACACACACGCCACCCTATAGAGGCCTAGGCACTGGAAATGGGCCCCCCCACCCCAGGCCACCGGACAGGGACCCCTGCAGTTATACCCAGGAGGACCGAACCGTGGCCCGCACCCTGCCCCAGGAGAAGCGCTGCTCAAAGCTGCTGAAGTCTGCTTACAAAACTCCTGTAGCGCTGCTGCTGCTCCCACGTGTCTCACATGTGCTCCGAGAGTCCGGAAGAGGAACAGGGAACGCCCACCACTATAGCCATAGCCTAACGTACAACCAACCAACCAAAAATGGCCGCCGTGCATACAAGAGGCCAAAAAACGCGGTAGACTCCCGCAAAATGGCAGCCGCATATACCATGCGGCCGGCTACAGCAAAATGGCGACCGGTCCATTGGAAAATGGCACCGCCCGCCAAACAAGGCGGCCGCGGGGGAAAAAGTAGGACCCCCCCACAGCGTTACAAGCACCCAAGGGGGCCCCCGCCGGGTAGGTGGATGGCAGCGCAGGCAGCACCTGGGAACAGTAGATGGAGGATGGTGGGGGGAGAGGAATGGAGGAGGAAACACCAGCCAGACACCCGAGGGAGGAGTGGGGGAACCCGCCTGCCCCCCCACACCCCGGCAGGGGTGGGGGGCTTACTTACCCATCCAGATGGGCGGAGCGGGTATACCACCCGAGACAGACCTGCCTCCCTGTCTATCACTTACAGGGGGAGCTGTCGGCCGAAGCAACACCCGTGACGCGAGCCCGACACCCGGTCCTAAGTGCGCTGGCGGGACGTTCAACCCGCAGGCCACCCTGCACGGAACGAGGCCTGACACGGCCGACCCAGCGCGGAGCTATGGTCGGCTCGGTCCGTTAGCCGAACTGGGGAGACTCCCTGGATCTAGAATATCCAGCCTGTCACCCAGCCGGCTACTTGATTGCAGACTTCATCAGAAGGAAAGAGAAATTGGGGAACCATAGGTCCCAGCATGGGGCTCGGTCCTACTCCTTGCACTAGGCAGAAAACACTGAAGTTTGAGCTAGCTGGAGGGGGGTTATACCAAGGAGGACCGCCCCCTGGGAGGGGCTGTGTCTGCTTTTTAGCTGAACTGAAGTTCTGTCTAGTCTACTCATAGTGAAAGGTGGCATAACCCCAGGCGTAATGAAGAGATGCTGCATCCGTCAATGAACGAAAGAGAAATGATGTTTCAGGGGGGTGTTCTGTACACATTCTGTGTACAGAACACCTCCAGATAGTCATATTGCATTGCATTTTACAGAAAATTACAGCCCTGAAGATTGAAAAGTGGAATAACCCTTTAAACAAGCCCTTCTGGAAGAAGTGAAGAGACAAGGTGGTAACGGCTTTGTAAGAGCTGAAATTTGTTTTTTTCTTTTTAGGTTTGTGTCTGTAGACGTCAAATGATGTTTTTCAAGAGCGATATTTCCCGCGGTCACAGCAAGGAAGGTATTATAGCTGAAGCCATGGTTGTTGAATTGCCTTAAAAAAAAAAAAAAATGAATAAATAAAACTGGTGCAAGATACCAGACAACGGATCCAATCTATTTTGGAGTAGACAGGATACAGCCACCTCAAGGGTGACCACTGGCAGGTCAGGGCAAATATCATCTGACAAAAAAACAGAAAATTCTGAAAGGTCCAGCATACAGATGGCAACTTCCAAATAGATACAATGAAGCAAATCCTACGGACCAGGAAAAAGATTAGTAAAGGAATTGGAGAAGTACCCAATCTTCATTATTGAAGCCTTAAAAATCGAAGGCACCTGTCTTTGGGAGAACAGCGAAAGTCTTTTTAAGGGTGCACTCATCCAGGGGGTGCCTGTGTGAAGCTTTGCGCGCACACCTGGATGGAAAATATTCAGGATCAGTGGTCCATATCGGCTATATTGGCATGACATTGGTGGAAGTTTAACCCCTTCCTTACTGGGCACTTAAACCCCCCTCCTGCCCAGACCAATTTTTGGCTTTCAGCGCTGTCGCATTTTGAATGACAATTGCGCAGTCGTGCGGCGTTGTACCCAAATAAAATTTGCGTCCTTTTTTTCCCACAAATAGAGCTTTCTTTTGGTGGTATTTGGTAACCTCTGTGTCATTTCTGATCGCCGCTATAAACAAAAAATGAGCGACAATTTTGCAAAAAAGAACAATATTTTTTACTTTTTGCTAAAATACAAAACCATTAAAAAAAATATTCATCAGTTTTGGCCGATATATATTCTTCTACATATTTTTGGTAAAAAAAAAATTGCAATTGGCGTATATTGATTGGTTTGCGCAAAAGTTATCGCATCTACAAACTGGGAATTGATTTATGGCATTTTTATTTATTTATTTTTTTTACTAGTAATGGCGGCGATCTGCTATTTTTAGCGGGACTGCGATATTGCTGTAGAAATGTCAGACATTTTTACACATTTTTGGGACCAATGACATTTATACAGCGATCAGAAATTTAAATATCCACTGATTACTGTGTAAATGTCATTGGCAGTGAAGGGGTTAACCAGCAGGAGGCAGTGAAGGGGTTAACAATGTTCCCTGGGTGTGTTCTAACTGTGGGGGGGCAGGGCTGATCGGGACATAACAGATCTAACTGATCCCAGTGACAGGGATCAGTAGATCTGCTATGTCCCCTGTCACAGAACGGGGAACCGCCATGTTTACAACTGCGGTTCCCCGTTCAAAGGCTCCCAAAAGAGATCGACGGGTCTCGGGCGGACATCGAGTCCGCCCGACCCACGGGCATGCTCGCGCGCCACCGCTGCCTCCAGGAGGCGCGCCAGGAGCGCGCACAGTGGATGATGTCCATGGACGTCGTCCGGGCATTTCAGATCCGCGCTGAAGCCGTACTTCGGCTATAGCTTTCTGGTACAATCATTTTTATTGAAAAAGTATAACATCATGACAAATGTTCACTCATGCAGGGGCGTAATTCAATGAGCATAACAATCATATAACATTGATAGGTGGGATGTCCACCTTTCAATCTCTTCCAGTCAGCCAGGCTACCAGAATTAATGGAACATTTTTAAAATTCTGGTCAAGTTTGTAATCGGATTAAATAAATGGGCAATCTTAAAAGTTCCAGTTGCCCAGAGGAGATGAGGATTCGGTTCACCTCTGTTCCGGGAAAAAAAAAATAAGAACAGGAAGTTGGAGCCATGCAAGATGGAAAACCTCCAATCTATTATCTTATTCATAAATCTGGGAGGCTGGATGCTCTGTAGGTTTATCTGACAACTACTTGTTCCAATTCATCCTCAATTCCTCTGCCGGTTTCAGTGCCTCCCCTTCGGTCTGTACATCTTCCCCAGGGCATTCACAAAGGTCTCACTGTCTGCAATAGCGATGGGAAAAATCCAGTAGAACTTCCACAAGGGAATATCCAGGGGGAGTGAAGTCTCTCCAGCAGAACAGTGACAGAGTATCCTTGGTTCTTCGTAACTGACCAATTGGTTTTGAATGGAACATTATGACATCAGACCCCAGCTAGAAAGGTTGGGGGATGCAGTTCAAAGAGCAGGCTGCTCAAGGTCATGGGATGTTCAGCTTATGAGGCATAGTATCGAATGCTCTTGAACTGAGAGTAGTGTTCAAAGCCCTTCTGTCATTCACTCCTTTTAAAAGAGGAGCAAGATTTGTACTGTGCCTAGGCAGCAGTGGAAGGGTAGAATTATTAGGCTGTCAGTGGAACTTCCTGTATCAATAATTGCAAATATGCCATTTTGGCTTAGGAGGCTCTAGTGTCTCTCCTACACTTAAGCATTGAGTCACCACTGCCATTTCCAGTGATGACAGATTTGCTCTCTCATGGCCAGTTTTGCCATCCAACTCCAAGAGACTACTTTTTGATGGCATGGAAGTTCTGAGGTGCAGGCTACCAAGTCAAGGGTGCTCAGTGCGGGTAGTGGCTACCTTGTGTCAAGCCAGAGAGGTCTTTGTGAATAAGGGTTGTGCCTGGATGTGGCGCTGTCTGAGTATTGGGAAATAGGTGTGGACCTTATATGTTGTTGTCATATGTTGAGGTGGGGGTGTGACCCTGACGATTATTAAGAATATAAAGTGTAGATGTGCCAGGTGTTATAGATGTAATCACATAAAATCATAAAATCAATATAAAAGATGTATTATCCTAAAACCATTAACCGATATAAATATGGGTCCACTGTGTCAAATGTGTTACATAAGTGTAGTGGTCAATGCCAAATATCTTCAAACATAAAGTGGATGTGGCGGATGTGACGTCGGACTTCCTGCTAGGTCACCTGACGTGGGAAGCCCGACGTCACATCCGGTTTTGCCAGAGCAAGCGGTGGAACGCACACCGCTAGGTGAGAACAGCTGTGAAGCGTCCACACCTAGGAATCTTACCAGCACACCAAACACCGGCTCTGTGACGGACCACGGACAAAGCACTGACACTTGTATATTCTTAAAGTTTTTAGTTCCCCGTTTTTTAACCTTTTGCAGATGTATCCTGTTACATATATTTAATAAATTAAGGGATACATTTTAAACATACTACGCTATGGACTCCTCTCTCTTTTCTACCTTCCAAATGCGGTGGAGGAAATAAGCTGGGACTTCCCCACACCTGCAGGAGCAGACGAATCTACAATCAGAAACAGCAACAGGAGCTCTCCCCCCTTAGGAGTGGATCCCGCTGTTGGTGGATGAACACCCCTACGCCAGGACCAGACACCCTAGGAGTTACAAAGATAGGCACTTTACCCCTGCAGGGGTAGTGCCCTCTGGTAAGGAGGGGCCCGACTGGGGAGCACGAGTGAAAAAAACACCTTATGTCACAAAAACTGTATAAGAAGAAATATGTCACAAGAATGAGCACCTGAAGTCACAGAACATTTTAAATACATGGACTGTTTTTTCCTGAACTATTTGAATGCTGAACTATTTTCATTACCATATCTAGAAAAATATAAGGATAGGACATCCTGAGATCGTTAATATCCATTTAAAATATTGGGTTATAATCATTGAGTATATCCTATTAGTAGTACACTATTGTCTACTTACCTGAGATACACAGGAAAGGCACAGGACCTTTTCTAAAATACATGCACTTGAATGCTAGCACATACATACTAGCACATGAACTGGCACAATTTGCACTAAAAACACTTTATGTTTGAAGATATTTGGCATTGACCACTACACTTATGTAACACATTTGACACAGTGGACCCATATTTATATTGGTTAATGGTTTTAGGATAATACACCTTTTATATTGATTTTATGATTTTATGTGATTACATCTATAACACCTGGCACATCTACACTTTATATTCTTAATAATCGTCAGGGTCATACCCCCACCTCAACATATGACAACAACATATAAGGTCCACACCTATTTCCCAATACTCAGACAGCGCCACATCCAGGCACAACCACTATCAGTCTTATATCCCACCTGCGGGAGGGAATCACTGGAGGGCAGCAGTCGAGTACAAGAATCCATAAGCGCGGTGCATACCCCTTCCATACAAACTCTTTGTGAATAAGACTTACCGAAGAATATGGGAAAATTGTGCAGATCTCACACAGTAAAGGCCTGGAGTCCTTTATCACCTAAACGAACCAAGGTTCTACAGTTCTTACAACTGGGGTGAAACAAGGGCCTAGGTTCAAATATGTTTAAAGTTCAAACTTCAGCCTTGTCTGCACTTACAGGGAGTCCTTAACCCTTTAGTGATGCAATTCTCAATAGGCTTGCGTGAAATTATATACCTGCCAGGAAACCATTGTTCCCTATGTGGCACTTGCCTATGGTCCTCATCTCTATCCAGGCCTCACTTCTATCCTACAGAATTGGCTACACTCTGCAATCCAAAGACCATATTTCTGGTTGCTATAACTTCTGTAAAAAAGGGTGTCAGAGCTGCAGGCTTTGTACTCCAGGAGCCTCACCTAAACATTCTACGACAGAATAGCCGTCCTAAAACTCCAGACTGCCTTTATCTATGTGGTGTCTTTCTCCTTCGACTTTAACCAGGAGGTTAGTTTACTATCTTTCTTGGTTGAGTGTGAGAACCACATCCCCTGGATGTTGATCTAACTCTAGTGACCTGGTTGGCAGCTATCTTTTCATTCATGAAAGCTGAAATCTGTAGTGTACTTGGTTCCAGCGTGGCTTAAGGCAGGGTCAATCAGCATCAACATGTACAGTCACCCCCTAGATTAAGACAATTAAAAAAAACCTACTCTCCACAAGGTCTTCCTGTTTTGAGTGACTTAAGAGCACATTCAACTAGGGCAGTGCCAGCTCTGTGGACAGCTCAGTGCACAACTCAGTGCTGAGTGTCTGCTGAGGCTATTTGCAAGTCAGCAATATGGTCCTCCCAGGAGACATCTTTATTACACTTTAAGTGAACCCGGGTCACAACATTAAAATTTGGAAAATTCATGGTGCATAATTACTAGAGTTGAGCGAACACCTGGATGTTCGGGTTTGATGGGTTTGGCCGAACTTCGCGAAAACGTTCGGGTTCGGTACCGAACTTGACCCGAACTTTACACCGAACCCCATTGAAGTCAATGGGGACCCAAACTTTTCGGCACAAAAATGACTGTAAAAAAGTCCTGGAAAGTGCTAGAGGGCTGCAAAAGGAAGTAAAATGATTTTAGAACAATAATCTGTCCCTTACAGCAACAGCAGGAACCTGACCCTCTAGGAGTAGGCGATGATTTTAGAACAATAATCTGTCCCTTACAGCAACAGCAGGACCCTGACCCTATAGGAGTAGGCAATGATTTTAGAACAATAATCTGTCCCTTACAGCAACAGCAGGAACCTGACCCTATAGAACTAGAAGATGATTTTAGAACAATAATCTGTCCCTCTAAGCAGTAGACTCTACCTAGTAAAGTCAGATCATTCTGTAATGCAGGATCAGATGTTATTAGATCTGCAATCTGTCCCTAAAAGCAGTAGTAGTAGTAATCTCTACCTAGTCCACAAACAGATCGTTCTCTAATGCAGGATGAGATGTTATTATATCTGCAATCTGTCCCTCACAGCCCCGGCAGCATCCTCTCCCTACACTAGCCAGAGAGCATGTGACATGCAGCACTAAGTTACTCCAGCTTATAAAGAGGCTGGGTCACATGATGCACTGGCCAATCATAGCCATGCCATTAGTAGGCATGGCTGTGATGGCTTCTAAGGGCAAACCAGTGAAACGCTTGTTGATTGGCTGCCCTGCAGCTATTCAACATGCGTGATCAAATAACCGAACCCCTAACCCGAACTTTTTTTTTAAATGTCCGGGTTCGGGTCCGGGTCACGGACACCCCAAAGTTTGGTACGGACCCAAATTTTACAGTTCAGGTTCGCTCAACTCTAATAATTACGCTTCTGATCATTAATACATTTTTCTTGTACCCTCCCATATGGCGAGTTAGTTCCCATGTGTATGCTGCCATGATGCACCAGGAAAAAGGAAAATTGTATACTCCTCTTTCCGTAATTTTCCTTTCCTGGTGCATCTTCATGGCAGCATACAGATTCTCACCCAAATGGTGAGAGCTACAGAGAATGCTGTGAGCCGGGTCTGTCTTTAATTTATAGTTAACCAGTCCTACCAAGTTGTGGGGGCGGAGCCACAACCCATGTGTATGCTGCCATGAAGATGCACCAGGAAAGGAAAATTACGGAAAGGTGTGTATACAATTTTTCATTTTTATGTGGACACAGCGGATGACAGATCGTGTGGACGCTAGAACACACAGGAGACACTTAACTAAGACGACATCATATGACGTCCTCCTGGAATATCACTGATTGTGCCATCATTTGACAATAGGCACAGGCGGGAGGTAGTTAATATTGCAACTGGGATATTGAGTGCTAGCATGATTGAATGTTTTGCGCAGTGCACAGTGTGCTACATGTATATAATATTGGAGCAACAGCTCCAGGATGAACACCACTGTGACAGATGTGAGAAGGTTGCCCTTCTGCAAGCTCACATTAGAGATCTGGAGGAGCAAATTGCAACACAGGTTGGAACAAATAACCTTGAAAAGAGTCTTCATCTCACTAAGCAGGTGGTCAATGGGGTTACATAGCTAGTTACATAGTACATAGTTACATAGTTAGTCAGGTCGAAATAACAAACAAGTCCATCTAGTTCAACCAAAAAAAAAAATTATATATAACCATACAACCCCATATACACTCCTTCACCCACAGTTGATCCAGAGGAAGGCAAAAAACCCCAACAAAGCATGATCCAAATTGCTATGGCGGGGGAAAAAAATTCTTCCTGATCCCCCGAGAGGCAACCACCTCTGGAGGGAGTCTATTCCACATTTTCACAGCTCTTACTGTGAAGAAACCTTTCCATATTTGGAGATGAAATCTTTTTTCCTCTAGGCATAAAGAGTGCCCCCCTTGTCCTTTGTGACCTTAAAGTAAATAACTCAACACCATGTTCACTATATGGACCACTTATATGTTTGTACATGTTGATCATATCTCCCCTTAATCTCCTCTTATCAAGAGAGAATAAATTCAGTTCCTATAATCTTTCCTCATAGCTGAGCTCCTCCATGCCTCTTATTAGTTTGGTTGCCCTTCTCTGCACTTTCTCCAGTTCCCCAATATCATTTTTGAGAACTGGTGCCCAAAACTGAAATGCATATTCCAGATGAGGTCTTACTAATGATTTGTACAGGGGCAAAATAATGTCTCTATCTCTGGAGTCCATATCTCTCTTAATACAAGAAAGGATTTTGCTTGCTTTGGAAACTGCAGCTTGGCATTGCATGCCATTATTAAGCTTATGATCTACCAAAACCCCCAGATCCTTTTCCACTATGGATTTCCCCAGTTGTACTCCCCCTAGTATGTACGATGCATGCGTATTCTTAGCCCCCAAATGCATAACTTTACATTTATCAATATTAAACCTCATTTGCCACATAGTCGCCCAATTAGATCCTGCAAGGACGTTATTCCACTGCATAGCTTGGTGTCATCTGCAAACACTGAAATGGTACTTTTAATCCCAGACCGTATATTATTTATAAATATATTGAAAAGTAAGGCTCTGCATGGTTTGAGATTACCAGGTCCAGCAAAGCATCATTCCTAGTTGGGGCCTCAATAAACTGGACCATAAAATTGTCCTGTAATAGGTTTATAAATGTTTTAGCTGTCCCAGCAGTGCCATTACTCCAGTTAATTTCTGGGTAGTTAAAACCCCCCATTATTATCACTGTCCCAGCCCTTGCAGTTCTTCCCATCTGTGCAAGGCGCAGGGTCTCCACCTCCTCTTAAACACTGGGAGGTCTATAACAAACTCCAATGATAACCTTTGTAGTGTGCACACCCATATGCAGATCTAACCATAATGCTTCAGACTCATCACACTCTCCATCAACTAGGTCCTCATTCACACTCACTTTGAGTGAGGTTGTTGTGGATGGTGGAGGGGTAAGTTAGGTGAGGATATATAAAGGGCAAACTCAGAGGTGGGAGCCCTAGATGTTAGTAGAGATGGGTCGAACACCCCCCAGAACTCTCGACCTTTGCAAAAGTTCAGACCTGAACCGTGGACCCTATTATAGTCTATGGGACCCGAAATTGAAACATCAAAAGTCCCCATTTTACATAGTTACATAGTTAGTCAGGTTGAAAAAAGACACAAGTCCATCTAGTTCAACCAAAAAAAAAAATAGGAAAATTATATATAACCATACAATCCCATATACACTCCACCCACAGTTGATCCAGAGGAAGGCAAAAAACCCCAACAAAGCATGATCCAAATTGCTATGGCGGGGGGAAAAATTCTTCCTGATCCCCCGAGAGGCAATCGGATTCACCCTGGATCAACTTTACTTAAAAATGTTAGTACCCAATTATATTATTTACATTAAGGAAAGAATCCAGGCCTCTTTTAAAGCAATATACCGTGCTGGCCAAAACCAACTCTGGAGGGAGTCTATTCCACATTTTCACAGCTCTTACTGTGAACCATATTTGGAGATGAAATCTTTTTTCCTCTAGACATAAAGAGTGCCCCCCTTGTCCTTTGGGATGACCTTAAAGTAAATAACTCAACACCAAGTTCACTATATGGACCACTTTATGTATTTGTACATGTTGATCATATCCCCCCTCAATCTCCTCTTCTCAAGAGAGAATAAAATCAGTTCCTCTAATTTCTCTCATGAAGAAAGAATGATCCCTTTTTAAATATGGACACCATATGGACACCATATTGGCCCTATGCCAATCGAGTGGTACTATTCCAGTCATTAAGGAGTCCCTAAAAAATAGATACAATGGCTTTGAAATGACAGAGCTCAATTCCTTTAGGATCTATGGATGGATCTGGTCCAGGTGCTTTATCTACATTTATTTTGTCCTAAATACTTCAGGACCATTTCACTTTTGAGCCATTGTGGATCATTTGTGGCTGTATCACTACCACCCCCATTGTGGACACGAGCTCTCCCATGCTCCTTTGCATACAGCCGAAGAATGTATTTAATAAGTTTGCCTTCTCTTTGTCCCCAGTCATGCACTCTATATAATTTTGTAAAGGGCCTACATGCTCAGACCTGACCTTTTTTACTAATAATATATTTGAAGAATTTTTGGGGGTTTGTCCTGCTATCTTTTGCAATCTGTCGTTCTTTATGAATTTTGGAGTCCTTGATTTCCTTTTTACATTTTCTGTTATATTTTTGTAACATTTAAAAGAGGATAGTGTTCAATTTTGAAGGCTTATATGCAAGTTATTGGCCATAAAAAGGGTATGGGGGCCGGGTACTGCCCTGGGAGACATGTATCAATGCAAACATTTTTTTTTAAAAAGATTGTGTTTAAAGGAGCAGTGATGCTTAAAGTATAACAATAAAAATGAAAAATTCCTTTAAATATAGTGCCTGGGGGTCCCCTTAGTCTGCCTGTAAAGTGGCACAACTGTACCTGCTGCTGCAAACTGACATTTTATAAAAAAAACTAAATGAAATTTAAATTGATTTTCCTGCAAGCTTCCTTTATTTAGTGCACTTGGAACAAGGTTAGACATTTTTTGGATACATTCTGGTGTCTCTTTGGCAGACTTTGGATAAAAATAACAACATTTTGCAGCACAGTGAGCAAGCCTTATGTTAAAGCCAAATTATAGTACACTCAGGCCAAGATTAACATTTTTTTTTAGATAAAGCCTGGTGTCCAATTCGCAGACTACTGATAGAGAGGTGTGGAAAAATTGGGCTTTGGGTGTTGGTGGTGCCTTCAAACCATAACCTTCTAGAGGTATTCTTGATGAAAGCAAGAATTGGCCTTGCTGTAGGACAATTGAGAGGACATCATATGACGTCCTCCTGGAATAGCACCGATTGTGCCATCATTTGACAATAGGCCCAGGTGGGAGGTAGTTAATATTGCAACTGGGATATTGAGTGCTAGCAAGTTTGAATGTTTTGTGCAGTGCACAGTGTGCCACATGTATACAATATTGGGGCAAGAGCTCCAGGATGAAAACCGCTGTGACAGATGTGAGTAGGTTGCCCTTCTGCAAGCTCATAATAGAGATCGGGAGGAGAAAATTGCATTGCAGAGTGGAACAAATAACCTTGAAAAGAGTCTTCAGCTCTCTGAGCAGGTGGTCAATGGGGTTGTTGTGGATGGTGGAGGGGTAAGTCAGGATTATCAGGTAGGAAGATGGGTTAACCAATTGAGGATGAAGCCTCTTTTTTTGAGTTTTGGTGTTTTACAAGTTAAAATCATTTTTTTTTGCTAGAAAATTACGTAAAACCCCCAAACATTATATATATTTTTTTCTAACACCCTAGAGAATAAATCGGCGGTTGTTGCAATACTTTGTCACACCGTATTTGCACAGCGTTCTTACAAGCACCTTTTTTTAAAAAAAAAATCACTTTTTTGAGTTAAAAAATAAGACAACAGTAAAGTTACAAATAAAACCAAGAGGATATATGTGCTAAATCCTAATCAATATGATTTTTTCCAAGACACAGCTAGCAAACATTCATATAGACAAATACCTTAATACAGATATGTTAAAAAAAATACAGCGCTTATCATAAAAATTACATAAACATTAGTAATAAAACATAATCAAAAAGATAGTCCATAAATAGTTCATGTAGATCCAAAGAAGAGAGAGCTGTAGATATAACACCAAGTGAAGGAAAGGTAGAAAATCCACATTTCTCCTATACACTGTGCAAGGATCCACCACCGATAAACGGGAAGCAGCACGTTTGGTTGTCCACCCGACCGGTTTCGTCATACAATTGACATTGTCTGGGGCGTGGCCTCCAGACGTGCACCACGCTTATAAGAACAGAACAGGACTAAGGGGACTCCTTCGTACATTTCCGGAAGCATAGTCACAACGTCACTTCTGGTTTACTTAGCGGCAAACGGCGCTGGTTTTAAAAAAATTAGTTTTCAGAATCACAGTTTTTGGCGATCTGAATACTGTGAAGTGCAAAGGAGGGATGGGGGGTCCATCCCTCCATAAAGAGTACCTGTCACCATATATTACTATCAGAAGGGATGTTTTCCCCCCCAGATCCTGACTCCCCCCCTCCATGTAAATAGGTTTGGGGTACATTGTACCCCTACCCATTCACCAAAAAAGGAGTGTAATGTAATAAAAACAAGAGGCAGTTTTTGACAAGTCCTTTAATTTGTAAAATAGCTTTTTTCTTCTTTCTTCTTCCATCTTCTCCTGGCCCGGTCCTTCTGGTCTTCTGCTTTTTCTTTTAGTATTCTTGCTTCCTCTCTTCGAATTCAATCTTCATCTTCTTTCACCGCCGCTGCTCTCCCTGCTGCTGCAGTCCTGCCCCTGCGCGTCTCCCAGAATGGGCAGTCTTCACAATGACAGTACTTTTATAAGAAGGGACGGGGCCACCCGGTGACGTAACCGAGTGAACTCACCCCCTTCTAACATCATGTGATGTCAGAGGGGGCAGGTCACATATTTACATCACCGGGTGGCCCTGCCCCTTATAAAAGAACGGTCATTGTGAAGACCGCCCATTCTGCGATGCCCCCCCCGGAGTGAAAGAACGGAGGTCCGTGTAAGTAAACACGGACCTCCGTTCTGTGAAGGGGGAAGGGCTGTGATCACAGCCTTCCTCTACACGGAAGGTGTGATCACTTCCCTTCCCCTGCTAGGGCAGTCCCCCCACAGTTAGAACACGCCCAGGGAACACAGTTAACCCTTAGAGCGCCCCCTGCAGGTTAACCCCTTCACTGCCAATGGCATTTACACAGTAATCAGTGCATTTTTATAGCACTGATCGCTGTATAAATGCCAATGGTCCCAAAAAAGTGTCAAAATGGTCCGACATGTCCGTGAAATATCGCAGTACCGCTAAAAATCGCAGATCGCCGCCATTACTAGTAAAAAATAAATAAATAAATAAAAACCCCAGAAATGAATTCTCATCATCCGTAAACACGACCACTTTTGCGCAAACCAATCAATAAACGCCGATTGTGATTTTTTTTTATCGCAAATATGTTTTTTTGCAAAATTGTCGCTCTTCTTTTGTTTATAGCGGCGATCAGAAATGATGCAGCGGTGATCAAATACCACCAAAAGAAAGCTCTATTTGTGGGAAAAAAAGGACGCAAATTTAGTTTGGGTACAACGTCGCACGACCGCGCAATTTTCAGTTAAAGCGATGCAGTGCCGAATGGCAAAAAAGGGCTCTGGTCCTAAAGGGGGAAAAAATCCTTGCGGGGCTGAAGTGGTTAAAGGAATTTTTCATTTTTTTTTTCACTTTAAGCATTATTAAAATCACTGCTCCTGAAAAAAATATTGATGTAAAAACTTTTTTTTTCATTGATATATGTCCCCCTAGGGCAGGACCCGGGTCCCCTTACACTTTTTAGGGCAATAACATTGCATATAAGCCTTTAAAATGAGCACTTTTGATTTTTCATGTTCGGGTCTCCATAGACTTTAATGGTGTTCGGAAGTTTGCCCAAACTTTTTGTCTGTTCATATGTTCTGGTGCGAACCGAACCGGGGGGTGTTCGGCTCATCCCTATTTCTGAACAGTACTCTTCAAATGTTGTTATGGTGCGGTTGAATCTAGAGTGGTTAGGAAGGGAATGTAAGAAGCAATGTAGACGAAGGGCGGACAAAAAACGGGAAATGAAAAGGACCATTTTCATTCATTAGGTTTGTTATAGAAGGCCAGTGGTCCGTCTGTAAGAAGTTGGAGGCTTGGTCGCAACCTGTGAGCTGTAAGCTCTGAAAGTCCCAAGCCTGGAGACCCAGAGGGAATTGTGGGTTTCCAAGGATGGGATATAAGGGGAATTCTGCAGATGTGAGAGGCCTGTTTAGACGCCTGTGAACTGATGAGGAGGGTGGTGCCTATTAGAGGGTGCATTTTTAATTCAGGGGGTAGAGTACTGTAGTACCAAAGTGCTCCTTTCATAGGTATATGTGTTTGAGTTAGTTCTATCTGTGCCCACAGTTTGAGGTCAGAGCGGCATTGCCAATTGATGAGTCTTCCTAGATATGAAGATGGATTGCTTGATATAACTTTCGAATGTCTGGAAGTGCGAGGTCTCCAAGTTGTTTGGGTAGAGATAGGTGTAGACGGGGAAGGCAGGGGTTTTTATGGGCCCAGAGGAAATGGGTAAATAAGGATTGAACCTGTTTGAGCCCCGGGTTGGACGCCACTCTGTCCACCTCCTGTGCCCACTGTCTCATGGATACTTGTTGGGACAATTGTGAAGCTGACATGTAAGAACACTCTCATAGGCTTTTTTCTTTTTATCAAAGATCGTTTCCCATGTAATTTACTAATATACCCTCTGTATTATCTATATCCATAGACTAATTGTGATATGATACTCCTGACGAGAGGACGGATCCTTGAAACGCGTAGAGTATTGTGTATAGTGCAACACCTTGAACGGCATAGCATACAATTGCTGTGCATCTGTTTTCATTTATGTCACTATGTACCCATTATGATCAATTGTCAGCCTTATGTTATTGTTCTATTACTTGAATCTATTGTCAGCTGTTTCATGATATTATCCCTCATGTGTACAATAAACGTATTCATTATATCCATCTAATCCACTCACTTGTTCCTTGATGCATTTGCTACTTCATGTAACTTTGCAATGGCTTGCCTCACTCAAAGTCCCAACGACCGCCTTTTTTTTTTTTTCTTTCTTTTTTATGTATACCATAATTAGGGATGGAGGCTCGCCATTGGTGGGAGTGCCAGATCATATATCTTTATTTGTCTGTTTGAAATAAGAGGGGGAGTGGGTAAAGGCCAGGACATGATGGCTACACGGCACTTTATTATAGGAAGCTAGCAGATGTTATATAATTCCATTCAAAAAGGCCAGGCCTTCATGTCGGATCTTCTGACTGCCAACATTGTGATGCTTCCCAAACCTGACCGTGACCACTCCTCCTGGGCTAATTTTAGGCCCATCTCTTTAATTAATATAGATATGAAAATCTTGACCAAAATTTTGGCTAACCATCTGAGTTCCTTTCTTTTCCGTTTTAATTATGAAGGACCAAGTGGGTTTTGTACCGCAGAGACAGGCAGGAGATGCTATCCGGTGGATACTGCAACTACAGCATATAGCCCATACTCGCTCGTTAGAGTCGATGCTCCTGTCTCTCGATGTGAACAAGGCCTTCGATACATTGTCGTGGCCTTACCTCATGACTGTACTTCGCCATTATGGCTTTGGTACCTCATTTCTGCGATGGATGACAGTCCTATATGACTCTCCTTAGGCTAAAATCAAATACTGTAGATTTGAGTCGTCTATTTTTAAGTTTGAGAGAGGCATGCGTCAAGGTGCCCACTCTCACCACTTCTTTTCGTTTTGTCCATAGAGCAACTGGCAGAGACGGTGCGCTCGCATCCAGACATAAGGGGTATTGATGTTGCTGGCACCTTCCATAAATTATCGTTATTCACCGACGATATCTTGTTAACCTTGACCTCGTCCAGGATCTCCCTGCCAAACCTATTATCTCTGCTAGACTCTTTTGCCCTACTCCATACACCCTGACCCCCTTTTGAGAGTATATATCGAGCCCGACCCCATTCCTCGGGCCTGATATCGTTGATATATGCATCCATAATATCCACAAAAAACTCTCCGTTAAGGCCTTATCATCTTCAATGGGAAAAAGAATCGTGGAGACAGCTGGATCCAGAGGATTGGCAGATTATGAGTATAGCTTTGTCCTCGTATTAGAGAATGCATATAAAGTGTTGTATAGGGGGTACTACACTCCAGCCAGATTGGCTTGCTTTATTCCATCCTACTCCCCTCTCTGTTTTCAAGGGGTGTTCCCAGGAAGGCTCTATGGCTCATTTCTGGTGGTCATGTCTGAGGGTGTGAGGGCTAAGGGTCAGGGTCTACACCCTTCTCCATAATTTGTTTCATGTTAACCTGAAAAGGGACCCCTATGAAGCCCTTTTAGGTAAGCCAATCGTAGAATTGTTATGTCGGGAGCGGCAGCTGGCCCAACACCTCTTTACTGCAACTAAGTTAACCATTGCGAGGGCATGGAAAACCTCTGTGCTCAGTTTTGAGGTTGTTAAGAATCGCATGATTGATGTTATGGTGAATGAAAAGCTGACGGCTATACTTTTAGACTTGCATAATAAGTTGCTAAGAGTTTGGCAGCCCTGGATCACACATGCTCTGCCTTGACGGTGTGTTACTTCAGCTTTAGGGCTCCCCTGTCGCATACCCTGTGGACTCCCCCCGCCCCCTTCTTTTTTCCCTTCCTCTTTTCTTCTCCCCCTTTTCTAGTCTTTTTCTCAATTTCCTCTCTTTTGTTTGTGCTGTTTTTATGCACTGTATCCATATGTAACTTGGTAGTCAGACACTCCTCTGGCTTGGATGGTTACATCAAATACATGTTCCTTTACAAAATATTCAGCTTGATTTACCAAAAAATCTTATGTAACACTTTGCTGGGTGAGGAGACCCTGGGGTAAAAATTTACATTTGGATAAGATAGGCTCTATAGCTGGAAGTTATAGCTTCTAGGAATCTTATGATTCTCCCGATATTTTAGACTGTAAATTACGGACTTCCATATTTTTGCTCTGCCCTATGGGACGCAATGCCTGATACATACAGGTTTCTATCATTCGGGTCTCCTCCTCACTATTATATATATATCTCTGTTTTGAACTTGTGCTTGCATGTTACGTGGTCTAGCTATCTTATTGTTGAACTGTCATATTGGATTACATGCTAATAAACCCTTTGTGAAAGAAATAAGAGGGGGGATTTTAATCGGTAAGGCCTGAAATAGAAAAAGATTTTTAGGTAGTATACACATCTTTAAGAGGTTACTGAGAAAAGAGGTGGTCCCACCATTATTACCGACCGGTATACAGTCCATGTACTGGCTTCCTCCTAGAATGTATTAGAACCAATCTCTGAGATGCCGCTGGCTGCTGCTGATAGTGCCTCCTTCCTCCAGTGCCAGCACCGTTAGGTGATCTGTCGGTAACAATTGTGTCCTCACTCAGGGTTCGCGGCTCTTCTCCATGTTCCCCGCCACTTCCGGGAACAAGCGAATCCAGCCTCACGTGACGCTGTGACGTCAACGCGTTTTGCAAAGGTAATTTGCGTAGCTTCGTCTAGATGCAATTTCCGGCATCTCAGAGACTGGTTCTTATACCTTGTAGGAGGAAACTGGTACATGGACCGTATACCGGTCGGTAATACACCCAGCAAATGTAAGTGGAACATCCTTCAGACTATACTAGGACTGTCTATGGGCTGCAATAATTGACATGGGGTGTCCACCTGTAGGAGCAAACATCACCTATACTGCAAGTTGGACAATTTACTGACTTTACTGTTCTTAGTGATCATAGATCACATGACCATCTATCCAACTTCACTACACAGGTGTTAAACACGTTGCACAGATATCCATACAGGGGTCACTGAGTCTCCAGGAGGCAATAAGCAGGGATCATAATGAGTATAAGCCACTGTTCAATCAGGAAGCTGTTCACAAACTCATCACCTGAACCCCACTGTTCTCATCTGTCTCCTAAGTGCCTCCCCCATCCAGCATTCCATTTCTTCCCCAGTGACTCAAGCCCCCGGTGACACATGCACAGGGAGACAGCTGTATATACTTGGCTACTTCACGCACGGCATTGCCGTTACAGTCTGTCTACGTGTGCATTGGGACCGGCATCCAGACGTATGTTGTTTATGTAGTGTTGTCCTCCCCTGTGCTTTGTCATGTTTGTGTTGTCTCTGTGTGTGCAATAGCCACCAAGTGTGGTTTTGGTGGGGGGTTTTTGTATATAAATCTATTTTTACGGGCAACCACTTGATTGGTGGTCTCTTTTTTATCTATACAATACTAATAAAATCTAAGTTAATTATCCATTCACAGTGACTGGCAGTCACTCATTTGACCACCTCTCTGGTTCCCATTGGCTATGGTGGGACCACCTCTTTGCTCAGTTGCTAGATTATACCGGTCAGAGTGACCCATCAGATACTTCACAGTGGTGAATAGGATTTAATTACCACATTGGTACTACATTGCTATCCTTCTTTGGTTTTGTTTTTTTCACATCTTTAAGAGGTTACACCTACAGAACCAGGAATGCCATTGTTCCAGCAGGACGCGGGTTTTAGCCAGTAAAAGTTGAAAATTCAGTTCATAAGTGCGGGAGATGTCTGAGGTTATGTGAGTGCCCAGGTACTTTAAAGCTGTAGACATCCATCTAAAGTTAAAGCTAGATTGTAATGTCGGTAGAAGCACAGGAGGAATCGCTACCCCCATCGCTTCCGATTTAGTGAAATTGATTTTCAGATTTGAAAGTGATCCATAGAGGTCAAATTCCCAAAGGAGATTAGGAAGAGAGGTGGTTGGGCTAGTAAGGGTGAGTGGTAGGTCATCTTGGTAGACAGATATTTTATGTTGGGTGTTACCTATTGTCAGCCCTTGAATATTGGGGTTCAATCTGATTTTGCAAAGAAAGAGTTCTAAAGAGAGGGTTAAAAGAGCCTCTGGCGGAGACGGTACATTCACACACATCCAGACATAAGGGGTATTGATGTTGTGGGCACCTCCCATAAATTATCGTTATTCGCCGACGATATCTTGTTAACCTTGACCTCCTCCAGGATCTCCCTGCCAAACGTATTATCTCTGCTAGACTAATTTGCCTCTCTCTCGGGACTCCGCATCAGTCCTTCTAAGTCTAAAGCACTGTCGATCAATCTGTCCCACTCAGTATTAAGTGCCCTGAAGACAGACTTTCCTTTTCAGTGGCAATCCTCTTTACCTTATCTGGGAGTCTGTGTGACTTCAGCATATGCAGGATTGGTGGGACCACCTCTTTGCTCAGTTGCTAGATCATACCAGTAAGAGTGACCCAGTAGATACTTCACAGTGGTGAATAGGATTTAATTACCACATTGGTACTACATTGCTATCCTTATTTGGTTTTGTTTTTTTCACATCTTTAAGAGGTTACACCTACCGAACCAGGAGTGCCATTGTTCCAGCAGGATGCGGGTTTTAGCCAGTAAAGGTGGAAAATTCAGTTCATTAGTGCGGGCGATGTCCAAGGTTATGTGAGTGCCCAGGTACTTTAACTCTGGAGACATCCATCTAAGGTTACAGCTAGATAGTAATGTCGGTAGAAGCGCATGAGGAATCACTACCCGCATCGCTTCTGATTTAGTGAAATTGATTTTCAGATTCGCAAGTGATCCATAGAGGTCAAATTCCCGAAGGAGATTAGGAAGAGAGGTGGTTGGGCTAGTAAGGGTGAATAGTAGGTCATCTGCTTAGGCAGATATTTTATGTTGGGTGTTACCTATTGTCAGCCCTTGAATGTTGGGGTTCAATCTGCTTTTGCAAATAAAGGGTTCTAAAGAGAGGGTGAAAAGAAGAGGAGACAATGGACAGCCTTGTCTTGTGCCATTGCTAATGGAGAAGGGTTCAGAGAGGATGCCATTAGCCTTAACTTGTGAGGTTCGGTGTGAATAAATCCCAGCTATCCAACCAGTCATGGTGTCTCCAAGTCCGATATGGCGGAGTACTGAGAACCTGAATCTCCAGTTCACCCGATCGAACGCCTTTTCGGCATCAGTGCTGAGAAAACCACATGGCGTGGGAGTCGAGGAGGCCACATGAAAGGGATTAAGCACCTTAGTGGTGTCCTATGCTTCTATGGTGGGGATAAAACCCACTTGATCTAGGTGAGCTAGGGCTTGCAAATGTTGAGCTAGTCGGGTAGCTAGGATTTTGGTAAATAACTTTAAATCTATGTTCAAGAGTGAGATGGGTCTGTAGATACTGCATAGCATAGGGTCTTTACCGTCTTTGGGAATGACAGATACGTGAGCTTTCAGTGAGTCTCTAGGGACGGGCTTGCCGGCTCCTATCACGTTATAAAGCTTAATCATGTAAGGGTCCAAGATCGGCAGGAGCATCTGGTAGTATCGTAGAGTAAAACCATCAGGTCAGACGGCCTTACCTGGTTTTGCGGAGACTACCACGCATTGGAGTTCCTCAATTGTAATAGGGGAATTCAAGTCAGTTCATGCCTCGTCAAATAGCGAAGGGAGGCAGGATGACCTAATATATTCATCGAAATCATTTTGGGGGGATGTGTGTTCTGGTAGGTTGTAGAGGGAAGAGTAGAAGTCTCCAAATGCTTGTGAAATCAGTTTAGGAAGTGCAACTTTCCGGCCATTAGAGGTAGCAATTTGGGGGATGTACGTGGACAGTTTATGGTCTCTGACTAATTTAGCCAGTATGAAGTGAATAGGAAGGCTGCGCTAACCCTATTAAATAGTGTATCCTTGTGTACACAGCTGCAGCAATAGGGTGTGATCTCTACACCAAAAACCAAAGTGAACCAAATAAAGCAACTGCTCCGTACTTGACTGAACTTAAGGGGATAATGTTAACTCCTTGAGGTTACGCACCATCAGAGGCGTTTTGGTCCATTCCGGCAGACTGGACTAC
>BLSH010454324.1:50723-66295 GCA_018402905.1 Glandirana rugosa
ATAGGAAGGCTGCGCTAACCCTATTAAATAGTGTATCCTTGTGTACACAGCTGCAGCAATAGGGTGTGATCTCTACACCAAAAACCAAAGTGAACCAAATAAAGCTGCGCTTGTGAGGGGATACAAAACACAGTGCTAAATAAAATATAAAGTGACCATAAATTGTGCATACATATAGATGTAAGATATACACTGTTAAACATATATAATTCCAGTGATAGTGATCAAACAATTAAAATAAAGTCCTCAAACGAATCCTCCAAAAGTGGATCACACTGCCCCACACCAATTCAACAGTGAAACGAGACCTCCACCACGGATAGTTGTATCCTTACCAGATTGCTTGGACCTCTTGTTACAGGAGGTCAAGCACACGTGTGTGGATTGGGCCTCCACAAAGCCACCTCGATCTTAAGTTCACGGAACACAGAGCCTGGTCAGTGGAATTCTTAATGCTCCCAGATGGGAAATGCTGTGGTGATCCACTTTTGGAGGATTCGTTTGAGGACTTTATTTTAATTGTTTGATCACTATCACTGGAATTATATATGTTTAACAGTGTATATCTTACATCTATATGTATGCACAATTTATGGTCACTTTATATTTTATTTAGCACTGTGTTTTGTATCCCCTCACAAGCGCAGCTTTATTTGGTTCACTTTAATTTAGCCAGTAGTTTTCCGCATTTGTCACTGGATTCATATCCTATTTTATGGCATGTTTGTAATGCGGCCTTAGCCCTGTATTGTAGTAAATTGGTAATTTGTTTGCGTAGAAGCATAAGTTCAGTGTCTATTGTTGGGGTGGGGGTATGTTTGTGCCTGGATTCTGTAACATGGAGCTTTTCAAGAAGTGAAGCAAGCTGTTTTGTTACGTTCTTTTTTGATTCGGGAGCCATGTTTAATAAACACGCCCTTGATAACGGTTTTATGAGCCTCCCATAGAATCCCAGGGTCACAATTATCTTGGTCGTTCGTCTGAAAGTAAAGGTGCAGCTCTTTGGAGACATCTGCCAGAACCTCTGGGGTTTTCAAAAGACTGTCATTTAGTCGCCAAATCGGGGGCTATAGGAAGACGTCTCAGAGAGTGCATAAATCAAGGTAATGGGAGCATGGTCAGACCACGTTATGTTGCCAATGTATGTGTCCTGTGCTACCTGGAGCTGGCCATGGGGGATCAAGAAGTAGTCTATTCTGAACTATATTTTATGTGGGGAAGAGTAGAATGTTTAATCTTGATCTCCCGAGTGCTGCAATCTCCAGACGTCAACCAGTTGAGGCCTGTGTATGGATTATGCTATTTGTTTTCTAGAGCTGGGGGCAACAGAGGAGGTGCCAGAAGAAGTATCAGCCGGTGGGATTAAGGGGACATTAAAATCCCCACCCAGTAGTAATTGACCCTCCTTGAATCCTAAGAAGGCATCCAGGGTACGCTTGATAAAACATCTTGGTGGGTGTTTGGTGCATAGATAGTTTCTAATATCACCATTTCCTCTTCTATCAGGCCTTTTATAAATGTGTAGCGCCTGGTGGGATTTTGGAGGGTGTCTTTACATTTCCTTGGAAATTTACTGGACAGCAATATGGAGACACCTTTAGACTTAGCTGTTGCATTTGTGGAGTGGTATACCAATGGGTAGAATCTATTTTTAAGGATGGGAAGTTTATCGTCCCTGAAATGGGTTTCCTGAATAAACGCTACATCTATATGGGCCTGAGATGGGGGGGGAGTGGAAAAGAGGAAGTTCAAAGAGAAGAAAGTATGGGAAGTGTAGAGTGAGATAAGAAGAGTGCAAATCGAGTAGCTGTTGTAATGAATTCACAGCAGTCTACTCAGTCTCAAGTGGCAAATATTCTATTTGCAAAAAGCATGCGTCAACTACTAATGGAGAGCGCGTGCTAGCCTATGTGGGGAAGTGGGTAGAGTGAGCCCCCCATCCCAGCTATGAGCAACAAATAACAAGAATTAAGGTACAATATCTCACAAAAGTGAGTACACCCCTCACATTTTTGTAAATATTTTATGATATCTTTTCATGTGACAACACTGAAGAAATTACACTTTGCTACAATGTAAAGTAGTGAGTGTACAGCTTGTATAACAGTGTAAAGTTGCTGTCCTCTCAAAATAACTCAACACACAGCCATTAATGTCTAAACCGCTGGCAACAAAAGTGAGTACACCCCTAAGTTAAAATGTCCAAACTGTGCCCAAATTGTTCTCTGAAGGGAAAGGATCATGCTCTGCTTCATTATGTCACAGATAAAAGCAACTCCCGCGCTTGGATCCAACAGCAAAAGAAACCAAGAGAGCACCACGAAAGTTCTTTGTAGATGTGGTACACGCTTAGCACCTGGTGGTCTTGCTGCCCTTCTCAGGACCATGGGCATCCATAAGAAACTATAAAAATATATGTATGTGGTTGTGTATGTGTGTCCTCTGAGGGAGCATCATATCTATATATTTTATTGTATTATACTATATGAGATATGCGAGAGATATATATGTATTGTATTGATGTTGTGTCATTTTTTTATCTATTTATCTATTTATTTAATAATTAATCATTACAGTCATGTTGCATGCTATAAATGATTTTGTTTGTAAGGGAGTTTGTGGGTGGGGGTAGGTGGTGGGATGGCACACTGAGGCCGGGTCGGCACCTCCCCTCTCTCCTCCCCCTTGGTGGGCGGGTCTCTCTTTTGGGACCCGTCCCACCAGCATGCATTTCTCTACATGTATATAAGGGGGACACACTGTATGAATATTAGGCTCTGAGGAAGAGGGTACGCCCTGGAAACGCGTTAGCCTGATTACGCGGACGTTGTCTAATCCCCGTGTTGAGGTGGTGATTGGTGCCTCTGAGGAATCCCCTCATCATTTGTTACGATGCCTTTTATATTGCTCCGTTTGTGAGTATGTTTTTAATATATTTGCAATTTAATAAATGGTCATATGGTATTGCACTAGGTCAGTGCGCCCCCTCTTGTGTGTTTTTTTATAGTTCATTGTGTCACAGTACATGTTGGCATTCATGGTTCCCTCAATGAACTGTAGCTCCCCAGTGCTAGCAACACTCATGCAGCCCCAGATCATGACACTACCACCATCATGCTTGACTGTAGGCAAGACACACTTGTCTTTTTACTCCTTACCTGGTTGCCTCCACACACACTTGACCCCATCTGAACCACATAAGTTTATCTTGATCTCATCAGACCACAGGACATGGTTGCAGTAATCCATGTCCTTAGTCTGCTTGTCTTCAACAAACTGTTTCCAGGCTTACTTGTGCATCGTCTTTAGAAGAGGCTTCCTTCTGGGACCAGGGCCAGATTAATAACATCATAGGCCTGGTGCTGAGGATTTTGGTGGGCCTTTTTATGGAAATAATTTTTTTGTTAAAACAAATTAAATATTTAAGCAAATTAAATTAAATAGAGAACGGGGGTAAGAGAGAGAGAGGGACGGGGGTGAATGAGAGGGGGGTGAAAGGGGGGACAAGAGAGGGAGAATGGAGAGGGAGAATGGAGGGTGAGAAGGAGGGGTGAGATAGAGAGGAACGTCGAGAGAGAGAGGAAGGGTGAGAGAGGGAGGATGAGGTGAGTGAGAGAGAGAGGAAGGGTGAAAGAGGGAGGACGGGGTAGAGAGACAGGGGAAGTGAGAGAGAGGGGGGGTGAAAGAGATGAAGGGGCCTGGAGCTGCAGCTTCAATAGCCCCTATGTTAATCTGGCCCTGTCTGGGATGACAGCCTTGCAGTATGCGGCGTATGGTCCGAGCACTGACCGACTGACCCCCCACCCCTTCAACCTCTGCAGGAATGCTGGCAGCACACATACGTCTATTTTCCAAAGACAACCTCTGGATATGACACTGAGCATGTGCACTCAACATCTTTCGTCGACTATGGTGAGGCCTGTTCTGAGTGGAACCTGTCCTGTTAAACCACTGTATGGTCTTAGCCACCACGCTGCAGCTCAGTTTCAGGGTCTTGGCAATCTTCTTATAGCCTATGCCATCTTTATGTAGGCCAACAATTCTTTTTTCAGATCCTTTTTTTCAGATCCTCAGTTCCTTGCCATGAGGTGCCATGTTGAACTTCCAGTGACCTGTATGAGAGAGTGAGAGCGATAACGCCAAATTTAACACACCTGCTCCCCATTCACACCTGAGAACTTGTAACACTAACAAGGCACATGACACCGAGGAGGGAAAATGGCTAATTGGGCCCAATTTGGACATTTTCACTTAGAGGAGTATTCACTTTTGTTGCCAGTGGTTTAGACATTAATGACTGTGTGTTGAGTTATTTGGGGAGGACAGCAAATTTACACTGTTATGCAAGCTGTGCACTCACTAATTTACATTGTAGCAAAGTGGCATTTCTTCAGTCTTGTCACATGAAAAGATATAATAAAATATTTACCAAAATGTGAGTGGTATACTCACTTTTGTTAGATACTGTATGTTTAACAATTGTAATGTTATTGAAGAGGTAGGCAAAAACATCAGTGTGTCATCCACAGAACGTCAACTGCAGACCATGACTCTCAGCAGTGAGAGATAGAAGAGACTCGGTGAGTCCTCGACTGGCCTCTATGGATCCCACTACTGTCTCAACCATATAAAAGAACATTGAGTAACCTTGAGATAAATCACGGTTGCTAAAACAAAAACCCGAGAAGGAACATAGTTTTGGGATACATTAACAGAACGTCAGTGTGGTAAGAGTTCTCATATATAACTAATATCTAGGCAGCATGAGGTATAAAGATCAGGTATGTTACCATCCCACCCATTTGTTTTACAGTCACTCCATCTGTTGTGAGTTCTCATCTACCTTCCCTGCACCTTCTTCTACATACTTGTTGTATGAGAAAGAGGTAGATTGCAAGAGCCGCCGAGTCTTGTTGGGGAAATGCTCTGTGTAACCCATTCTATTTCGGTGTTCATATCTCATTTTAAAGTTTTCTACATAGGTAAAAAAGCAGCCAGAGCAAGTCCCTCCTCTGTATCTGGTGGTTTTAAGAAGCCTTTTCCCAGGTTCCAGCCTTGCGCAATGGTTAGGTAGCCAATACATCTGTGGTGTGACCGTAAGGCACACGTATTTGTCCAGGCAAAGTATTCTTATCACGGAGGGACTCTGTCAGGGGAGCCCGTTAAGAACTGGCTCTCTACAGGAGGTGAAGGCAGAGCAACGGCTCCTATGGTGTACCAGTGTGAGTGACCTCCTTCCCCTCCCGCAGTATGGAAACTATTACCCCACTTCCTGGAGCTATGATATTACTGCGGCCATACAGCGCTTTGTACAGAGTATTCTGATGGTCAGTGGAAGGTCAGCTAGCACAGCCGGGGCCTAAAAATCCCAAGGAGCAGGGCTTTGCATTAAGATCAGTGCAGGGTTGGTGTAAGTTTCCCAAAGTCCCACGGAGGTCTCAACCAATGGTAGAGTGTTACTGTGTGTGATGGCAAAGTCATGGGTCTGTAGAGTACCACCAAACCAGGTGACAGTTATATACCCGCATACCTGGTGTCATAACATTTAAGACTCACATGGACGTTCCGCAGATGACCCCCGAGAATGTTTGCGGGCTCTCTGAGGTCTAGGGTGGGATCCGTGTCCTTAAAAATGAAGAGAGCTGGGAGATCAGCCGGCACTCGAAGAGTGTAGAAGCTTTGGTCCTTGCTGAAGGTAACTGACAAGGGATAGCGCCAGTGGTAGGTAATACCTAGTTGAGCTTTCTTCTGCAGTGAGCAGATCCAACAGGGATTTAATCTGTCTTAACTGTTTGGATTTCCCTCCAGTGGGTTGCCTCAACTCGGCCGATGATGTTCGTATGTCTCTGAGTGTTGGCCATGTGCCCCCGCCATCTTGGGATCCAAGCGGGTCACCTTTGATTTTGCAAAATATTTCTTCAATTCTCCCCCAGATTTGCCAGGTAGAGTGGTCTGGGAATTGTTCTTTGCCTTCCTCTTCTTTGCAGAGTACATAGCGTGCGGGATGGGGCTAGATAAGCAGGGATAGAGAGGAGACGGCCAGGATCTTAGAGAAAGCACATCTCTATCCGGCCATGTCCAGACCACGCCCTCCTATCATTTCAATTTTTGACAGAAAGGCAAATTCTTGCTTTCATTAAGAATACCTCAATAAGGTTATGGTGTGAAGGCACCACCGACACCCAAAGACCATTTTTTCTGCACCTGTTTGACAGGTGCATATCATTTACATTTTTGACAGCAAGGCCAATTCTTGCTTTCATCAAGTGTACCTCTATAGGGTTACGATATGAAAGCTCCACCGACACCTAAAGACCAATTTTTCCACACCTGTTACTTCTTTCCAGAGTCTGTGGTAGGAATACCAGAATGTACCAATAAAAAATCTATAATCTTGCTCCCAGTACACTACATTGCGATCTAATCATACAGACGTGCTCCCCAAGCTGTTGCTTACAAAATAAAGAAAGCTTGCAGGGAAAATTGTATTTGTATTGCTTTTTATTGCTTTATAAATGCAATTATTGCTGCAGCAGCTTCTATACACAGTACAGATGTTGCACTTTACAGGTAGACTAAGCAGACCCCCCAGGCACTATATTGAAAGTAATTTTTTATTTTTATGCTTTCACTTTAAGCCTCAATAAATCACTGCTTATTTAAAAATGAATTTTTTTTACAAACTTTTTTCATTATTAGTACATGTCACCCAGGGCAATGTGTGCCCAATTACTTGTATATAAGCCTTTAAAACGGGCACGTTTGATTTTTACAGTTTGGATCCCATAGACTTCAATGGGGTTCATTATTTGGTTCCAAACTTTCGCAATGTTCAAAAGTTCTGGTGCGAAGGGAACAAGGTGTATTGTTTGGCCAATCACTAGTAAAGAGCCAAACCTTGTCATCAAGAAGAAATTTGGGACACACCCGGTGATGACGATCTGCCCAGATAGAATTGAGAGATTGTCGTATCTCCACAGGCACCTCAGCAGAGATTTGAACAGGAAATGGTACTGAAGGATGGCGACCATATACTGTGAAAAAGGGAGACTCACCAGTGCTGGCATTAGTATGGTTATTGAGGTCTACCCAATCATCCTGGTGGTCAGAAATGAAGGCATGAAGATACCGTTCCACATTCTGGTTGACCCTTTCAGATTGTCATTGGACTGCAGATGAAAGGCAGAGGAGAAGTCCAACTTGATTCCAAAGGATGTCGCCAGAGCCGTCCAGAAGTGGGCTGCAAACTTACAATATGCAAGGGCATACCATGGAGATGAAAGATTTCCCTAATGTAGATGGAAGACAAAGTGACAGCAGAGGTTAGTCCTGGCAGTGGAGTTAAATGACACATTTTAGAAAACCTGTCCACAACCACCCAGATAATGGTAGAGCCCGATGAGGGGAATAGTTCAGAGATCAAGTCCATGGAGATGCAACACCAAGGTACTTCTGGAACAGGTAGAGGTAAAAGGAGACCTGCTGGAGCAGATGTGGAGGACTTGTGGAGAAGCACGCAAATGGAGCAAGACTGGACATATTCTTCAACATCCTTCTCAAAGTGAGGGCCACCAATAGTAAGGCACAGGTGCGTTGCACACCAGGATGTCCTGAGAGTTTAGAGTCATCTGCCCATTTGAGAATCTTGGAGTGAAGGGAGGGCACCGCAAAGTTCTTTCCAGGTGGAATACGTGGAGACTGAAGATGGGTGGATGCCAGGATACAATTGGCAGGAATAATGGGTTCTGGTTCGACATGACACTCAGAGTCAGCAATGTCATATGATCTGGGCAAGGCGTCAGCATGAGCATTTTTAAAACCGGGCCAGAAGGTGATGTCAAAATTAAACCTGACAAAGAAGAGAGCCCATCGTGCTTACCTGGGATTCAAATGTCGGGCAGATTGCAGATACTGGAGGTTCTTATAATCGGTATAGATCAGGATACGATGAGGAGATCCCTCCTGTAGATGTTGCCATTTTTGCAGTGCCAACTTGATAGCCAGAAGTTCTCGATCCCTGATGGTGTAATTTATTTCCCCATCTGAAAACTTCTTAGAGCAGTAGGAAAAAGGATGGATCTTATTGTCATGCATTTGGAGAAGGACGGCCCCCACTCCCACAGATGTAGCACAGAGGTAGCATCTACCAAGAAGAAAGGTTGGAGAATTTTAGGATGTTTGAGAATACATGCAGAGAGGAAGGCCATTTTGAGTGTGTGGAAAGCCTCGACTGCTTTAGGAGGCCAGGTTCTGGCATTCCCGCCCTTCCGGGTCAAAGAAGTGATTGGGGCCACCAGAGAGGAGTAATCAGGAATGAACTGCCCCTATAGACATTGGTGAACCCAAAGAACCATTGCGTAACTTTTAGACCAGAAGGCTGAGGCCAATTGGAGATGGGCTGAAGTTTGACAGGATCCATAGGCAGCCCTTTATCCGCGACTATGTAGCCTAGGAAAGGAACCTGGGTTTGCTCAAAGAGGCACTTCTCCAACTTTGCGTACAGGCAATGGTCCCAAAGGCGTAGAAGAACCATTCAAACATGGTGATGAGTGTTCAAATCTGGAGAAAATATGAGTATGTCATTCAGATATACAATGACACCAATGTATAGGACAGGGATATGCAATTAACAGACCTCCAGCTGTTGCAGAGCTACAAGTCCCATGAGGCATAGCAAGACTCTAACAGCCAAAAACATGACACCCAGAGGCAGAGGCATGATGGGACTTGTAGTTTTGCAACAGCTGGAGGTTCGCTAATTGCATATCCCTGGTATAGGAGATCAGAAAAAATGTAATTAACATAGTTTTTGGAAGACAACCAAAGGGCATTACAAGATATTCATAGTGCCCATCTCTGGTGTTAAAAGCGCTTTTCCATTCATCTCCCTCTTAAATACTAATCAGATTGTATGCTTCACGGAGGTTTAATTCAAGCACCTCGTAGTCTGTCAAAAAGTTCAGAAATCAAGGGCAGCGGGTACCGATTCTTAATGGTGATGGCATTGAGACCTCTATAATCAATGCAGAGCTGGAGTGTACCATCCTTTTTCTCCACAAAGAAGAAGCCAGCCTCAGCAGGAGACTTGGATTTATAGAGGAATCCTTTCTGCAGATTATCCTGGACATACTCAGACATGGCTTGAGTCTTAGCGATGTAGAGAGGGTAGACTCGACTTCGGGGTGGCTTAGTCCCAGGTTGGAGGTCAATTGCACAATCGTAGGGATGATGAGGAGGCAAACTGTCAGAAGCTTTTTTACAAAAAACATCTCGGAAGACCTGATAATGCCAAGGGAGCATCGGAGGGGTAATGACCTCAGCCAGAGGTACACAGAGAGGTGGGCATACCTTAGGGAAAAAAGTCTGATGGCATTGCGGCCCCCATGATAACACTTGGCCAGAGTTTCAATCCAGATAGTGCGAGTGTTGAATAAAGACAATAGTCCATCCAGTTCAACCTGTGTAGGTGTACGTGTGTCAGTGACTATAATTATTTTCCATATCCCTGTATGTTGTGTTTTTTAAAGTGGAGGTCCGCTCACCCCTGCAAAAATTAAAAGCCAGCAGCTACACATACTGTAGCTGCTGACTTTTAATAATAGGGCAGTTACCTTTCCTGGAGTCCAGTGATGTCTGCACTGCAGCTAATGTTTCTATCAGCTATCGGGTGCTGCTGCCACCATTGCCGGTAAGGGAACCCAGGAGTGAAGCATTACGGCTTCATGCTGGGCCTCTACTGCGCATGCGCGAGGCACCGCTGCGCTCTGCTACTGACCCGGTGGCGGGGGAAGGAGGAGGGAGGAGGAGGGAGCCAGGCTGCTGATGTAATTCCCCGTGGAAAATGTGGCATCAGAGGGGGGGGAGACAAATGAGCAGAAGTTCCACTTTTGGGTGGAACTCCGCTTTAAGATGCAAATCCAAGAGTCTTTTAAAAATATCCATACTTCCAGCTGCCACCACCAATTGTGGAAGAGAGTTCCACAGCCTTATTGCCCTGACAGTGAAAAACCCCTAAGGTTAAACTACTTATCCACCAATCTCATTGTGTGGCCCCGTGTCACTCCCTGAGACTAAATGTATTTTCCAGCGAGAATAAAGTTAGTGCTTGTAGTCAATCCTCGTAATGGAGGTTGTCTAGGCCCCTTATTAATTTTGTTGCCCTTCTTTGGACTCTCTCCAGTTCCAGCACATCCCTTCTGAGGACTGGTGACCAGAACTTGACAGAGTACTCTAGATGTGGCCTAATCAGAGTTTTATAAAGTGGCAGGATTATTGTTTTATCACTGGAGTATATCCCCTTTTTTATGCATGCTAATATTCTGATGGCTTTGGTAGCTGCAGCTTGACATTGGACCCCCAGATCTTTCTCCATCCTGGATTCTCCCAGCGGTACTCCCCCTAGTGAATAGTTTGCATTTATGTTTTTCCCCCAATTTCATTACTTTACATTTTTCCACATTAAACCTCATTTGCCATGTAGTTGCCCACTACATTATTTTGTTCAGGTCTTTCTGTAAAATTTCTATATTCTTATGTGAACTTATTGCCCTGCTTATTTTTGTGTTGTCCACAAAAACTGAGATTGAGTTATTTATCCCATCCTCTATATCATTAATGAATACATTGAATAGAATTGGTCCCAATACAGAACCTTGGGGTACCCCACTAACCACTCCAGACCAGTCTGAGTACACATTATTTATCACCACCCTTTGGACACACCCCTGTAACCATTTTTTACCCACGAACAAACCTTCTGGTGCATACCTGCAGACCTCATCTTGTAAATTAAGTGTTTATGGTGAACTGTATCAAATGCTTTTGCAAAATCCAGACACACAAAATCCACATGTCAGCAACTGGTGTGACCAGAAATGTGTGAACTGCACAGAGAATACCAGACACAACGTAAAGTGAATAAAGTGATTTATTAAAAGAAAGGTAAATGGTGATCAAAACGCACATCTAATATAACAAACCATGAAATGTAACTAAATAACAAAAAGTAGTGAAACTGCCTAAATAGGTAAAGGGGAATGTCCAAACCGTAAACGAAGCCAGGCCAGGGTCATACACGGGAGATCAGCAGAGGGGGCAGGGAGCAGGACAGGACAGGCACAGGGAGCAGATGCTGGAGAACACGGGGGGAAGATCAGGCTGCAGACAGGGGTCCCAGAGCGGATACAGGATACAGGATTTCCGGATTGCAGGCTACAGGATTCAGAGGCACATGGAGACAAAACACCAAGGCACCATGCATATGGCAGTCAGGGTTTAAGTATCCTTCCTGTAATGAGCATCAGGTGGTGACTCATGGGCCTCTGATTGCTGGGAGACACTCGCTGGTGGATACTGGAATTGCAGCCAAAGAATCCCTGAGCCGCAGCGCCACCCGCTGGAGGGACTATTCCTGACACCACAGGCCTTCCCCTGTCTAGATGGTAGCTCATTTTCTCGTAGCATGTTAGCAGATTGGTCTGGCAAGAGCTACCTTTTGTAAACCCATGCTGATTACTACTAATGATACTTTTTTCTTCAGTAAATTTTTGGATATAGTCCCTTATCATCCCATCCAATAATTTATCTACTATTGATGTTAGGCTGACTGGCCTGTAGTTTCCAGGAATTTGTCTCTGCCCTTTTTTGAATATTGGTACCACATTTGCTTTTCTCTAATCAGCTGGTACAATCCCAGTCAGTATGCTGTCCGTAAAGATTAGGAACAATGGTCTGGCTATAACCTGGCTGAGTTCTCTGAGGACTCTCAGGTGTAAGCCATCCGGTCCTGGTGATTTATATGTATTAACTTTTATCTAGTCTTTCCTTGACTCTGACCTCTGTTAGCCACAAGTGTTTGTCTTGTGACGGAGGGAAGTTGGGCAATTTGCAATGGAGCCGTGTTTCCCCTTTCATCCTATTTATAGCAGTGGTCAAAGATGGATGCCAAACCCCAGGAAGAAGTCCAATAGCGATGAAACTGGTCAGGTTATGGCTCCATTCTGACACACCAGTTGATGATGTACTTCATACCATTCCTTGTGACATACTTGTTTTTATTAGTCCAATTGTAAGTGCAATATTTTTATTAAATACCAGTTATTTGTTACTGTATTACGCTATGGGAGCCTTTCTTTTCATGTAATATCCTGCATTCTGGTACGGAGACAAGAGTTATGTGACCGGGACACAACAGTAGGGGTCCAGATACTCCATGTTGGCACATTTCCATGTGGATATATAACAAGGTTCTCTTTGATCTCCTGTAACAAGAGATAAATTCTTTGGGATAAGCGCAACCATAGCGTGGTGGTGGGAACCTTCACAGAGCTTATGATTTCAAGCACGGTGGCACTTTATTGAACTTTTATTATTTGCACTTTGCAAGACGCCCTCTTTTAAGAGGTGGATGAGAACTGTCTGCAACAAATTGCTTTTGGATTTCATCACTTCTCTAATGAACTGTTTGTTTTTGTTTGGGTCTTTGTATGGACCTAGTTCACTTCACGGAATTTTGCGCAGTATCCCACACACAATTCCATTTGACTGCTACAATAATTGACTGCTGCTTTGGTCCAAGAGTCTTTCATTGTGGATATATTTGAATACAGGGCCACCAGGGTAGTTAACCCTGAAAGCATGTTTGAGGTATATAAAGAGGATGAAAATGACCTTAGTGGGATGTTTGTCAGGTTAAAAATCCTCACAGTGTCTGAAACATATACCAAATGGGACATTGTGTATTTGGAAAACCTATATTAAAAATAATATGGTTCCGAGGAGCCTGAGGTGGGAGGTGACTCCACAAAAAGGAGAGCGTAACCTCGAAGATTGGTTCAAATATTTTAGTGGTGCAGGTCTAAACCTATTGAAATTCCTTATAGAAAGAAAAAGGGTAAAACTGACTAAGTTGGATGAAGAAATAAAATCTCTGAGGGATAGGTTGGTCCCCTTCAAAGAGAGTGAGTATAGGAACAGATCTCATTCCCAACTTAAACTGCTTGATAAAGAGGAGAGAGATCAAAAAGTCAAAAAGAGGAAAAAATGTAATGGGGATCTGACAGATTATCAAAATGCTTTAGTGTTTGAATGGCAAAAGAAAATACAGGGAGGGGTCCAACAAGTCCCTCAAGGGGTCATGGAGGGTGTTGAGCCTTCCCAATCGAGGATAGCAGGCAGGGATCACTCTCAAGATCCTTATCAACATGGTCGCCTTTATACTCCGGTAAGGAGACACTTTCCTGGTAGGAACAAGCAATTGCATCACTCCCCCTATAGGCAGAATAACATATTTTCATCCACCATAGGGAAAACCCTTTGGTGGGAGACCATGGGGCCCTGGTGGCTATAACAATGTTGGTGCCACATGGCACCCAAGAACTGGTCCATACTACAGAGAAGACAATCCCTCCTTCTCAGGACCCCCCATGTGGGGAGTCATATTATGGTCACAATCGTGATCAGAGACCCCCTTACAGTAAGAATCCACCTCCATCTAAAGGAAGGGGCTCAAGCATGCCCACCAGGCAAGGCAGGCCCTGCACCGAGCATCCTCTGTGAACCCCTCTAATACCTCACGGAAAAGGTCCCTCACTGGAGAGGAATCTTGTTCCTCTGGGGCTCAGAAAAAGGGCAAGAAACAGGGTAAAACCCCTACACCCACAACACCCCATCACACCACTCAATTGGGTAACCGTAACCGGGGCACCACTACTCCCCACCCATCACTTCATGCGGTTTTACCTAAGGTACTTCAGTCTTCCCTCATTCAAACTCAGCAACCCGTCAACATTGATATTTTAGAGCACGGCACCCCCGAACCACTCAGACAGAGCAACCTGGACACTTTCGTTCTCAAGCCCACACTGTCCCACACTACTCCCCCAAGCCCACATCCCTAGACGATGGTGGAATTGACACCCTCAATATTATCAACCTCACACCGATAGCACTGACCCCAATGGAAACGAATGTATTACAATTAGGTTTGGGTTTCTGCCCCTCAGAACCCATTGATATCTTTGAAACAATTAAGGACCTCTACCTTTTTGCACAGAACCTCACGTATCGTTTTATTTTTGACAAAGACCGCCACAATGCACAAATGGAAAAGGTCCTTATTGACAAGACACAACACTTTACCATGCGGGAATTTCAGGCCCTGAGAGACCTTATGCTACTGTATGACGAGGGGGCCACCGATGGGGACCCCCCTTCCTCTGGGGGGACCCCATGGACGGCCCCGCCTCCAGCTACTCCCTCTGTGTCATCCTCACAGCCAATTTCAAATTAAAATCTCGGAAGTTTACGGACTTGATGATATGCCCGGAGATATGGGCTTTCTTACACGAATCTGTCCTTACCCTTAAAAAACAACAATGAACACACTACACACCCAACTTGACTCAGGCACAAACTCAAGCGATTCGTAGTCTTCGACAGCGCAAGAACCTAGTCATAAAACCATCTGATAAGGGAGGAAACATAGTGATTATGACTCATGCACAATATCAGGACATGTGTCTTATAGTCCTGAACAGCAGGGACTGGTATGTCCCCATTGATTCATCACAAGTTGAGGGCTTTGTCAGTGAATTCAGGAATCTTTGCACTGCTGCATTTATTTGTGGATTGATTGATAAAGACACTCTAGAATATCTAATTACTAAGTTCCCTCGCACACCGACTTTTTACACTCTTCCTAAGACCCACAAGAACATTCGATCCCCTCCGGGTAGACCAATAGTATCTGGTATCGGGTCTTTAACTGAAAACGCCAGCAAATTTGTTGACTCCTTTCTATTACCACATGTGCTTAGCCTACCATCGTACATTCGCGACACCACGGACCTGCTCAGGCATGTAGAGGGGATCCATGTCCCTCCGGGCGCCCTGCTCGTGGCCATCGATATCGAGGCTCTTTACTCGAGTATCCCCCATGGGCAGGGCGTCCGGATGGCGGGCTCCTTTCTATATGAGCAGGACCACAACACATGGCCCCTAGTGGACTTTATCTTAGAACTCCTATGTTTCATACTTACGAGAAATTACTTTACATGCATGGAACAGTTCTATTTACAGGCCCAAGGCGTTGCAATGGGCACAGCATGTGCACCATCCTATGCCAACTTATTCTTAGGGGGATGGGAAAGATCGATCTTCTCAGAAGAACATTTATCTTGACAAGGTACGTACATTTCATTAAAGAGCATTCATACTTTGTATCCTCAAGATTCTATTTCAGGTGATCCCCGGTACACAACACCAGGACGAGTATATCTTTCCTCGGGCGGTAGGCCTGCGGGACGGGTACCCCCTATGAGCTCATTTCTCGGAGCTATAGCTACCGGTGCTCGTCCCGCGGGCCTCCCTGTACCTAGGGGAGATGTACGGACTCGTCCAGGCACCACAGCGCTTACATGCTACCATCCGATTCGTGTACACCATTATCTTTCCTCAGTTGTTTAAACGACCGCAAAAGTCAATTTCTGGGCTATGGTCTATGATAACCAGATGGGCCTCCCCTAGCTTACAAGAACACCCAGAATCCTTCTCACATTTTTCAGCCACACGCT
>BLSH010454324.1:68933-80023 GCA_018402905.1 Glandirana rugosa
GTAAATGTTTGCCTAGTTTGCATTTGTATTTACTGCGCCACCTTATTAACGTCATCACTTGTATGTTACTTAATAAAGTCTATGTGTGTCTCACTGGTGGCTCTAGGTGTACTAATGTACACCTCGTTCCGTATCTTAGCTTCTAGTTGGTAACACTACTACGTTCTTAAATACCACCAAAAGAAAGCTCTATTTGTGTGAAAAAAAGGACGCAAATTTCATATGGGTACAATGTTGCATGACTGAGTAATTGTCATTCAAAGTGTGAGAGCGCTTAAAGCTGAAAATTGGTCTGGTTGTTAAGGGGGTTTAAGTGCCCAGTTGTCAAGTGGTTAATGAGGCACACAGTTATAGATCTTTTCTATAAGTAGACTTACTGTGAGAACCCACATTGCTCATGATCCCTCTGCCCTTTGTTCCCCTACCCACCCCCATGAATGCCTGCTCTTGCATCATCACAATGGTTGATCTTCGATTCTATGCCTTGCTCCACATGTAATCATGTGGATCTCGGTGGTCACTCTGTGTGTATCTGAAATAATTCATTGTATGTTCACTACTGCAATTATTCCACCGCGTCATTTATGTTTACGTTTGATCCGTTTGTAAATGTTGGTGGTACTATTACTTGGTTCCGGTCGGGCGCCTTGCTGCCTTGTTAGTGGGCCCCCGATCCCAATTGTTATTGCTACGTCTATGCTACATACATATCCCACCATGATCATACCTGCTAGGGTTGAGGATATTTGTCCCCGCGTGTGACCTCTCTACTTGCAGCAGCATTGTTAGCAACGCTGCTGCATTTGCCTTGGTTCTCACCCATCCCAGGGTGTTACCATGTTTGGCCTCACACTCGCCTCTCTGAGTGTCTGGGAGGGGTCAGGCATGGACACGCTGGGCTCAGCTGTTGCTGATTTCCTGGCGTCTCCATGCAGGGGATAAATGGAGCTTTCAGCCTCACCTTCGGCACGGCTTTTCCCCCAGAGACATCCTGCGTTTACTAGTCTGTCTGCTTAGTTTTTGCTTTGTTACAGGTCCCCGCAGCTGTTGGCTGTATAGTGACCTATATCCTTCCCTGCAGTCTGCTTGGGCGGCTGGCCCTTGCAACTTACTCATATACTATGTATTTCATTTATCTTTCCAGACATGCTGTTTGCATACCTCCTTAAATCTGGTTCTCAGCTTACCCTCTGAGTCCTGGCTCTGTATATTTTGGACATATGCTCCTTATTTCTTGATAGTGTCTCTGGGGGAACTTGTCCCTGCCGTCATTATATTGGAAGGTGGGTTTACAGTATATATCTTATATCCTGCTATTTTACCTTGATTCTGTTTCCCTAGGCACGTTGGTACTCTTTATCTATGCTTCTCACAGTGTCCCTCTTCTTTTCCTTCCCTCTTTACATCCCTGTTTTTTCTTTCACTTTTTCTTTTTTCTTTCTCCTTTCTCCCCTCCCTCCTTTCTCATCCTCTCTTTCTCTTGTTCTCTCCTCCCCACTTTCTTTCTTCATCTTATTCCTCTTCCTTCTATTGTTCTCCTGATTCCCTTGTTTTTTTTTTTTTTTCCGTTTTTTTTTCGTGTTTTTTTCTTTTTTTTCGTTTTTTTCCGGGTTTTTTTTTTCGTTTTTTCTTCCTTCCTTCCTGCCATGTTCTCCCCTTTCCTGTTCTACTTTTGTTCATTACTGCTCATTCTCTTCTTCCATTGCCATTCTCCCCTTTTAATTTTTTTCAGTTTCTCCTTCCAACTCTATTTCCTCTCCTCTCCCCCTCTACCCTCCCCGCTTTCAGCACCTTTCCCATTTCCACCACGGGGTTACCTCTTTACATGCCTTTTTTGGCGTCTCTGACTGATTGAATTATACCAATCTTTTCTTAATTTAGTTACACAGCTCCCTTTGTCCCCCATGTCCGCCGTGGGGGGATAGCCCCTCAGTGGGCGTACTCTTGACCTTTATGTTCTGCTGTGATCATTGTGGGTAAGTTCATATCTTGATTGTTCCCAGTCTTACCTATTCTTTTTTTGTGAATACTAATGCTCTGTTATTTATTTTTTGTGTATACATAGTTTTTTTAAAAACAATATAGCTGTATACTGCTTAAATCTCCTGAAGAAGCGGAAGCCCTGCGAAACTGGTCGAGAGCCTCACACCATCCACAGCCTACATGCTAAGGGCCGGTGGTACCCCTTGCAGGGACCACTCCAGGTATCAGATGTAAAAATTATTGGAGCTTGTATCCAATGCTGTATTTTTTATAGTGTGTTGTTGTATGTCATATTTTTCAAATAAATTGTTTTAAGATTTCTTATATATATTTGTGTTACCTTTGAGTGCCGAGATAGTCCATGCCTATTCTAGTTATGGTGCCTGGGTGCTAGTGGGACACTCATACCCCATACATTCCTCCTTTAAATGTCTCTTTTTGGATGATGGCACACACTACAAATTATAGCTTGCATTACCATTTCTTGGCTCATTCCTTATACTCATGATTATGAGTATGATATTAACACCACAAATAGGTTCTATCCACTCAGAGACTTAAATAGTACAGAGGCAAGGGGCAGAGGGATGGCCATAAGCTCAGTGCCGCCCTCAGCTTCAGGTGGGACTCCCCTGAATCCATTACCGAATAACCAAATTAGTGGTGGAGTTGGGGCCTCATTACAAGTAAGTGATGCACCAGGCAATCCTGCCTGGGTTTTTTTCAACCGGCTCAAGGCACCAAAAGGCCAGACGACCTAGGAGAGGAGTCCGAGGGCGGAGGCGACTTCGAACTAAAAAGACAAAAATGTGATAGGAGCAGGAATTTTTCATTTGAGTTCGAAAGACCTCACTGACTCGGAGAAATTCCTTTTGGATCAAGGACTTAAGTTCCCCCCCCCCCCCAGAGATCTTAATAGATTTGAAACATACATGGACGTGCATACGTTTGTAAGAAAAATAAATATTGAGAGATACCTTATCTCTAATCATATTAAAGAGAATAGGAGAGTTTCTTCAGAATTCTCACACTCAGGCCTTGCAAATGCGTCCCTTTTTAATCCCCCAGGTTCCTTAGCCCTTTTCCTTAGGGTCTTTAGGGATGTGCTTTTAAGAGATGTAGAACAGTTGGAATTTAAGAAAGTGAGGTTGAATAGGGAACTACAGAGAGGATTATATTCCTTGTGTGAAAACAAGGATCTAATAATACGTCCAGCGGATAAAGGTGGGGGGATTGTGGTGCTAGATCTTGGGGCCTACATGCAGGAGAAGAAGTTTCCTTAACCCTGGCTGGGGAAAAGTCACAGGCGCTTATTTTTATCAATCTGGTAAGCCTCTCTTTTGTCGGTGGTGGATCACACTGGATGTATGCCTAGCACTTTGAGTGTCGTTATCCCACAGCTATCATCTAGAGGACTTTATCTTGTGTTGTGGTCATACAGATTGGGACTTTGAGGATTTCACCATCCTTTTCTAAATCTGAATGGACTGTATTTCGCTATTGTAGGCACAACCTATATTTCTGATTTATATTTGCACCAAGTGTGATATATTGTAATTTATATTAGCGCAGCTCCTCGTTTGTATGTATATATATATATATATATATATATATATATATATATATATATATATATATATACTGCGTATTGAGTTTGCACTATATATCTGTCCATACGGTATATAGTACACTTGGCGTGGTGTATTAAAATATATACAGCTTTTAACCCCTTAACCCCCAGAGCCCTTTTTTACATTTGTTGTTTACAAGTTAAAATAATTTTTTTTATATAGAAAATTACTTAGAACCCCCAAACATTATATATTTGTTCAAACACCCTAGAGAATAAAATGGCAATCATTGCAATACTTTTTGTCACACGGTATTTGAGCAGCGATCTTTCAGCACTTTTTCTTTGGAGAAAAAATAACTTTTTTAAGTTAAAAAAAAGACAACAGTAAAGTTAGCCCAATTTTTTGTATATTGTGAAATAGGTTGTTACGTCGAGTAAATACCATACCATACCATACATGACACGGTTGAAAATTGAGCACACTTGCGGAATGGCGACAAACTCCCGGTACTTAAAAATCTCCATAGGCGACGCTTTCAAATTTTTTAACGGTTACCAGGTTAGAGGTAAAGAGGAGGTAATTCGCTAGATGTGTGGTTTGAACACCGTTTTCATATACGGGCACGACTTACGTATGCGTTTTCTTTGCTGCTCAAGCTCGCGAGGATGGTGGCGCTTTACATTTTTTTCTTTATTATATTTTTTCTTTTAACACTGTTCCTTTAAAAAGAAAATCTGATCACTTTTATTGCTATCTCAAGGAATGTAAACATCCCTTGTGATAGTAATATATGGTAACAGGTACTCTTTATGGAAAGATGGGGGGTCTAAAAGTCCCCCCCATACCTCCTTTATACTTCACAGTATTCAGATCGCCAAAAAACGGTAATTCTGAATACTGTCATTTTTTTAAAACCGGCGCCGTTAGCCGCTGAGTAAACCGGAAGTGACTTTGTAATGTTGCTCCCGAAATGTACGAAGAAGTCCCGATCTAAGCCGATTCTGGCTTACACAGTGTCTCCCGAGCCGGATCCGCTGTTATCATTAGATAGCCGGCCTCCTGCTCTAAAAAATGGTACCAGGGTATAGCCTGTAGATGCAGACTATACCCTGATACTTCCACTTAAAAACAGCCACCGTTGGTGGTTACACTAATTTACAACAACAGGGCCCGTTCCTGCGCCCAACAAAAGTAACTGCAAGGGGTTACAGTGTTCTGGCACCGACAACACCCAAGGCCCAATTTTTCACCACCTGTTTGACTGGGACATGTCACAATTTTTAACCACTTAACGTGAATTGTCGTTTATAAACGACGGCAGGTTTAGGTGGATGTATCGGGGTATAGCCTGCAGCTACACGCTATACCCGGTACCATTTTTTAGAACAGAGGGCCGACTATCTGGTGATAATGGCCGATCCGGCTTGGAAGCCTCTCGGTCTTTATCCCATGGAGCGGAAGGGGCCACCCCCCTCCCTCCACCGTCCGCCGCTCTTCTCCGGTCTCCCGTCCCACCAGGAGACAGGAGCTCCGATCCAACACTTTTGCCCACTGTGTGGAGTCCCTGGTGGAAGTCAATCGGGACTCTTTCGTACATTTCTGGAAGCAACATCAGAACGTCACTTCTGGTTTACTTAGCGGCAAACGGTGCCGGTTTTAAAAAAATTACAGTATTGAGAATCGCCGCTTTTGGTGATCTGAATACTGTGAAATGCAAAGGAGGGATGGGGGGTCTTATAGACCCCCCCATCCCTCCATAAAGAGTACCCGTCACCATATAATACTATCACAATGGATGTTTACATTCCTTGTGATAGTAATAAAAGTGATCAGTTTTTTTTTTTTAAATAAACAGTGTTAAAATAAATAAATAAATAAAAAAAATGTAAAAAAAAAAATTAAAATTTTAAAATGCTGTGGGGTCCCCCCCAAAACCGAAACCAGACTCTTATCCAAGCATACAGTCCTGGCATGGCAGGAGGGGGTGGGGATGAGCGAGCGCCCCCCCCAAACCATACCAGGCCACATGCCCTCAACATGGGGAGGATGCTTTGAGGTTGCCCTTCTAAGCACCTTGTCCCCATGTTGATGGGGAGAAGGGCCTCATCCCCACAACCCTGACAGGTAGTTGTGGGGGTCTGCGGGCAGGGGGCTTATCACAATCTGGAAGCCCCCTTTAATAAGGGGGCCCCCAGACCCCGACCCCCCTATGTGAATAGGTTTGGGGTACATTGTACCCTACCCATTCACCAAAAAAGGAGTGTAGTGTAAAAAAAAACAAGAGGCAGTTTTTGACAAGTCCTTTATTTTGACGTATTTTGACGTAACTGAGTGAACCCGCCCCCTTCTGACATCATGTGATGTCAGAGGGGGCGGGTGACCCATTTACGTCACTGGGTGGCCCCGTCCCTTCTTATAAAAGAACTGTCATTGTGAAGACTGCTCATTCTGCAAGACGCGCAGGGGCCGGGTTTCAGCAGCGGAGAGAGTCGGTGAAAGAAGATGAAGATTGATGATTGAAGATGAAGAGAGGAAGCAAGAAGACTAAAAGAAGTAGCAGAAGACCAGAAGAAGGACCGGGCTAGGAGAAGATGGAGGAAGAAAGAATAGAGAGCTATTTTACAAAATAAAGGACTTGTCAAAAACTGCTTCTTTTTTTTTTTTTTTTACACTACACTCCTTTTTTGGTGAATAGGTGGGGGTACAATGTACCCCAAACCTATTCAAATAGGGGGGGCCGGGATCTGGGGCCCCCTTATTAAAGGGGGCCCCCAGATTCCGATAAGCCCCCCAGCCCGCAGACCCCCACAAGCACCGGCCAGACTTGTGGGGAAGAGGCTCTTGTCCCGCATCAACATGGGGACAAGGTGCTTTGAGGGGGGGCAGAGCTCCCCTTCCCCCAAAGCACCCATACTCCCCATGTTGAGGGCATGTGGCCCAGTACGGTTCAGGAGGGGGGGAGGTTTCTGGATTTTAGGGGGACCCCCACATCAAATTTTTTTAAAATGTGGCTCGGGGTTCCCCTTAATATCCAAACCAGACCCGAAGAGCCTGGTTTGGACTGGGGGAGATTTTTTTTTTTTTTGTATATTGCCGGGAAACGGCAATAAATTACAGCCGCGGTTTTAAATGACAATTTTTCCTATGGAAATGTAATTTTGCTCTGGCTATGTTCTACGCCTCACAGAGATGTACACTTTTACACACAGACTAAGGACACCCCCCAGGCCCAATATTTAAAGGAATTTTTCTTTTTCACTTTAAGCATTATTAAAATCACTGCTCTTGAAAAAACTATCGATTTAAAAACTTTTTTTTTTCATTGATACATGTCCCCTAGGGCAGGACGCGGGTCCCCATACACTTTTTAGGGCAATAACATTGCATATAAGCCTTTAAAATGAGCACTTTTGATTTTTCATGTTCGTGTCCCATAGACTTTAACCACTTGACCACTGGGCACTTAAACCCCCTCAACAACCAGACCAATTTTCAGCTTTCAGCGCTCTCACACTTTGAATGACAATTACTCAGTCATGCAATACTGTACCCATATGCATCCTTTTTTTCACACAAATAGAGCTTTCTTTTGGTGGTATTTAATCATTGCTGGGCTTTTTATTTTTTTCGCTATAATTAAAAAAAGACAGAAAATTTTGTAAAAAAATGAATTTTTCTTCGTTTCTGTTATAAAATTTTGCAAATTAGTAATTTTTCTTCATAAATTTTGGCCAAAATTTATACTGCTACATATCTTTGGTAAAAAAAAAAACTAATTAGTGTATATTATTTGGTCTTTGTGAAAGTTATAGAATCTACAAGCTATGGTGCCAATCACTGAATATTGATCACACCTGATGTACTGATGGCCTATCTCATTTCCTGAGACCCTAACAAGCCAGGAAAGTACAAATACCCCCCAAATTACCCCTTCTTGGAAAGTAGACATTCCAAGGTATTTAGTAAGGGTTATGGGGAATTTTTTGAAGTTGTAATTTTTTCCCACAATTCTTTGCAAAATTATTTTTTTTTTCCCCGAAAATTGTCATATGTCAATGGGTTATTTGTCACACCCAGCATATGCATACCACAAATTACACCCCAAAATACATTCTACTACTCCTCCTGAGTATGGCAATACCACATGTGTGAGTCTTTTACACAGCCTGGCCACATACAGAGGCCCAACATGTAGGGAGCGCCATCAGGCGTTCTAGGAGCATAAATTACACACATCATTTCTTGACTACCTCTTGCACTTTTGAAGGTCCTGGAGCACCAGGACAATGGAAACGTCCAAAACATGACCCCATTTTGGAAAGCAAACACCCCAACGTATATTCTAGGAGGCATAATGAGTCTTTTGAACATGTCATTTTTTCCACAAGTTTTTGGAAAATGTGGAAAGAAAATGAAAACGCATTTTTTTTTTACACAAAGTTGTCCATTTATACAATATTTCTAACACACAGCATGTACATAGCAAAAATGACACCCCAAAATATATTCTGCTACTCCTACCGAGTATGGCGATACCACATGTGTGACACTTTTACACAGCCTGACCACATACAATGCAACATGCAGGGAGCACGTCAGGTGTTCTAGGGGCATACATTTAGAATCTAATTTGACCATCTTTTACACTATTGTCAGGCACTGTGGTTGCATGGATAGGCACTGTAGTGGCACAGATGGGCAGGGTAGTGGCACGGATGAGCAGTAGAGTGGCACGGGTGGGCACTGTAATGGCATGGATGGGCACTGTAATGGCACAGATGGGCACTGTAGTGGCATGGATGGGCACTGTAGTGGCAGGGATGGGCACTGTAGTGGCATGGATGTGTCACGGATGAGAACTGATGTGGTATGGATGAGCATGAATGAGGCACAAATGAGCCATGGATGAGGATGGATGAGCCACGGATGGGTGGGTGAGCACGGATGAGTGGGTGAGCATGGATGGATGGCTGGGTAAGCATGGATGGATGGATGTGTGAGCATGGATGGATGGATGGGTGAGCATGGATGGATGGCTGGGTGAGCATGGATGGATGGCTGGATAAGCACGGCTGGGTGGATGAGCATGGATGGATGGCTGGGTGAGCACGGCTGGCTGGGTGAGCATGGATGGGTGAGCATGGATGGATGGATGGGTGAGCGCGGCTGGGAGGGAGAGCATGGATGGATGGCTGGGTGAGCACGGCTGGGTGGGTGAGCCTGGATGGATGGGTGAGCATGGATGGATGGATGGGTGAGCATGGATGGATGGGTGAGCATGGATGGGTGAGCACGGCTGGATGGGTGAGCATGGATGGATGGGTGAGCACGGCTGGGTGGTCCCCACCTCACCTCACTGTCACGTTCGTTACCAACGACACTCATGCATCTGGGTGAGACCTTTTGTTAATTTCTTTTGTTGTCGCCTTCCGTTAGTACCACAAGTAAGGCCCAATGTTATAATATGAGGGTTTGATGTACCTTGCTCGTTTATTAACAATTTACTAGGCCACTCACTGATGGAGACTTCTGCCCCCTGGCTGACAGAGGCATCCGTCGCTGATGACTTCTGCCCCCCTCCTAGCGGGGTCGGTGGCTCTGGTCTGCCTACATTTCTCCCGGTCCCTACCACACAGGTCAAATTATCATCTCCCCACTTCCCCACTTGGTTTTACAGCTTATCAGATACTAATAAGGCCAAAGGAGTGGCCATCGGGTTTGGCAGAGGAGTACCCTTCCAGCTAGATGAGATGAACAGGGATGATCAGGGTCACTACATTTTCCTAAAGGGTACCATAGGCACAACTCGCTGTACTTTAGCAAATATATTCAGCCTCACCACTAACCAACCTGCCTTCCTAATTGGTGTTCTGCACAAACTTTCAGAATTTGCCTGCGGAATCATAATTCTAGCAGGCGATCTGAACATGCCACTTGATCCCATCTTAGATACGTCCCATGGAAGGTCCTCAATCCCTTATAAGTGAATCTCCCAAGCCAAAAAAAATCTTTATGATTCCCAATTAATTGACGCCTGGCGGCTCCTACATCCTAAAGGTAAAGACTTTTCACACTTTTCCAAGACTCATAATTCGTACTCACAAATTGACAACATTTTTCTGGACCACCAGCACCTACCCCTACTAAAATCAGTGTCCATCGGTATTACCTCCATCTCTGACCACGCTCCAGTATACATGCAATTCGAACTTCCCTCTGTACCTCCCGCACATACAGCTGGAAACTCAATGATACGCTCCTGTCAAACGAAGTAGATGCCTCCGTTTTGGTCACATCTTTGGAACACTATTTTAAAGATAAAAGCTAGCTGCGAGGAGGAAGAGGGAACGAGAGTCCCAATACAAAGATTTATTAACCCAACTGGCAGTCCTTAAATGACAGAACAAATTGTCTTTACACAGGGACGCCTTAGAATCTCTCACAGCGAAACGAGCAGAGCTACAAGACTTTTTAAACTTAGAAATTAAAAGGAAATTTAGCTGGTTAGCCCATAAGACGTATGAATGGGGTAATAAACCACCGCATTTGTCCCTAAAATTAAGCTCCCGTCTGGTGATCTGGTTAACACAACCCCACAAATTGCTATGGCATTTAAGGAACCATAGACAAATTCCAAACAGCCTTAAAATCCACCCCCATAGGCAAAACCCCAGGCCCAGACGGATTTACCGTTTTCTACTATAAAAAATTTGGAGATATACTCTTACCACATTTGACGGCCTATGCAAATGCCATATCGGAAACATCCTCACATCTACCTGAATCCCTAACTGTCCATATATCCATCCTACCCAAACCAAACAAGGACCCCACATGCTGCAGCAGCTACCGCCCAATATCATTAATGAAAGTTGATACTAAACTTTATGCAAAAGTACTTGCCATGAGACTGCTCCCTCTTATCCTTAGGTGGATAAAGGAGGACCAAACGGGCTTCATTCCTCAAAGGGAGGCTAGGGATAATTCCCTAAGGGCCATCTCATTGATACACTATGTCCGCGGTGGTGCCCAGCCCACCCTACTACTCTCCACAGATGCTGAAAAAGCTTTTGACAGGGTGGACTGGGACTACCTGCGAGTGAGGTTAAAGAGGATATGTTCAAGCGCAGTGTGAACCGTGGACTAGGGATCAGATGGAGTGGTTATGCTGTGAGCATGTGATGGGAGGCATTTAGGTGGGGGCAATCACAGATGACAAGTGTGACGCGAACTTGTATAGGAGAAATTGGAGTGAGCGTCCATCAGGGTCAGGTGGGACAGTTTTCGAAAAAGTCGTAGACACCTCTCATCATCCCACCCGACCCGTGGTGGCGCCTGTATCACATAGTTACTCTACCGGGAATCCCTTAATAGGGATCGGAGGGAAACTCCTTACTTCGGGCAAACCAGGAGGAAATAGGTGGATTCCTATTCTCCCTCGTCAGAGTACCGTTCATGAAAACGTATTTCAAATCATAGTTGAAAGTAATTACTATAACCCGCCATCGACGACGTCGTACACCCCAGGAACAA